>VWZD01012912.1:115845-460120 GCA_013396695.1 Sakesphorus luctuosus | reverse complement strand
TAGATGGAAACTCTTTTATTCTGAATTATTTTCATCGAGATTTAAAATAGTAGAAATTTGTTCAGGACCAAATAACTATCAGGGAGGAAAAAAGGTACCCAAAACCAGACTTGATTGGGAATTTTTTTCATAAAAAATAGTCTGATAATCTTTTAACATCCACGGCAATGTAAAAATTTGCTTAGATTAGGACTCTGGCAAATTTTAAGTTTCAAAACCACTAGTTAGTTCATATATATGGATGGCATTTTATTGCTTAATATCTAAATGTTGTCTAAATCCAGTACTGATCTCTGAGATAGTACTGGAATAGCACTTTGAGCTAAGAAATGGTATGAATTTTACAAAAACATAGATAATCCCCTTTAACTTGCCCTTATGAAAAGTTTAGGATATGCAGTGGTTGAGTACAGTTGGATCTGCATTAGACTTAATTCTTAACATGTATGTGCATGCTGAAGCATTATTGTTTGTCAGATTTACAGTTTGTGGGTTATTTCTGTTCTGCATTCACGCTGTGTATGGTGTTACTGGGGGACCTCCTTAGACTGACCCATTTAGTGACCCTAATGAAATTAGGNTTCCTATTGATTCAATTTGTTTCATTAATGCAATCAAGTGCAGAAATAGTAGATAACTATGTCAAGAAGAAATCAAAGTGAACAGGCTCCAGGTGAGTCAATAGATGTTTATAGCTGTTTATAGATGGAAACTCTTTTATTCTGAATTATTTTCATCGAGATTTAAAATAGTAGAAATTTGTTCAGGACCAAATAACTATCAGGGAGGAAAAAAGGTACCCAAAACCAGACTTGATTGGGAATTTTTTTCATAAAAAATAGTCTGATAATCTTTTAACATCCACGGCAATGTAAAAATTTGCTTAGATTAGGACTCTGGCAAATTTTAAGTTTCAAAACCACTAGTTAGTTCATATATATGGATGGCATTTTATTGCTTAATATCTAAATGTTGTCTAAATCCAGTACTGATCTCTGAGATAGTACNATCCGTCTGCTTCAGTGTGAGTTCAGCAGGAGTTAATTAGAAACAGTTCTAGGGTAGGAATTAATATGCTGGGGATGAGGAGTTACAAATTCTGCCCCTTAATGAAAGGGTGAAGTATGTACATGGTGTTTGGGTGTATAATACATGCATGTTCTGGACACTGTGATGCACCAAGAAATTCTCCACTCAAGTCTTTTTAATAAATCCCAGTAGTTTGCCATAATTTATCCAAACTGCCAAATTTTGCTGGTTTTGAACTGCTCAGTATTCACAGAAAGAATGTGTGTGGCAGCTTAAGAGGGCCAAGGTCCAGCAGCGGCTGCGTGAGATGTTGAGGATTCTTTACTGTGTGTACTTCTTAAAACTGAAGATGTATTTTTATGTAATATCCTTGTGAGAGGCAAAGACCACATCACAGGAACAGGATGAAAGGCTGCAGATAAATATGCCAGTCAGGATTTAAATAGGCTTTTTCTAATGGGTAGAAAGCAGGTTATGAGGCAAGACAAAGCCAGAGATTTATATTTTTTGAGATAAGAGCAGTAGACATATCACCATCTGGTTTGCTCCATTTAAGTTTTTCTCTATTGGTCAGTGCAGCAAAGGATGTTTAACAAGGATGAGAATGAGTGGGAGTTTTACAAGTGTGTTATCTTTTGTAGGGCTATGGGCACTCAGACCTTTGATAAAGAAATATTACTAGCAGATACAAGCAGGTCATGGTCTCTTAACAGTGCTGTAATTGTTCCTTCTAGTCATTTCAATAACTAAATAATAGTGGTGCTTTGCAAAGGTCTGTATACATGTACACTAAGTGTTTGCCATTCAAGGTATTTTGCCTACATACACTTCTAGAATACTAAGCTTAAAGTTAGGAAAACTTGCAGCATCCAGTGGTATTTTTCCACTATGTTGTCCCAGCAGCCTATGATTTGTGGTGTAGGGACATCTTTCCTGAAGAAGTACTTTTGAATTTATTAGGTCTTCCTGCATTTATCTCCCATACCAGTGGTTGTCAGGAAACCTGCAAAATTTTGGTATGCACAATATAATATGTCAAGGAATCCCACTTATTAACTCTGTACTAAGCTAGTGTTTTTTAATTCTGAGTCTGCAACGTGATGATTTCCTTTGAAAACCAAGTCATTGCACTATGAGAAACATTAAATAATCTTCGTCCCCCTTTTCACATTTTCTCTTCTGTTTTCCTTTTCTAATAATCCTTGATGTTTGCTTTTCTAAATGCTGCTGAGTATTGCTGCTTAGTGGAAGTGGTTTGCATAAAGCTGTCTATCATTACTCTGCTGAGCAGTAAGTCAGTCAGAAACAGTCACTGTGTATTTAAAGCTAGATCTGTTTTCCTCCACATATGGCAGTTAACATCAGTATTACATTTAATTTGCTCAATGACTCAGTTTCATGCACTTGTTCTGCAGTACTTCACCACCAGATTTCATTGATTTTGAGTTATTCAGTGTAGTATGGTAAGCAAACTTCACTCTTTACCATCTTTTCTGGATCATTTATTAATGTGATGAATAGCCCAGGGCCTAGCACAAATCCTTGGAGAACTTTGCTGGCCACAATTTCCACAAAGAACACTAATTATTTTCTCCTGTTCTTTATTTCCTGCCTCTACTGAACTATTTATCCATGTGAAATTTCCATTATTGAAAGGCAGCTTACTATCCTTAAGAGCCTTTAGGCTTGTCAAAGTGGTATGTAAATTCAAGTAGGCCTTATCAACCCCTGTCTGCATGGCCCTGTCACAGACTTCTAATGAAGTGGTAAGGTCTGAAATCCCTCCATGATAGCCATGCTGGCTTGTTGGAATGTTTCATACCTCCTTATACATACACTACTATGTTCTCTAATGCAATTTCCACCAACCTTTCCAGTGGTGCAGATTAGACTCACTGGCTGGGTGTAATGTACTGCAATGCATTTCTGTCTGCATTGGTTACAAGCCATTTCTTAATGGATGTAGCAAAAGATCCCCTCCTTAAGGTCATTCTGATGGGTTAAGGAATGGAGATTACAACTTGTCACTGCACATCCTTTAGCCGGCAAAGTGATCTAGGATAAAGATAAGAGTAGCCTTCTCCAGATCATTTCACCTCCATAGCATGTGAGATTGTTGGGTTGCAAGACTATACAAGAAATTCTTGGTTCAACAGCAGACTGATCAACATATTTTGTGACTGCATTCATAGTATCCGTTACAAATATTTACTGACCAGTTAATACCTAGTGTTATGGGTTTAGCCAGGTAGGCCTAAATCTAGGCTTTAAAACTCAGATTTGAGCCTGAAATTGTCAGCTGCCTTGAGCTGGGCTGAGCTGACTGGCAGCTGACCTCTTCTAGCCAATAGTATTGTATTCCACCCCATCTTACATCATCTCAATAACAGTAAAGTCCAGTGTGTGAGTGTGGCTTGGGCAGTTCCACTTTAGCCGAGGTACAGAGAAGACACCTTGCTGTCCCAGGAGGGATAGAGAGGCCCAAGCCTGCAGCACCGGCTCACCATCATGTTATCTTAGGAAAGTAAAATGTTTGTTCTTAGTTCTTCTCTTTGCTTAAGTTTGCCTTTAGGGAATTGACCTTTTTTAGAATGATTTGTAGTCAGAATGGTAAAATCTGTGCTTATTGGAGAGTGGGAAGTTATATATAACTTGTGTAAGTGTGTGTTATATTGTAGTTTTCTTTTAACTTTCTCTTTTCTGTATAAATATATGTAGTTAGTCTCAGCATAAACTAGTTTGGTGTGGTTTTTTCCCTCTCTCTTTTCTTCCCTTTTCCCTTGTCTGGTTGGGGGGATGGGAAGAGCCTTTTCTCTGTACTTAGGCAGTTGGCATTTTGCCAGCTCAACCCAAGACACCTAGTTAGTATAAAAACCAGTTTGACCACTAGGCTTTATGACAGAAACTTAACTCAGAAGAGTTAATATTTGTAGTGTGTTCTGCTCCTAGGAATGCCAGCCAACACACCCCCCTTTCCCTCCTCCCCCTTCAGATTACAGAAAATCTTTGGAATCACAGAATTACAAAATATTCTGGGTTGGAAGGGACCCACAAGGATCGTCAAGTCCAATTCTGCAGTGAATGACCTATACAAGGATTGAACCCACAACCTTGGCATTATTAGTACCATATACTCAGATTATTAAAAATGAGCAGCTGCATTCAGAGAAAAAGCAGAGACTCATAGGAAGAAAGTTAGCTGGCTGTGCTCTGGTGGACACTTGGTTCCTTGGCTGGCAGATGATAATACACTGTAATTTCACCTCTTAGCTTACTTGGTGCTACATCCCACATGTAGAAAACCCTTGAGACTACATGTTGTCTGTACAGATTCTCAACACGAAAGAAGATTCCAGGGATGCCCCCACGTTTCAAAAGGAGCAGTCCTGGCATGAAATGGGAGTCCTGTAGGACAGCATGGGGATGCTGCAGTGAACCTGACACCCTGAAAGCATCCTCCTGCTATGCCAGCATTGTACATCCATTTCTGCTTTTGACAGGCAGACAAGCTCCTGAGATGTTGCTGTACAGGAGCTCCATCTAGTGCTGACATTATTTCTTATGCCGGTTCCCTAAGGCAGTAGAATAAATAGGCTGAGGCGGCCAATTTAGGAAGCTGAATTTGCAAGAGCTAGCCTGCTTTCCTGAATTTAAAGAGATTCTGCATAACATATGGAAAGTGAGCCAGAAATTAATGTTCAGGGATATTTTTGTACTATGCTGGTATCACTGAGCTACAAAAGGGAATTATTTGCTGTATTTATGCCCCTGGGAGTTTGTGGATTGGCTGATGGATAGGCATATTAATAACACAGCAGAAAAGTGTAGTAGTAATCAGTGATGCCTGTTAAGCACAACGTATACATGTTTAAAAATTCAGCAGAGGAGGAGAGGGAGAAAGAAAAAAACCCTAGATAATTCTTTACTATTAAAAGTAATATGTGCTGTCTGTATTGCAGATATCACCAAACACAAAGGGAATGATGTTTTGTACAAAGAATGAAACATAGAAATAATTATTGAGTTAAAAAGAGCATGAAAGATTTACTGAACAGGACTGGTAATGTTTATTGTCAGGTTTGTTCCAGAAGGCTTGGCTCCAACAGTGATTTCTCAGTGATTTCTTTCAAGTACAAAGTTAAACCATGACTCCCATTAGAGTTAAGTAGGAAGATAATTCTTTGGAGAAAGGAATGATTCCCTCCTCTAATGGACTTATGATTCCAACTTATCTTAGCAAAAGAAAACAAATAATTATAGGCATTAGATAATAGCAGTTGGTGCATTTATTTCTATTTAAAGTGACCTGTTGATATCTGAGGTTGCCTGTGTTTTGAAAACATTTAGAAACTGTTTGTAACAGCTAATCTGTAAGAAATTAATGTGAGAAATATTTTCTCAAGAAGTAGAAGTGCTTTTAATGCTTTAAAAATCAAAAGGAAATCAAAAGGAAGTAGTGATATGATCACTAATATATGGGAGAATTCAATTAGAATTAGTCACCAAAGGCAAGAATATTTGATTTTTTTGGATCATTTATTCTATGCTTATTGCATAAATATTTAGTAGGCATATCCAAATACAACCAATATTGTTTTGGAAGCGCATCCAATTCTCAGCTGCTTCTGTCAGTTATTGAGGCATCCATGTACTCTTCTGCAGTTCACATCATTTATATTAGCACTGAACTTATCAGGAGTTGTTATATTCACATTGCAGTTTTGCTGTATCATAAAATGAAGTATTGGGATTTGTTTATTTGCTGAAGTGTAAATACTGAGCTGTAAATATCAGGCAAATCAGGTTGGTTGGTTGTGCATCAAAACCAGTGCTCACTTTGGGTCTATTCATCTTACCTTTGAAAAGTCTTCTAGGTTCAGTGGGCTTTCTTTTTAACTGTGGAAAAGTTTGGGTCTTCTGCCAAAATCTGCTGGCAGCTCATAGAGTATGTATCATTTCTTTTTGTTTGGAAGGGAAAAGAAAAAAGTGGATAATATACTGAGGGTTAGGGAGGAAGGAATAGTAGTCTTGTATACCTCCCACTTGAGACCTGTTTGCATCCCTTCTGAATGTTCATTTGTGCTTCTCATCTCAAAAAATGGGAAAAAAAACCAAAACAACAAAACCAACAACAAAAAAACAATTGCCCCCCCAAAACCTGAAACCTTTGATGATAATATTTTTGTGAAAGCCCATATTCACAATATCTCACTTGTTCCTCCCTCAGATTTGCTCATTTCATGCTACCTCCTCACTAGCCCTAGTGGCTATGAAGGTTATTAGCTAACTTAACATTGTTCTATTAATTTAACTGATTTTTTTTCATTCTGGGCTGCCTATCCCAGATTTTTCAGGCCAATCAACATTCTCACTGCCATTTTTTGACAATTGCAGTACCATGCAAAAAGAGATGTAACCTGCAGAACCTCACTGAAGACTGTACATGACATACAATTTTCCCTATTTGACCGTAGCAATGAAATGTGTATTTTGAGACTCAGAGCTAGAAAGCGAAACACGTTTTTTTTTAAAGAATGAATGGTTTTTTGTTTTCTTCCTCTGTGATGCTGTGATTGAGTAGTTTCTTATGTTTTACTAAAGTGCACATGCTGTGAGAAACTCAGGTCAACAAGTCAGGAATTCAGCTTTTGAAAGTTTCTGCTTTTATCATTATAATATTCTTATCTGCTCACCCACAAGAAGGTCTCTGATGGCAGCAACTATATTAGAGCTGATCACTGCATGTTTTTTAAATAAATGCATTGACTTAAAAGGAAGCAGTGCCCAGTAGTTTTACTTATCAGTATCGACATGAACTCGTACATAAAAAATCAAAACCAAACTGATAATAGAATGGATTGCTCTTTGTGCACCCTCGTAAAGTCTCTGATGCTGTGGCAGTTGCTAAGTGAGGCAGTTTGGCCCAGAGCTACGAAAATTTCTCCTGAAGATTAAGCAACCATTCGCAAAAGAGATTGTTGTGGTTTTTATCTCTTGCTGCTTTCGCACCTCTCTCCTGAATATTGGAGCTAAAAACTGTATTTCCTGCGCAGTCCCTGATGGACTGTGATAGATGGACACATATGATAGGATATGTTTTCAGAAAGACTTCTAAGAAGATACAGAAGTAGAAATATGTTGGAGAGGTCATGAGTTTTAAGCTATTGAAGTTTTTATATTTCATTTCCATGTGAAGTGTTTTATTTCTGTAGAGAACTTAACAGAAATGCTCTAATTTAAATTCAGGAAAGTTAATTCCCTTGAAAACAGCACTGATCAAACTAGTTTTGTATAACTCAGTAATGTGTTTATGAAATATCATTCTGTAGAACAACTTGAAATTAGACTTGAAACCTTAAAAATAAGGTATTAAGAGCCTTCATTTGAAGTGTTTAGTGCTGTTTTTCTTTGTGTACCTTTAAGTCCTTGGGCAAGCACAATCAAAGACACCATCAAGAAGAAACAGCAGAAGAATACCTCAGTGCAGGATTCCCCAATATACCCAGCTTGGGGTGCATCTACATCTTATCTTCATCTCGTACTTCTGCAAAGTTTTTAGCACATTGTTTGGGTAATGGAACAGCAGATTTAGCAGCTGAAAACGGAGAGACTAGAAGGAAGGGAATGTAGCTGTGTGAGGACACAATGTTTCTGAGAAACCTACCTACTGCTCATGTTAGTTATTTCCCAACACGGCATTTGTAAGTGGAGACCAGAGTATGCTTCTGCCACCCCTTCTATTGTCCTTCCAGCACTGTGCACTTTCTGTCTTGCTACCTCTCTGAGTTCACTGTTCACCACTGCACAGTGGCCAGATTGCAGAAGGAAAGATGCAACTTTTGGTGAGCCCCAGCCTGCCAGCTGCTGATTCACACTGCTCTTCCACTTCCAGGTGTATGATGTCCTTCCCAGGATAGTATGTTAAAACTGCCTCACAGGAATAGGTATTATATGCACACACGTATGTGAATGGAATCTTGTAAATATATGAAAGATCACTGTTCTCTCTTCCTTCAACAACACGTTTATGCAGCAGCGTCTGGACTTGCTGTTAGTTAACGTCTGCCACTGGCAGGCCCCTCTGGGGTTAGCACAGGGTCCTGTAGATGCCATGTGGGAACCCCAGCACTTACTATCCCCTTGACTTCCCCTCTGCATTTTGTATGTGGCTGGCAGATGATCTGGTGCACACTGGAGGGTGCTTAGCTGGCACCATCCTGCCATGGGTCTCAGTGGCAGAACAGACAGGCACATTCTGGTTCTGTGCCTTGCACCAGTCTCTCAGCTGCATTTTGCCCTGTCTCACTAGATGATGCATGAAGGGAACTGTGTGTAAACACCTGAACACAGTACAGAAGAAGAGCAAGAGCAGCCCATGCAGGTAATGAAGAATGCTGTTCCCAGCAGTAAAACTGAGCAGTTATTTTGACTCAGGCAAGCCTGAAGGACAGTGTGCTGATAGCAACAGAGCATGACAGCGCATTGGTGGAGGATCCTACACTCCACTGAGAGCAGCATGACATCAAGAGTGCAGCAGAGTACACCTGCCATTTCCTCCCCTGGTAGCTCACCATGAAAGAAGTGGTGCCTGTGCAGGTGAGCTTGTTCCAGGCAGATGTATTTTCCAAATGAAGAAATGCAAACAGGGAGCAGCAGTCTCACCTGAGACTTATGAGGTTTATATGGGCAGGATTTGTAAGCAATGGATAATTTCATAATGATGATGAACTCCTAAAGTGTATAAAAACTCTATCCAAAACCCCATTTATTGCCAGGGAGGTACCTGTAAGCAAGGGGTAACTGATAGCTAGGGCCTCTGTTACACAAAAGAGATCCTGGACAGACCTCTTAAGCACAGGTCTTTGTAGTTGTGGGTCTGTGGGTGGAGAGTACGAGTGAATGAAAGCTATAAGGGAGTGCCTGTGAATGGGTAAAATCCACCCTCATGGAGATTGGATGTGGTAAATCTATCTTGGGTTTTTGCAAGCCCTTGGATTTAGTTTTGCTCCATTAATTTCTTGTTGAAGAAGGTGCTATGGCATTCCTCCAAGCTCAGTCTGCCTAAGGTTACCTGTGGCTTCTTTTCATTATCCCTGATCCTTGATAACACAGGGCAGAGTATACATTACATCATGGAACTGTGGTGCTCCAGATCTCTAACCATGACCTTCAGGAGATTTAAGAGGACAGATATACCTAAGTTAGAAGGCAAAACATTGATTTAGTGTAGGCTGAATCTCTGTGATTCTCAGTTTTTCATAACCTACAGACTGTGGGTGAGCTGCATCCCCATTCCAATTACTACATCAGTGAGCAGCATAAAGGAGCAAAAACTAATAAGAGAATGTAACGCTTTTAGCTGGGACTCATGGGAACAAAGCATAATGATTTGCTGTGCTTTTCACAGCATATTCTGTGCTGTGCTGTCAGGGAGAAATGTACAGATTCCTAAATAAAAGTAAATAATAGATAATGTCTCAGATGATAGTTCCATAAATAGATGCCTGTCCTAGTTTATGACTTGAATTAATTTCTTGCACTCTACTCACTGCAACTAATTGCTGTGTTGAAAAGTTTTATGCTCCACATCCAACTTGTCTCAAAGTCATTTATTTCAATGGTTAACCTTTGAATAATTATCTATTCCTTTAATGTAATCTGCAGTGGATTTTTTTGTCATCTTTCAGTACAGTTCAGTGAGAATCTCATCTTTATTCCTGTATATGCATGAAATATGGGGGAGCAAATTATCTTTCTCACTGTGATTGACTCCTGTGGAGTTATTTGGCTAGGTACCAGCTTGAGGCCCTAAATATTTGTTGGAAGCAAATTCTATTTAAATTTGCAATTCATGAACCTAATTTTGTTGCAATTTTAGAAAAAGAATTACTCATGTGAAATTAATGTATGCAGTCTACACAGTCGTAACTGTTACTGCACAATAAGAATGAAATGTTGGCATAAAGCATTATGATTAACTTTAAAATTATAATTATTTTCTTTTTATAACATACATTAATTTTTTTATTTGCTCTCTGTTTATTAAGACCATGGGTATTGCATTCAAGTATTTCCCTCAGAGAGAATTCCAAAGTATTTAATTGCTTTTTGTTTTAAAGCTGAGATTCTCACTAATTCCTCTGACTGCAATAGATAGGGCATGAAATAGAATACCAGATAACTGCAGAATTTCTGGCAAAGGTCACAACAGTTAAATGCACATGGCATTAAGAAAACTCTGATAGGCAAAGCTAGGAGACACAATGAAAAATGAGAAGCTTTAGACTACTTTAGCCAAACCAGATTACAAGAGGAGCATGAGGGAGGATTGGGGAAACTACAAGCCTGTTAGTCTAAAATCAGTACCTGGAAAAATTATGGAGAGAATCATACTGGGTGCTATTGAAAAGCACATAAAGGGCAAGGCAATCATCATTTATTTTGCTGGCAGCTTATTCACCATTACATACCTGGTGCCTCTATTTTACTTCTAGCCAGTGTCAAACTAAATACTGAACACAAAACCTGGTTTTGCCTTTGTTACAAAATTATATTGTTTCAGTCCAATGAATTAAGCCTGTGTATCCATTATAACTGATCAAATGATAGTGGTATATTTCTAGAATTCAGGTATTGAACTAATAAAAGGGTGATATTAAAAAAAATTGTGGTGTTTTTTTGTTTGGGTTTTTTTAATTAAAAGACTGAGGATATTCTTAGTAATCAGGGATATTGGAGCTGATCTACTACAAGGTTATTTCTTGATGTGCATCCTGGTTTGGTTTTGAACAGTCTTGGCTTTCCTGTTAAGATGAAAGGCCCTCCATCAGCAGGGCTGGATGGAGCTGTCGTGTTGGCATAGAGGGTTGGGGCATGTCTTGTGACTTTGTATATGTTGCACAAGGCCTCTCAAAGTAGACTGTGAGAGGGTTACCGTGGCCTCTGTTTCTGTTTCTTCATCACTTGGGTAATAGATGTTTTCATTACTCACAGCCAGTTCAGCTGACCGTATATCACTATTGAAAAGAACTACTTGTTTCATTTTTATTTTGATTTTGGCTCTTAATTTCATCCCTTTTTGTGTTTCAAAGCACCAGTTCTATTCTTTGAAAGTAAAAGTAATTTTTCTGAAAAGTTATTCTGGTTTAGTAAATTTAAACCACATGAAGAATGTTGAATTCTTTTATTATCTCTTATGAACTTATAAACCCTTCAGTGGTTTCCTCATTTTCCCTTCTTGTCTTGAAAGTATTAGAAGTCAATGCACAGTGGTTTTAATTTTAGTGCTATTAAAAAGTTCAGGCCTTGAAGTCTTACTGTACCAAAAAGAAAAATATTGGATTTTTCTCTGAATTTTTGTAGTCTGGGATTCCATATTTTGCAGTTTTTGTCCTCCAGAGAAAAGTATAGTTTGTGTCATGTCAGTGGAGATTAATAACAAAAGGTGAGTGAAGATGAATTGGCTTCTGCCAAGATGTGCAATTAAGAGTCTCTAATTTTATGCTGTATAGAGAAGAAAAAATATTTTCTATAATTTAAAGGCAGCTTTTGTGGTTTATTCTGAGTGCTAATATTTGATTTATTGTTCACTCACATCACCATGATCTTAATTCAATATCTGGGCATTAATTCTATGCCAGTCTAAGATGGGTCTTTTCTGCACCTCAAAGCAAGTACTCCTGTATTCATGGTCAGTTGTCCTCAGATCCTCTCCATAATGCCATCTATCACAAATCCCAGCTGAAGAAAGGCTCAGCATCTTCCTCATATTAGGCAGTAGGTGAAAACAAGAGGAGGACTAAACAAATGCCATAAATCATGACAATACACACCAGAAGACGTTAGAGTGGTAGCACAGCCACAGGGATGAGCAGGCAAAGCTGGGAGCCAGACTCGACCAGAGAGCCCAGTGGTGAAAGCAGCCACCCAGGAAGCAGGGCCCTGGGCTATGGCAGTCTGAACATCCCATCTGGGTTTTCTAGGCAACACCACACATGCAGGAATGTATTCTCAACAAAACTAAATGTGGCCTCGATTGCCATCAGAGGTAGAGCAAGAACAATATTGCTGTAGAGTACTAAGCTGGGAGGAGAGAGATTTCTTGTTCCCAAGAC
Source organism: Sakesphorus luctuosus (assembly GCA_013396695.1). Taxonomy (NCBI): domain Eukaryota; kingdom Metazoa; phylum Chordata; class Aves; order Passeriformes; family Thamnophilidae; genus Sakesphorus; species Sakesphorus luctuosus. The sequence goes on along the minus strand of VWZD01012912.1, from coordinate 447,977 downwards.
AGTTTTCTGCTAGGCCATGATTGTCTAATGTAAAATACAGAAACATATCTATATCACCTTACCGAGGCCTAAGTTTCAAATATAAAATCTGGATTTTTGCCTTAGGTGTCTATGTGAGCTAACTGGTTTTGACAGTGAGAAGCTTTTAAGTCAAGCAGATAAAGAAAAGAGGCATTGCTAAGAAAGTTAAGATAAATAAGTTTGGGCTGGGAGCAAGAAGAGAGCAGTATATTCTTCATTCTTGAGTCCAAGGGCTTTCAACAACAGTGTTATGTAGGAAATCAGATTAGATGAGGGATGATCAGAAAGTGTCTGCTGCCTCTAAAATAACCTTAAAACAGGTCAGTTTATGAGTTGGAATTTAATGGAGCTAACAATAAATGTTATAGCTGTAAATGTATCTACTGTTTAGGACTGACTTCCCAGTAAGGTACAGAAAACAATTTAGTAGACTCTTGTAACAAGAAAGATGTTTTCTTCTTCAAAAGTTGCCTTTTCCTCCCTTTTGCCTTCTCTTCCCCTGAGAAATAAAGCATCCTATTGCAGCAAGCAGTGTTTGCATTCCTCTGGGGTCCTTTGCCATATCCAGCTCTGCACAAAGTAACTGCAAATTGTTGTCAGGATGACAGAAATAGCTGTGCCTGCATCCACCAAACTGGGAAATGAGTCACTGAATTGAGAGGAAAAGATGAGCTAAATGTCATGCCTGGGGAGAATATTCTACTGTGTTGCGTGTGGGTATGTGTGTGTGTTGGAGAAGGGTTTGCCCAGGTACAGGATAGACTAGTCCTGTTCCCAGGGGAGTCTCTGACTCACCTCTATTCCATGCCTGGCAAGGAGCTATAGAAGAAGCTGACAGTTAAATGGGGAAAATGGGTTATGGCTGTGGATTACCCTGAAGATAACCTTTTCTGGTAATGTATGTGCTGTGAATTTTGGCAGGCTACATATCTCAGTGCTACAGTTGCTAATAGACAAGATCAAGAAAATAGTCCTGGAAGGAGCTGCACTGACACAGCTCTATTTAGGATTTTCATCTTACAGGTCCAAAAGAATAGGACTGCAACCATTGGAAAAGGTGGTTTTAAATTTCTTCAAACGAGTTCCTATTGTCATAAATCCTGAAAGTTGTATCCAGTATTTTGTCACCAAGAACTGCAGGTGAACAGAAACATAGGAAATAGCAAAGGCCATGCAACTGAGTTATGCCTAAGAACCTACCATGGAAAAGCATTAAGGTTTGCGGAGAGGTTGGGTTCTCCTTGAAAAAGAGAATGGAAATGTCCTACAACCCAGATTATTAAGTCTTTCTCTGGAAGAGTGGTTAATGACACCTAGGGCTCAATATTAATCTAAATTACTTTTTAGATTGGTTATTTTAGATGTGATGTAAATGTAAATAAAATTGCAACCTGCCAAATCACAGTTACAATGTAGTTGTCTTGTTGTTCCCATATATGGCTGATTGTGACTGAAAGTATGTCTTGCTGATGGGACAGAGCAAAAGAGGCAAAAGCTTTTTTCATTCTGGGGCTCCCAATCTTGAATATATAGCTATTTTTTGCATGTGTAAAAGTCAATGCAATATATTTGAAAATGCTCATGGATGTTAAAAATGGAATAGTTCTTATCAAGAGAATCTTTTGCCATTTTATTAGCTCAGGAAGAAAATCGATTTCCCCTGGGTAATACTAAAACATAAAGCTGAAAATGTGACTGGAAGATGAACATCTCTCAAGTAAAAAATCTTCCAATATAAAATAAATCTGAGTGAAACAAAATTTGGAATAATGGATAGAGCAGCCATGTCCAGTGAGATTAACACAAAGAGAATAACAGAAATAGTTTTCACTGTTGCTTCAAATATGTAATAACAAAATAACCATCTCCTTTCTTGGAATTTGGAATAGATACCATGCAAAATAATGAAAGTAAGCATTTATATTTCTTGGCTCATTGCAGGCATTGTGTCCCTGATCTCCCTGGCCATCCTGTCCTATGAGCGCTACAGCACTCTCACCCTGTGCAACAAGCCCAGTGATGACTATCGGAAGGCTCTGCTGGCAGTTGGAGGTTCATGGATTTATTCCCTGGTCTGGACCGTACCACCTCTGATTGGTTGGAGCAGTTATGGGGTAGAAGGTGCAGGTACAAGTTGTTCAGTACGCTGGTCCTCAGAGTCAGCTGAGTCCACATCCTATATCATCTGTCTCTTCATATTCTGCTTGGTTGTCCCTGTGATGGTCATGATGTACTGCTACGGTCGCCTCCTTTATGCAGTTAAACAGGTAAGCAGCTCTGTGCCATCCATGGTCCAAACTCCTCTGGGGCATCTGTTGCACTTCTCTTTTATCAAATTTGGAAGTACTGATGATAGAGAAAAAATCAACAAACCAAAATGAAATTGAAAAGACCATAGAAAACCTCAAGGAGGAGGCATGGGGTCTTCACCACTGCTTTTAATTCTCCTGAAATTTCAGTCAAAACAACCAGATAATGCCTATGTAAATACTGACTTTGTTGGTGGTAATACTGTATTCTAGCATGTCCAGCATATCAGAGTGAAGGTTGCATCTGTAATGAAGCAAATGCACATGTTTACCTGTTTATAAATCTGTGGAAATACCTCTTCCTGGTTTTGGATTATGACATTTTAATAACTTCTGCTCTTACTGTGTGGAAGATTAACTCTAAAGTAGTTCTGCTGTGATTTACAGAGTTAACCCAAGGATCAGCTTCTCCTTGTAATTCTAGGCCACATTTCAAAGCTTCCTTTTAACTGAAACCACCATTACTCCTACTACTACTATTACAGTGGTTTAAGATGTACTGCAGATATTCCAAAATGAATGTTACAAATACCCTACCAGGGGTGTGGTATTGTGAAGCTTGAATATATTTGGCACAGTAATGAAATGGCTTAATGATGAATAATGAGAGAAGAATGAATGTATAGGTGTTCTTTAAAAATCACTTCTCTAAAACGTTCAGATGAATTAACTAAAGGTGTGAAATAGGAAAAAAAAAGGCAGTAAATCCCTGAATAGAGGTTCTCCTACAGAATTAAATTAAATGTAATTTGCTTTTGATTAGTCACAAGGAATTAAGGTTGCTTGTTTTATGTGATTTGTCTAAACTTTAGGAACACTTAAAGCCCAAATGGGAAATCTTTTTCTGGTTGAGTGCTGAGTGAGCCTTTTGGTGAGAATCACACATTAGTGCTCCTCTTAATGCTTTGCAATATTAATACGGCAAAAATTTCCTTTGATTGTAAACCATTGAAGTGAAATTGCAGTTCATATCAATCCCCAGACAGCAGTTTCCTTTGCCATCACTTTAAAGAAAGTGGCAGTATCTTGAAACATGTGGTACTAATAAAACATTTTGTCTCTTCTTTCCTTCAGCCCTCACTGCTCTTCCTGACAAGAGCAATCCCCCACAAAATAAAAATGCTTGCATGGATGAAGCTTTAGTAGCACCTACTTTATCCTCTAGTGCTAAACGTAGACTTGTGTTATTCTATTAGCATTTGGGGTTTTTGTTTTAAATTAAGTTGTATTAAAAGTAGCCATAATCTTACTGATTTGCCTGATTGGGTCTCAAGAAGTTGTGGAAAACATGCTGAGGGAACAAAGTATCATCCAAACGGTATGTGCACCCTATGGCCATTTCTTTGTTTAGACATGAAGACTGGGTAGGCTGGGTGGAAGATTAGATTTACTGATTAATCAAATGTTCAAAGGAAAAAAAATAGGAGAAGGAATAGCATTTTCCACAATCCTCTTCCCTCCATTGTCCTCATGCCTTCCAGCTCCTACAGTGTGGAGGTTAGAAAATCTGGAGAAATTTTGTAAAGGGTGGAAGGGAAAGAGAATCAAACCCAACCATGTATAACCTGTTGGAGGGACAGGCCTTAGGGAACTAACACTTGCTAAATGCAAAGGAAGTCCAGTGTGGATTAAACCATATCTCCTCTTTAAAGTTGTTAGGATGAAGGGTCATAAGAGCTGCCTGAGTTTTTGAGAAGTCTTGAATATCTAAACCCTAAATTTTTACACAAAATGTCTTAAGCTTTCCTGATGGTTGTCAAAGATTTCCTTGATAAGTTATATTTCATCAAAAAGAATCTCAATCAGAAAACTCATCAGTCCTTAGCATGTTTATGATTATGGAACTGTTTCCAGTACCATAATCCTGAAATCTTGCATTTCATAAATTTCCTGTGATATACATATACATGAATTTCCAAAGAACATATGACATAGTCACTGAAATACAGACTTTTTCCCCTCTGGTCTGAGGCCCTCTAACTATTCTGTAATAAATGGGATAGTTTATGAAATGCTTAAGTATGTCATGTTTCAAACTAGAGGAGGAGATTACAATTACACAAAAAAAAAAAAGGAAAAAAAGGAGTTATCACATAAAAGTGCAAAGAGTAGGTAGAAAAATAAAAAAATGTTAAGAGAGGTTGTGACATACATAGTAATGCTGTAACTTTCTGGAGTGGGCAAAAACATAATTATCTTGTAATTTTCTGGCCTCATAGATATAAGTTGTCCTATGACACTGGTGTTTTGTATTAGAAGTAATGTCGGAGCATTGCAAACATAATAAGTGCATTGTCCCAACTTCAGCTCCTTGGTAATTTTTTGAAATATGTTTCATAATTTTGCCAGAAGTTTTTATGTTAGAATGTTGTAGCACTAATGGCATTGCACCCTGAAATAAGAGTGCAGGAGTTATGCCATTAGTAATAGTACAATGTAAATGAGTTGAGGTGGAAGGATGCCTTAATAGATTTGGGATAGTTAATGCAAGAATTGGCATGGTGCCTGCATTTTCTCTTTTGAGCAACAGTGATTATAGATCTGCTTCCTCTTTTTCTTCTCTATATTTAATCAGGTGGCATTCTGTCACTTGGGGCATTAATAGATCCCATGAACTCATCTGCAATCTTTGTAATGGTAAAAAGCTCAAGGATTTCAGTAATAGAGGGTTTATGAAAGATCGTCTTTTCAAGGAATTACAAGTCAATAGCATTTGTATGAATAATGTTAACAGTGAAAGCCATTAAACAGCATTACAATACAACTGCATTATTATCTCAGAGCTCTTGCCATTTATCAAGCTCAAAGACCCTTAGTAATTACTCACATTATTTTCTTTAAAGGTATGGGGTTTTTTCCCAGGCTGGCTTTGTCTAGATGGTTGAGTTTGATCAACAGGGCAAAGTGCTCTCCCTCACAAAATATTATTCACATATATTTTATTCATGCACACTCTACAACAAAAGGGAAGGAAACTGAGGATGTTTTAATTTTCCTTGTGCAATTACATTATTTTTTTCAGTTTTTGGCTTATGATGCTTCTCTGTGACTCCGTTATTGCATTCCCTCTGGAAAAATGTTCTTGGTGACGTTACTGTCAGTTGTTTACAGTTTGAAAAGTGGGTTCCCAAGTGTGGAATTACAGAGACTAGCTTTGTGATCACTGGAGTACAAAAGACACGATGTGATCAAAATCCTCCACCGAGGGGCCCAGAGAACTCCTGTGAACCATCCTAATGAAAATTAGTAAAAACTTCTAAAAGAGATCTCTTCATTCTCCATTATCTTCCACTTACATGCAGAAATCCTGCCCAAGGACAAGAAGAGTCCCAGAAGATTGTTTCAAGAAAAGTTTTCAGCTTGCTTTTATGGAGACTCTCATATCATTGCTAGTCTTCTTTCATTGAAATATGTGCCTGGACAGAGCTCAGCAGCATTTTACAGAATGTAGCTAGAACATGGAAAACAACACAAAGGACGGTACCCCGAGCAGGAAGATTTAAACATGTAGTGTTAATACACGTCTGACCATACAATTCTTCCTCAGTGCAACAGACTGTGTGATAATGTGGGCAAAGGGCTAGTGGTCACACTGCCTTATGGGGTTCTGGAGTAGATGGACTTGCAAAATGTCCTGATAGTCCTACAGTGTTCATGGAGTTGTTTGGGTGTTTTGGTGCTTTTTTTTCTTTTATGCTTGAGTATAGTGAGGAAAAAGTAGTGCTGAAAAAATCTATTACGTCCTTTCATTTCATTACTCCAGTTCTACTTTGACTTTGTTTTTGACAAAAAAACCAAACCAAAACAAAAAAACCAACCAAAAACAAATGAACCAAACCAAAACATATATATATACTCAGGAAAAATTTTAAGACTAGCCAGTATGTCTTTTCGTCTATCATGTGGTGCATGTACTAATGCTTAATTCCTCATAATCTGCTAGTTTTAACTAGTCACCAAAATGTGAGTCCAGCTAGTGGAATTACCTATTTGTCTTTACAACAACTTTTTTCTTTTGAAAAGTGCCACATGATTTCTGACTTCCAGACGTCACAGGAGAACTAGATAACCTTTTTTTTTAACTAATCCCTGACCAAGTCTTGTTAACTTGGAGGGGAATGGAGACAGTGAAGGTTAAGCAGTGAAGAGCTGTCTAGTCTTCTTTCTTACTTCTCTTCCAAACTTCAAAGTACCAGATTTAGTTGAGGGAGAGTGCTTTTGTCTCTTATTTAAGAAGTAATGCCCCAGAGTGAAATTATGATTTGATTATAAACCCAAAGAAACTAATTTTTAATTCTGTATTATGAGATTTTGACTCTAAGTTATTTTTTTACGGTTTTGATATAAACAACAGTGGTGGTTTTGAAAACTCCTGTGCCCACAGAGGAAGTCTGAGGGGAAAAGGAAAGAAAATGTGTAAATTTTTATGACTTCTGATTCATTAATCCTTTTTTACGTCTGTAGTATTTGGAAAGCTAAAAAATATCCGTAAAAGGAATTATTACATTATTGTTCATTCAAGTATTCAGGGAAGGACAATAAGATAGAAGGATTGCTCCTGTGAATGTTTCCAGTTTTCCATCTCATTTAGAAATGATTGTTTGGAGAAAGAGAGCACATTGGGGCAGAATGAGCCATGATTTAATCTGAAATCTTCTTCACATAATAGGAAGAGTAAGATGGAAATGTAATTATTGTTCCACCGTTCCTTGATATGCTTCATATGTCTATTTACAGAGAAACTCAATTTTCTGAAACTTTGTCTTTGATGGCACTGAAGTTAGGATTTACGTTGAGGAAACTTATAAAGCAATTATTCACCATTAAATCTTAGCCTCTAAAAAGCCTGAAATAAAATCAGGTTTGTAGTCACAGCCCTTCATTTAGAAGCAAAGTTCAGAATTTGTCTAGTTATTTAATTAACAAGTCCTAAGAAATGTAACTCAGATGAAGATGATTCTGTATCAAAAATAGCGTGGCCAGCAGGACCAGGGAAGTGATCCTTCCCCTGTACTCTGCATTGGTGAGGCCACACCTTGAGTATTGTGTTCAGTTCTGGGCCCCTCAGTTCAGGAAGGATATTGAGGTGCTGGAGCGGGTCCAGAGAAGAGCAACAAGGCTGGTGAAGGGACTGGAGCACAAGTCCTATGGGGAGAAGAGGCTGAGGGAGCTGGGGGTGTTTAGCCTGGAGAAGAGGAGGCTCAGAGGTGACCTCATCACTGTCTAGAACTACCTGAAGGGAAGTTCTAGCTAGGTGGGGGTTGATCTCTTCTCCCAGTTACTCAGCAATAGGACAAGGGGTCACGGGCTCAAGCTCTGCCAGGGAAAATTTAAGTTGGAGATCAGAAAAAAAATCTTTCCAGAGAGAGTAATCAGGCATTGGAATGGGCTGCCCAGAGAGGTGGTGCATTCACCATCCCTGCAGATTTTTAAATGCAGGTTGGCCGTGGCCCTGAGTGCCATGATCTAGTAAATGGACTGGAGTTGAGCCAAGGGCTGGACTTGATGATCTTGGAGGTCTTTTCCAACCCAGTCGGTTCTATGATTCTATGATGTAGACTTGGTTGTAAGGCTCCTGTAGATCATCCTCTTCAAAGTGTTTAAGTATGTTTGGGTTTCAATTCAATTTCAAGTATCCTCAACCCTAATCTCATCTAAGCTCAGAGAGCTATGCTTATCCAACAACATCTCATTATTTTTTACCATAGGTTTGTAAATTTTACTTCTTCCCTTTGGATTTATGTATTCTTTCTCTCCTACCTTCTGGTGGTATAGAGAAAGAATGATAAATAGCTTTCTCTTTCATTTTTGAACCTTGCCATAAATACATAATAATTACATCTCATTCAAAGCAAAAAGAGATTCAGTTTGCAAATGAATTAATAAATGTTTTCTGTCACATCATCATGAAGATATGGGAACTTAATCAAAATAGAAGTCTCATGTCAGGCTGAGAGAATTGGAATAAACATAGCAAAATGTAGTGAAAGGGGTCTGCTGGAGTATCAAATGCTGTAAGATTAATATAGCCTATAGGTAGCATCATAAAAAAATCATAAAAAATTACTTTCAAATTCTCTATATAGCTTGCAACAGGCACATAGCAATCAATATTCAACATCTTCTTACTGGATGGTTGTTTCACCTTTGCCAAATTCTTCATGTGCAAACCACCACACAGCTAGAACATAAAGGCGGCAAGAGGCTATCTTTTTGATTCTGTGATGATAGGGACATTCTGTGATAACAAGCACTCAAGAAATGCCTTTTTATTGTTAGATATTTCCTTTAAGAATTGGCTTTGAATTATGAGAGCAGTTTACATTTCTGTGTAATATGATTTTTTTTTCTGATATTCTGGATTGTTTTTTCAGTAGAATATCTGACTTCTTTTTGTTGTTTCAAAGCAGAGGAGCACCGAAATACACTGGACTTCATATAGTATGTATCAGTAATCAGGCCTTTGAAGATCTGATTATTTTCAAGTCTTCTTGGCGTCTAACATGATCAGATTTATCAGAATTCTGTAGATGAGGTGATATCTGAACAGCTATTTGGGAAATTATTAATAAAAGGCTGTGAAATACTTTAAGAAAAAAACACAAAAAATCATACCTCACTACTTCTCAGCAAGTTAATTAATTCTGTTGAATACATAATTTATTTAGAATCAGGTTGAAGTCTGTAGATGGTACTGCATACATGAAAAAAATCTTAGCATATCAACTCTTTCTATTTAAAAATTTGCTGATAACTTCTGTAACCACTCTCTAATTTCACAGCCCATGATTCCTATTGCTTCCCTTTTCTCCCTTACTCTGACAACATTCTTTGCCTAGATGGATCTTCTCCTTTCTTCTTTCAGTAAAGTGATTTCCATAATTTTTTCCTTTGATGTTTTGGAAATATTGTGAACATACATGGATTTTCCAGTGCTTTGTAAAGCTGATACTACTATTGCTATTGCACAGAAGGAAGGCACATTACATTGAGAAGTTAACTGTAAGAATCCAAGGCATTTTAAGTATCTGTCTAGCTCAATTTTTCGCCTCTATATTCTCTCTGTACTCAGAGAAAGAATGTTATACCCAAGGAGTTTTTTCTCAAAATGGAAAGCTTTTGTGAGCTGCTAACACAAGTCCCACTAAAAGAAGTAAACTGTTATAACAAAACAAGGAATACTTTGGCCTTGAAAAGAGGATACAGTGTATCAATTTTTTTTTAATTAGTACCTATATTTAATTGTTTCCAAAAGAATGGTATGATAATTAAATTGTTGTGTGTCTTAGTTTGAGGGGAAAAAACCAAAATGTTTACCAAAAAACAGAGGAGAGGATTCCTCCACAATAATCATGTCACTCCTTATTAAATTTAAGAAAAAGGAACTTTAATTAGAAAATGGATATAAGAAGGATAACTGTCCTTAACTACTATATATCTACAGATATCTGTAGACATAGATATAACTGTAAACAGACCAGAGTAAACTACTCCCACAGCACCAAAGTAAAACCAAAAGAAAACAATCCCCAAATGGTAGGTTCCTCCTGGAGCAGTTGTATTTATGGACAGTGTCAGTGTCACACCTCAGCTGGCTGTGAGGTGAATTCTCAGTCTTCTCCCAGCGAGGCAGAGACAATGAGTGGACACTCACTGGACTCTTTCTTCTTGTCCCTTGTTCCAAATTAAGAAGGAAAGGCTGGGAGCGGAGGGGTGGTGATAATTTCCAGTAATCTCCTTGCAGTCTCAGCAAGTCTGCAGCATGTCTCGAAGCAGCTGAGACTTTCCTCTCTCTCTCTCTCTGAAGTTCAGGGTGCCCAGAGATGGAGGGGGGGAAAGTAAAGAGCAGAGCCAGAAAAGGAGCTCTCACCAGCAAACAGTGGCTCTTTTCCTGCAGCTGCCCAAAGAAAGCCCCTCTGTCAAGCCAGCACAGAGGGTAAAAGAAAGAAAAACTCCCCCCACCCCCAGGTTCTGGGGTTCTGTTCTCTTACCTCCATCCCACCATTCAGCTTGAATTTGAAAGTCATCAGCTATGTTTTGTCCTCAGTCCTGGCACTCCAAGCCTAAACCTTTTGTGTTGGTATGGTGAGAAAAATTCTCTGAGGGGCTCCTCCCAACACCACCTTCCTGTGTTTGAACCTTTAAAATTGTGCCATTATGTTATTGGTATTTAATGCCATGTCATAATATAAATACAAACATAGCATATCTTTTGAAACAAAATCTGTAACATTTGGATGCTGATTTTTGGCATTCATAGTTTTATAACTAGCAATTATCAGATGTCATAATTTCATGTTTCAGATAGTTCTGCCCTTGCATTTCCATTCAAAGACATTACAGTGAAGCAGATGATTATTACTGTTGGCTGGTTTGGTTTTTTTATTAATTTTATTTTTATGAGAAGCCCGCTTGAATAAAAAGTTGCCTTCATTAGCTAGGAGGAAGGTTTACTAATGTGCTGAATTTTTAAAGTGATAACATATTCTTGTAGTAGTCTTTCATAATGATTAGGGTTTGCCCAGGGGTGAAATGATTGTTATGTAGCTATCATGAAGACAGTATAAATATAGCATTGACTTTGGGGGTTCATTGCTTTCAACTGTAAAAAGATTTCAGTTTTGTGCACTACATTTATACCAGTTTTTATTAAAGGTGTCTGTCCCAAGGGAATAAAATTCAGTATTTTCTGGAACAGTGGAGAAAAATGTCAAATCCTGAGAAATAAAGGAGATAGCTAACATTTCTTTATTAGTACATAGCTGCAAGACTTGTAAGCTCACCATCTCAGCTTTTAAGAGAGTAAAGTGAGTCAATCCATTACAAAATACCATTCAAAGTGTTTAGAGACTTCAGCGGCTGTGCTTGCATAGACACATGTCTAACTCACTGGTGACAGGCATGTTCAATCAGGGTTGTTCTCAGTATTTCTGATTAAAAAGTGCTGACCGACTGTTGAAGCACATGTCATCAGATTAGTCTTCATTTTTTGAGGTCTGATCATTCTGCAAGGGAAACAGACATGAGAAAAGATTATGAACTTGTATCCCCTGTGCTTGCAGAAGTGGAAATCATTACTTAATTGTCTGGGTTTTGCAGAGAAACAGTGATATGACTTTGTTGTAAATCAAGCACTGTACAAATTCACATAAATCAAGTTAGTGGCTGGTCAGAAGACAAGAATTCATTGAGTTAGCCACTTTTCATTCTTTAGATAAACTAGGGAGGAAATAAACCTGTCATAATGTTTAATGACAATCTAATAGAAATTTAAGATCTTATGCATTAATCTCTGGAGGCTTTATGTCCATAAAATGTAAGCTGTGGTTTCATGAGTCTTTCAGTTTACCACAAGTGGTGTACATCAATACCAAACACTCATGACATCTCAGTTCAGGGTATGAGTTAGGAAAGGGTTTTCCTGATAGGAAAAAGCATAACATTATTTTCCCCCACCAGTTATAACACTGGAAAGGTTAAATGTACAGAAGGGTGTTTTGCAGAGTAAAGAATGTGTTTTTGTGTACTTACATTTCAGCACAGAGAACTGAGCCACACTTACTTCCTTTTCTGTGGTTTAACTCCACTTCAGGGACCAACTTGTGACCTCAGGCAAAATCCCTGGTAGAAGACTTGCAGAAAAATTAATTGTCCTACACATAGCAGCACTGTGGCATTGTCCTCCAGAGAAACACTTCTGAGGGTGTATCTGCAAAGGGACGCTGCTGTGCAGCAAAATAAAGGACAAATGTGCTATGCCCAAGGGTTCCTTCCCTGGTGGCCACCATGTACTTGGTATCACATTGTGTGAGAGCTCACAGACCAGGCTTCAGCCAGGGTTATTGAGGTGGAAAGTCAAACTAGAGGGTGGGATGCCAAACCAGACAGCCTTGGTTTGCTGCACATAAAGCTTAATGTATTTAGCAAAGTCTTCAGTCACAATCATAGGATCGTAGAAGAGTTTGGGTTGAAAGAGACTTTAAACACCACCTAGTTTCAACACCCCTGCCATTGACAGGGACACCTTCCACTAGAAAAGGTTGCTCCAAACCCCATCCAACAATGTCTTGAACACTTCCAGGGATGTGGCATCCACAGGTTCTCTGGACAACCTGTTCCAGAGCCCCACGACCTTCACAGAAAAGAATTTCTTCCTAATATCCAATCTAAACCTGCCATCTTTCAGTTTGAAGCCATTCCCCTTGTCCTATCACTACATGTCCTCATTAAGAGTCCTTCTCCAGCTTTCCTGTAGGTACCTTTAGTTACTGGAAGGTGCTATAAGGTCTCCCTTGAGCCAAAATGTAGTTCTGCTTTTTTCCTGGTGGGGCAAAGAGGATGTTTGTTTTGACTTTTTCAATCCTTATTCCATCTCATTGTTAGTCCTGTGTGACTTATAACTCCAATGTCTGGCCACAAACATTTGTAATATCTACTTCTATTCATTGATTCCGTGATTTAGCCTCACTTCCTCAGCTGAAAATTCTGAAAGTTCAAGATACAGTGGCTGAGGCAGCATAGGTTGGCAGTAACAGAGGGAAATAATTTTACTTGACAAGTTATCATGTAGTGAAGAACAGTGGCATGATAAATCCACGTGCTTCAGAGATATGAAATGAATGCAAATAATTGTGTGTTTATGTAATGCAAATCAAAAGCATATAGAAGAATAAAGGTAAATATGTAAAATCTAGAACAAACATTGCTTCAAAGTTTCTAATTCAGTGTTTCATTAGTTTGTAATCCTACTGACTAGGTAGGATTTGTTTGCTATCTCAGTTCAATCTTGCACATCTGCATGAGAACCTCTGCATGAACACACATTGAAGGTTTACGGCCAGAGGAATGTAATTGAGTTGTCAAGCTATTATTATCTTAATAATAAAAATGTACTAAGCTATGTAGATTTATGAGTTTGATCTTACTTTTTTACCACAAATAAAGCAAGTTAAAATTCGCTGGTTATATGGCAGTAAAGCTATTTCATCCAAAAACAAAAGGTGAGAAAATCAAATTTATCTGTGTTATATCTCCAATGTTTTCTGATCCTATAGCTTGAGCTTAACTGGACTAAAGGTAAGGTGGTCTAATCTACCTGTAATAGGTATTAATTTGGTCATGATTACTGATATTGTAAATTTTTTATAATTTATTATGTTCTATATTTTTTATGGTGAATTTTATACCCCAATAAAGAGTTAGACTGAAATGTCATGAACATTTCCTTAGTGAAACTTACATTTATTTTCAAACCCAGATATAATATGAATATGGCAAATTAAATGAGAGTAAGTACAAGATTTTGGAAGGGATGCAAGGTTATGTTGTCTTCAGCCACTGAAATCATACAAACGCTACAAGCAGAACAAACTGTTTCTGGTGTTTGTGTGGAGTCTGCGTGCAGGAGCATTAATGTAGATAACTACATATGCAATGCTGATACGTTTCTACATGATCAGGAACCTTCTTCCTTGTCCTTGTAGCAAATGGTATAATCTGCCTGCGTCCGTACTACAGTGTTTGGCCTTGAGCATTCCCTAGACATTGTGTCTCTACAGCCCTCAGACGTGCTAGCTTATATCTTCTTTATTTGCCCAAATTAAAGTGTCTAAAATGAGATGAGGGCTGACTTCCAACTCAAGAGAATTGTGAGCTCTTCGAGTGTGGAGCTGAAATTTGATACGCTACACCGTGATCTATACAAGCAGTGGTGTGGGTGAGTGCAAGCCTGTGGCACAGTTTAGAGGTTTGTGTAGGAAGGATGGAACCAAACCTGCTGCAGCCTTGTCCGTGACATCTACTGGGAGTTGTCACTGGTGCTTTTGGGCAACTTCTTAGTGAGCAGTGAGGCAGATCTGCCCAGGGGATCCAAGCATGCAGACAGTTAAGCAGGGTGGATGATCACGGACAAGAGCTTTATCTCACTTTGTGGAGTGTTTTTATGTAGTACTATGGACATAGATATTCATGCTTTCAAAAATATGCACCCCTGTCTTTCTTTTTTTTCCTCAAGCAGGATTAGCTATAATTTGTATGTGTTTATGTGCATGTTAAAATAATTGAAATTTTCTTTTCTCCTTTAAAGGCAGCTTGTATGAAAAAGTGCTTTATGTGAATGTCTAATTTTTTGGCTTTCTTCCTTGGCTTCAGATAATTGTGGTACTATTTTAAATAGAGCTGGTTGGGAAATAGGCTTTTGGGTCTTTTTCCAGTTTGAGGTTTTTTTATGGAGAGATTTCTTGTCTTGAATAAGGAACACACACACAAATCTTCACTATTTTTCACAGATCAGCAATTCATCAGTATTTTATTTTTACATAATCCTCCACTGGCACATTTGGATGTTAAAAAAAAATCTCTTCTTGACCCTGAAACCACTCAGGGTCCTGGTACCCTTGTACAGTGGTTGCTTAGACAAAATGACATCCAGGAAAAGGGCCTGAAAATCCTTGGAGCTGGTGACCTAAAATGCCTGTGAGATCCAGTGTTCTGATTAAAATAGCTCTGTGAGGTAACTAGGCACCAAAAGGCCTGGCATTTTTGGTCTCTATCAGGCATATTATCAAGGAACAACAGAGAAGCCCAGGGAAACATGGGTACCACCAGAAATGTCTCAAATTTTCATGTTCCCACCAGATGTTTTCATTTTTGTGAATCAGTTTCCCAGTGCAAAAAATGTTATACTAGGAATAATTATGACCTCAGCTGATCTGTAAGTTGCCTCTGTCAATGAAACACTTCTGTTGCAGTGCAACTGGTTTATAAAATGCTAAGAGGGTTTCTGTGTTTCTACCTTTTCCCACCTTCACCATCTTCACCACCTTGCTCATTATGCATATGTGATATGATAATAAATGTGCAGCTCTTGCATTCACATAGTAGCTCATTTCACTTGGGGTTTAACAAGAGTAAAGCTGCAAATACTGGTATTCAGTCAGCTCAGTGAGCCTCAGTATGGTAAAGAAGTGTTGAAAAGTACCAGTTTTGATGTTCTAATTGTGTTCTCTCTATGTTCACACAGTCAATCCAAATCTGTATTATTACAAGGTTTGTTGTGAGGCTTATAGGTCTATATTGCCTTTTTTTGTTTTGTTGTTAATATAAACAGCCAGAATATTTTATGACATTCTTCCCCCTTATCAAATTGTTGCTGCTTTGCACACTGCTTGTCTTTGTCTAACAGTGAATCAGCAGAAATAGGCTTATGTTTTCTGTAGTAATTAAAACTAGGTGTCAGATTTCAATTTACAAGTACCTTACAGCTGGCTGTACTCATTTCAGTGGGCTTTGAAAGTAAAGTGAGGGCCACAGACACAAGTGAAAAATTATGGCAGAAATAGGGCCGATAATGTTTTAAACACAAAATTATATTTCAGGCATCTTTTTATTAATTTTAGTCAATAAAAATTGATTGCCAATACTGAGTGCCTTTAATTACTATCCTTGATAGAATATAATCCTACACCATTCCATACACAGTGTCAGTCAAATTAAACACTGGAGAATCAGCTGACTGAATATTAATCCTTTTTTTGTTTCTTTGTTTTAAAGGCATAGCAGGCGATTAAGGTGGCAAGGTAAGGCTGGAGCAGGTGAAAGGGAGATGTCTGTGGTCATGGCCACTGCCTTGACTACAGCAGAGAACTGGAGTAGTTTTGGGGGGCCAGGCACTGCACCTAGGCAGGTATGGGGAAAACACACTGCACCCTGACTGAGAGCAGGTTCCAGCAAAATGAGACCTGTCTGTGAAGTATGTAGAGCAGAGGCTTCATAAGCTTTTTAAAATTAAGTACTAACATATGGCTCTTCAAAACATCTGCTCCTGCTGGAAAAAAAAAATGATACTGTTCAGGCACTTTCCAGTTTGCACCTGGCACTTGTTTTACAGGGAGCCTTCTTTGCTGGAAGAGTGCTTGTCCAGACCTTACCAGGAGAAATTATAACTGTCTATCACACCACATAGAGAGTTTTGCATTTCTTCCTATTTGACAAATGTTACATTTGAATTTCACTTCACTAGTAATAGAGTTGTTAGATGAACTTTCCAGTTGTTTAGTTATAGAGACAAGCAATTTAAAAAGCTCAGGAATCCTTATGCAGTATATCAATATCCCTCTGGAGAAGTAAAGGATAAAAAAGTAAAAGATAAGGTCTTAAATAGCCAATATTTCCTTTGGAGAAATGTATATTAGGTGTATTACTCTAATTCTCAGGTAATTTTTAAGAAGATGAAGCTTAATCCATTGACTCTCCAAGTTTTTTTATTTCATACAGCTTTCAGTGTAGTTTAATCACTGTCCCCTTTGTGGTCTTAATTTATTCTTCCTTTGTTATTTCAAGATATACAACTAAAAATAATGAACATTCACTCTTAATTTGTAATATTGAGGGGCCTAAGACTTCACTTTCCTGTTCATTAAGCACCTTTTTCCCCCCCCACTGTTCTTTTAAAATGTCTGCACCATATGAATCTTTAAACAATGAATAACCATCTCTGGCTTGGGGTGGAGTCACCTGGGCTTACAATGAATGGATGAGTACTTGACTCTTAGTAGTACAACTGACATCTGCTAAGCAGCTAATTAATCACATATGACTGTGTGCTAGGGTTGCTTTAGGGTATATTAGAGACCTTCTGCTGTACTTAACAGTGGCAATCTGAATTAAAATGGGAGATCTGTCAACTAAACAGCTTCTCAAGTAATAAAGAGCATGTAAGGTGTTTATTAAGGGGATCTCAGTAATATTGGACTGGTTTGGTTTCTAGTCACGTACTAGGTAGAAAAGGGACGACACTGTAGTGTTTCAGAAGGCTGTAATATCAATTACATTTGATAACATAACACTCCACTTGAAACTGTAAAAGTAAACATGTAAAAATAGCTGAGATTTTGCTACCTATGTCTGACCTATTAAAGATTAAATATAAAAAAAATTGAATAAAACCAACCTGCACAGAAGCGGAAAAGGACAAAATTAATAAATATTCTGAGCATAAACTCGGAAAAAACATATTGAGCAAAGAGTCCTGTAAAGAATAGAGCTTTCCCTGCCTGGCAAACACTGAAGTATATGCATTTTTTGTTCCCATTGACAATCCCATAGAACATACTTAAAGGCTGGTTATACACCTGTAAAACACTGCACACAAACCATTGCCTTGCACAGAAAATAGAATGAGTATTGCCACTAGTTACTGACTGTATCTACCTCTGGTTAAACACCAGTAGTATTCTGCTCTAATGCCTTCAACATGGAGCTGAGCATTTAAAAACACCTGTCTCTGGGAAAGTTCACTCAACTATATTTGCCTATGTTCTCTATTGTTATGGCTTGCAAGAGCTCACTAAAAGTCTTTGAAGGCCTTACTTGATACTTTTCTCTCATTTCCACAGCAACTTAAGGATATTAGTTGTCTAAATGTCAGATGGAAAGAACTGACTCTCATATTGCTCCAGTGTGGCCTTTCTGCATCGATCTTTAAGGTTTTTCTGAAGGAAATTTTCAACTGTTGATGGCTGTCTGGTCCTGGCCTTTTATTAGTTGCATGCTACCCCTGGGAGTAATTTTTTTGTATGTTTTATTTCACTATTCAGTAGTGAAAAAGCTCTTCTGCCCTGCTCACGCCTCCATGCTCCAGGATGGTCAAGGCTCAGTAGTTGCTTAGTCATGTCAGCCTGACACATTTTGGATTTTCTCAATACAAAATTAAATGGGTTTGCTTTGGGCTCCATTGCTTGCTGAGTAAGTTCAGGATGTTAATTCAGTCTAAATGTCAAGTGAAAAGAAATGTGATTGCAGCCTGCTGAATCATCTTGTTAACTCAGTGTTCTTTTAACTTGACCTTTCCTTAGGGAGGTACAGGTATTGCTCGATTAGTTTCAGTCTTTCCAGAAGAATGGTGGAATTTTATAAAACTACAACATCTTTTTCTCCCTGAAGTTACAAATTCACACTGAACAGGCTTCATACTGGCTCTAACTATGTCCATCCCTACTTCCTCATTGCACAGTGAAGAATACTTCTGTCACAAAATTCAGAAATGGAAGCATTGCTCAAAAGTGAGCAGAATTTCTAATATCTATATTTAACAAATACTGACTTGAAGGGCGCTGGGCTTGTTAGTGAATCATTGGTAGAATAGTTTGTATCTTGATACTAATTGTCCTAGACAGATGTTGGCCCTGTTGGAATTGGACGGAATCCTAGAGAATTATTTAAAATACCTGTGTTGTTTTTTCCTGGCTGTAATTGTAAAAAAAAAAAAAAAAATATATCTAAAGCAAAACTATTATGTAAAAGAATATTATTCTAGTATTGCCTAAGATTGTGAAAAATACTTTTTGAGGCAATGCTATCTGGGTGGGTAGGTAGAGAATAGCTCTTTACTAAAAAGCTTTTCGGATTTACAAAGTTTATAGACGTACCAGTATGGGGATGCTTACTAAATTATAACACTACTTATTTATCATAATTAAAGATTACATCCAACCCAGGAACTGTCCACCCTCAAACCATTTTGGTTCTACCCTGAGAACTTCCTCCAGATCTGCTCCTTGGCTTGCCTCCTTGGAATTGAGTCAGGGATCTCAAGACCCTTTACTTCTTCACTTCCTTCATCCTCACACCACTTTTCTCTTCTTGGAGGTCCTCCAAGGTTCCTGGCTCTTCTGTCTTGTTTCGGCTAAAATGATATCTTATTACTCTAGTCCCAGTACATGATTTTCTGGCAGCTATCTTGCTCTTAACACAGAAATTAAGAAATGTAGCACAGAGGTAGCAACTGCTAATTGCTAAAGGTAAGAAACTTATACAGCTATATAAAAAACTACAAATATGCAAATATATAAAATATATACATATATGCAAATAAATAAAGTCCTAAGGCATCACTAGTGTCAACCTCATCCTGGTAAAATAAAGGACGTATTATGCAATTGAGGACTATCAGAGATACAGAAGTTCAAGGAGACATTAAACAGTGAGAAGAACATCCTTAGAAGCCAGCATTCAAACATTACCATCTTTCAACTATAATACTACATTTCAGATACTCAAGCTGATATCTCCGATTCCAAGATTATAATATGATCCAAGCTAGAAAGCATTCTGGCCCCTATGCAGTACCATTGAGTTCCCTTGAGTATATAGACTGTGTTTCAGGAGCATCAGCTCTGAATTTCCATATACTGCCTCCATAAGTGGGCAAGTGCTGGCTGAATCACACCAAGTCCTTCTTGTCTGCTTCTATTTTCCTTTCCTTATCCTTTCCCTCTCCTCCCCCTCTATTTTTCCTACCTCTTCCATCCTCTTCTGTCCTTTTCTCTCCTTCTCATTCCTGTTAGTCTCAGTCATCAAGAAGCTTGCCGATAACTATTGTTTTCATCTAAATTAAAGCACACATTAAAGTATAGCTACTTGATCATGTTTGCTGACTGAACCATTGTAATGGCACTGTATCTTTAACTTCTGTATTTAATTACTGAGATTGCTCCTGAACAAAAACCTGAAGCTGTATGAACTGATGCTTTCTTGGACACAGTCAGTGGTCTCACTAGCAGAAGACCAGTTTGCCATCTGTTAAACTGCCACTTTACTCTTACAGGATTTTAACCAGCTGTAATATTAAAATATTAAAATACACTAACCAACAGCCATCAATTAGTTTTAATTCATGTAAGTCTGTTACTGCATCTTTATGTCTGTCCCCTTGTAGTATGTCAGAGTACATAGCAAGTAGCTCAAATGAACTATTACAGAGTGATATCCATTTTTCTCCTTGGATACAAAATTTGGAATCTGTATTGGTTGGTTTCAGTTGTCATCAGTCCTATGTTATTCTTTGTGTTTCCCTGTAACTCACAAAGCTGTGTTACCTGCAGAAATAATTTATAAAAGTTTCATGTTTTGTGCAGCACCTAAGTAACAATATTGCAATATGCCTGCTATGCTACTTACTTTCCACAAACTAGAAACAGATTTGAGGAAAAGCCAATATTATTTAGAAGTAAAGTTCCAATGACAGCTGTCTTGTACCCTAGTCATCTTCTAAAATGTTACTTTGGTCATTGTCTTTTTGAAATTGTTCCTTTGCCACAATAATGCCCATTTACAGGCTTTGCGCTGTCAGGATTCATAAGAATGAGTAGTATCAAAGCCAGACTAACCTGATGTTGGTATTATTCACTGTTTCCTTCCAACGGGAGTATGTCTATCAGGAACCTGTGTTTTGCTTCACATATGATTACAGTTCACATATTAAACTGAAATAGAGCTTGCCAACTAACCAGTTTCTGCAAAGTTGCACATTTTATTTTTAATATGTAATCTGTTTATCTTCCATATCAACACCATAATTCACCATCAGTATACTTTACAACTGTTCATCAGCACTCTTTCTGCAGAGAAATGACCAGGATTTAATTGTGAAGTTAACAGAGCTCATCAGTATTGTTAGTAGAAACACCAGTATGACTCCAGCTGGACTATTAGAGTTATAAAACTGCCACTTCTTCCCTAAGTGATGCTGGTGTCTGTATGAAAACCACTGACTTGCCTTTAAGCAAGTTTATTGTGCAATCTACAGGATTTAACAGGCAGATCCAAGCCCATCTATTAGGGTTATTTAAATAGCTCCATGTCAAAGACATACCCACATGTCCTTAATGATGCATTGCTTTATGTCAGTAGAAATTTTCAGAGAAGTGGGAGAGGATCCCTCAGTAAGGTGTAGGAAAGCTTTACCTCTTCCCAGGATAAAAGATAATTGTGGTTACGTACTGAAAGACTGATGATGCCTGAGAGATTTTATCATCTAATTTTGCTGTAAGGACAGCAGCTACAAGTCCAACAGAAAGCAAAGCTCAAGTTCACACCCACATGTGTTAGCCTGGTGAAAAGTAGCATTAAATGCAAGTGAGAGCTACCACATGTTTTTTTTTTTTCTTTTTTTTCTTTTTTTTTTAATCAGAGAACGTATTGGTATTTAGTGTAGAAAAGGTTGTGGTTAATTAAATTCAAGAGGTAAAGAGAATGGTGAGTAATACTTATATAATAACCAGCCTTGGATGATTGCTGTCACACAATTATGGGCATATGTATATGTGTGTGCATATATAATGTATCGTGTGTGTGTATATATATAATATAAAGAGTGTGTGGTGTGCCTACATTTGTGCATATATGCAAATATGTATATACACACACAGATTAATACACACATGGGCCTTTTCAGTGAGAAGGGAGAGGTTATAAACCAAACTATAAACCCATTTGAAGGATGGGTAGAAGGTTTTAATGTGTTATGATTCCAGCTAAATAATTTTTCCAATCTCAACTGATATTTATTTGGACTGTTATACTGTCCAAGCCAATTACAGTTCATAGATTGTTATTCCCTCCTTTAGCTATATCATTATATGTATTATATCTATCTATCTATCTTTTGAAATGTTATTTTTTGTCATGTTTGATCGAAAATATCTTTCCCTTAGATACAGGCCAATGTGCACTCCATTTTCTATGTAGTTGCTAGCATATTGTTATTTAGCATCAAGTAACCTGGGGAGAAACCTGAAAAGAAATTTTATACCTGCCAGTTCATCTCTTTTTGAAGAGTTCAACCATACTAGTGATGTTGCAGATACACATTCTGCGTTTAGCTGTCTCTGGAAGAAAGTACACAGAAACCAAGAAGGAATTAATTTGTGATATTTTCCCTTTCCTCTTTAGAAATTCTTCAATGAAAAATACTGAAGTCAGCTTCAATTTCTTTTTCTTTTATTTTTTCTTTCCTTTAACTTTAGCTAGGCTATTCAGTCAGTTAAAGCCATTGCAAAAGTTATTAAAACAGCAAAAAATCACAGCTAACCCAAACCAGAAGTTGGTTATTAAATTGTCAGCTAAAAATATCATTTGTTGACAACTTTTCAAAGAGTATTAAACTAAATTACTGGCTTGATTTTCTGAAAGCAATCTCAGCACTTTCCACCTTTATAATAGCAAGTTGTGCTGTGGAGCAGTAACGTGTAGTAATTATTCTTACATGTTATCTTTACAAAATTAGCTGCATTTTTATTCTGGTTCTGGATAGTATCCTTCAGATCTTCAGTTTTTCCCTCCTCAAAGTGGAATTCCTCAGTTTTGCCCTCATAGATGATTCATCCAACTGTGCAACAAAACCCAGTGGTTTTTGAAGTACCTACTCCACACTGTTATGATAGACACAACCTGCACTCTTGTTAATTTGTCCTACCATGAAAGTCCTCTAACCATAGGGTGGATAACTGGATACAGACAAGCTTCGCTAGTTCTCCAGAGGTTTTCCAGTGTCAGCCTTTTGCTGACATTTTCCTCCTGTCTCTGTGAAACCCAGAGTTTTATCCTCTTTATTACTTGTTTTGTCAATGTCATCACTTTCTGAACATATACTAATGTATAATCCCATGTGTAGGGAACAAACAGGACTATGAAATATGGAAAGAACAAGCTCTGATATAGACTCACATGGAGAAGCTGGCACAAAGCCTGGACTGTATTAACTGCATACATGAAAGACTTTGGTGGTGGGAGTTTGAAAATTATGCGTTTTACTTGTACGGGTTTGAATTCAAACGGTTTTATTGTCACCCTCCCCTGCATGGTTGCCACGCCTTCTGTGTGTTTCCCTGGAGGCTTTGTTCCCAATGACTTATCAGTAAGCACAGGGATTGCCTCCTGGGTTGGGATTGCCTCCCGTGGGGGGCATCCCTGTTTCCCCCCCCACATTGCCAATGCAGCTGCCACCATGACCTGCCAGAGCGATCCCACCGGTCCTGACCAGGGCAGCACTGGGGCGGGATTGCCCTGCCTCAAGATGTCGATGTAGCCATGGGCAGCACGCTCACCCCTCCTATCAGTTACTGTCCCTGTCTTAATCCCATTGGTTATCTCACCCGTCTATCTCCAATCTCTGGTTTTCTATTGGGTTTGATCCTTCCATTTCCTCTATTGGCTAGCCAGTATGCAGATCATTTCCCACTATGGAGCCCTTACCCAATCCTGTCCCAGTTCCAGCATCTTCCCCTCAGAAGCCTTTAAAACCCTCGTGGTTGTGCAACGAACAATTTTTGCCACATGTCCTTCTGAGTGAATAGACCTCTGTTTCTTGCGCTCACCAGATCGGAGGGACTGGCAGGAACCATCTCCTACCCTCTCAAGGCTGCATACCCACGTTTAAGTGAGTACTCTGCAGTGGTTATAGGAGTAGCTACCTCTCTGTTCCCCTCCTTCTCTTTCCTGGATGAGATTCAGTTTCTATATCCTTAGCCACCAAAAGATTAGGCCGAATTAGTCTTCTAGGCTTCTTCTGCAGTCAGAATGTGAACAGTGTATCTGCTCAGGCCTTGTAGTTCTTGCTATCAGGTGCCTGATGGTGGCAGTCTGGATGCTTAGCACCAGGTCAAAGAGGATTTGGGGTTTTGACCAGCAGAATATGTACCAAAACCTTCTTCCCTGACAGAAAAGGTGCACATATACCTATATGCAGGTGACTGCAGCACTTCTCTGTGGCCTGAGACTGATTTTCAGCTGCTTTGAATGAAAGGACCAGAAAACACAACTGGTATTTGCTATTAAAGAGGGCCCATCATCATCCAGTTCTTCCAGGCTCTGAACTTTTAACACTAACCCTTATGAAGGGGCCATTGCATCCTTTACAAACCCCAGAACTAGTCAGATTTGACTTGAGGGTTTTTCAAACAAAAAATAGGTGTTTTCCATGATCAGGGAGGGCTCATCCCCTTTGTAGCATATGCTGGAAGCAGAGTATTGAGTCTTGGCTTTAAAGTGTTGAAGTTTCGTAGTCATCCATAGGATATAATCTCTTTTTTGGCTAATTCAGGCTGACATGTTCTTTTTGAGCCCACTGATAGGGATGCCAGTTGGTGTGAGTAAAGACAAGTTATAACATGGTCAATCAACTACAAGCAAGTAATAACAGGCAAGCAATAACAAGCAATCAACTACAAGCAAGTAATCAAGTTTGTGATTGCTATCAGTTTGGGAAAATTAGAACTAATGCTTCAAAGGAATGGCTTTCTACCTATTACAATCTCCCAAAGAATTCTAGGGAATTTGTAAAATAGGGAAAGTCATGTTAGACACACAAAACTTCAACAACCTTAATATTTTGTAGTAGATAGTTTCTTTTGATCATCTTTTTGGTAGAAAATTAGAGTTTAAATAACTTTGGACATACCATTTGATGCTTCTTGCATGTCCAGGATCTTTCAACTAACTATTTTCCAGATGGAAAACACACTGCACTGCCCTTTCAATTCTCAATTTTCACATATCTTATTCTCTACTTATCTTTGATTTATTTTAGGCAGGTAAGTGCAGTTAGAAGTGTCACTGCCAATATCAGAGATAGCAGCTCTGTGCAGCTCAGTCCCACAATGACTGAATGACATACATACAAATAACATTTTTGAGAAGTGCATATCGTAGAATCACAGAATGGTTTGAGTTGGAAGAGATCTTCAAGATTGTCTAGTTCCAATCACCCTGCTGTGGACAGGGACATCTTTCACTAGACCAGGTTGTTCAGAGCCCCATCCAACCTTGCCATGAACACCTTTGGGGATGGGGCAATTACAGGTTCTCTGAACAGCCTGTTTTCAGTGCTCCACCAGTCTCTGAGTAAAGAATTTCTTCCTAATATCCAATATCGAACTGCCCTCCTCCAGTTTCAAGCCACTGTGCCCTTTTACTGACTATTTGCCCATATGAAAAGTCCCTCTCACTTCTCTGTTTAAGCCCCTGTAAGGTACTGAAAGGCCACAATGAGGTCTCCCCTGAGCCTTCTCTTTTCCAGGCTGAACAACCCCAAGCCTGTCTTCAAAGGAGATGTACTGCAGCCCTCTGATCATCTTCATGGTTGTCATCTGGGCAGGCTCTAACAGGTACATATCTTTCTTGTGTTGAGTATTCTAGAGATGGATTCTCTTTTGATGCAGCCCAGGATACTCTTGGGCCTTCTGGGCTGTGAGCACACACTGTTGGCTCATGTCCAGCTTTTCAGCCAGGAGAACCCTGAAGTCCTTTTCCTCAGGGATGGTCTCAATGACTTCTTCTCCCAATCTGTAGTCATATCTGGGATTGCTCCAACCCATGTTCAGCATTTTGCACTTGGACTTGTTGAATTTCATGAATTCAAAAACTTAGCATTTGGACAGTGCTGTCAAGTCACATTGTGTGATTCTTGGGGCTGTTCTGTGCAGTGGCAGGAGCTGGAATTTGATGGTTCTTGTGAGTCTCTTACAACTCAGGATATTCCAGTCTAGTCTAGTCTACTCTATGCCATACTATGCCATGCTACGCTATCCTATCCTATTTCACACAGGTTCATGTGGACCCACTTTTCAGGTTTGTCTGGGTGCCTCTGGATGGTATCTCATCCTTCCATTTTGCCAGCTGCACCACTCAGCTTCGTGTCACTTGCAAACTTGCGGAGCGTGCACTTGATCTCACTGTCAGTGTCATGGCTGAAGATACTAAAGAACACCAGTCCCAAGACAGGACTCTGAGGGACACCACTCATCACCAGCCTTGGCCTAGGCATAGAGCCATTGACCACAACTCTCTGGCTGTGTCCACCCAGCCAGTTCCTTATCCACTGAGTAGTTCATTCATTAAATCTATGTCTCTGCAATTTGGACATAAGAATGTTATCATATACAATATTTCTGCTTAATTGAACTGTTCAGTATTACAGTGATGCTATTGCACTTCAGAAACACTTCGCTTCTGTCTCTGTATTTCCCATACTAGCTGCTCATGTCTATCTGTCCCAGCTATGGTAGAGGTAGGCAGGTACAGACCTCCTGTGTCTGTGGTGGCCCAGGGCACAGGCTGACTCATGGGCAGGCTGAGCTTGTCATATTGTTAGTATGGCTGGGTGCAGTGCATGTTCAACCTTTACACTGGAATTGGCTTGTGTCCTGCCAACTCTGTGCACAGCAAGCCCACATTCATGCTTTTGTAGCCATTGTCCTTGCTGGACAGGTCTGCCACAGGGAAAGAAGTCCCCATTTGGGGAAGAGAGGAGTATCTAATGTGCTTCTCTTTCTAAAACCAAACTGTTAATTCAAAACAAATGATAGCTGTGCATACACATCTTTAATCTTCCCATGCACACTGATGCTCAAAAGTACACAGTGAGTGAAGGTCAGGATAAAACATGAGTTGTCAATGATGGAAGTGACACCATGAGCTCCTTGTTTGGTGTATGGGAATATATTCACTCTGTTAGACAAATTGCTGCTAAAAGCCTTTTAGCTAGTGCAGTGAAAAAAAAAATCCGGCATCTAAGAGGATTATAGTGTTCCTTGAGTCAACAATAGAACTTTGCTGATTTTAGCAACAATAGCAGCTATGCTTCAAGGGCAGTGTACAAAGCCATGAATATTGTATTTAAAACATCACTTCACCTGAGGAATTCAGACAGTTATTTCCCATTTCAATAACAAAAATTCCCAATAAAGTCAGTCTTAGGCTGCTAAAATATCCTTCCTATGAACTTCAAACCCTAAACTTAATTGTGACATTAAGATAATTAGCTATATGGCCCCTAGTGTGGTTTTATGGCTTCCGCCCTGCTGTATTTGTTGCTATTAATTCATGTGTCCCCAGCTGAGCAAAATGCTCATGTGCATGCTTAAATCTCAGTTCACTCACTAAACACATAAGTGTAAACGCTTTGTAGAGTCAAGGCCCATTGGATTTGAAGAGGACCTGAAACAGATGTTTCTATTCAGTCTCTTTTTCCACAGAGACAATACATCTCTTCAGTGTTGACTCGTTTTGAACTTAGCCACCTAAATGCTGATAAAGGAGGCATTTATTTTTAAGTCAGTGATCCCTCTTTTTCCATGATTGTCTATTTTAAACAGCAAAGTATTTCATCCATCCTATTATTAATCTGCAAAGTACAAGTTCTGGGGTAGCTTACACTGAAAAGTGGATTACTTGGAATGCCTGTTTCCTAGAGTTTCATGCTTTGGAGAGGTTTATCCCCTCTTTTTGCTTTTTTTTTTTTTTCTTCAGGACAGATTCTGCAGAAATGTGAAAGGAGAAAGCTCATCATAACTGACATTTCAGTTGCTTCTTATTTAGACTGTAGGGTTTAGTAGAGAGTTATTCATACCAATAAATGGAGACCATTTCTGAATTTCTTTTGTTAGAAACAACAGAGAACACTGTCTTACTTGGCTGATTCATGAAGGAAGATGATCAATCTTTGTCCAGATTTTTTCCTCTACTGCAGCTTTTGCATAAAAAGTCTAGATCCCTTCTGTAAATTTTAAGGAGCTGTAGTAGACTAAATGCTCAAAGATTGGCAGACTTCCTTCAGATGATTATGAATATTTCATTTGTCTCTGGGTTTGGTAGTACTGTTGAATACTTACCATGTCAAAACAAGCACTTATAGGTGATACTGAAAGATGCTGTCGATGAACACTGCTGCTCATAAATAGCCTTCTTACTATGCAGTTCTGAAATTGTTAAGTGTACATGGTTATTTGAGTAAAAAATCTACAAAGATAGATCAGAGAATAATGTATCATCTGTGATGAAAAAGCACTTTGCGCCCTATTTCCATATTGCTTATTTAGAGTGACTATATGAAGGATGTTTACAGCATCCACTATTTAGATACACAGAATATAATAACATTGTATTATTTTCCATCTTAATAAATAGTCAGAGAAAGGGAAACTGACTTGATGGACAAAATGCACAAAGAGACCCCCTGATTTCTAAGATGCTATGATGTACATGTGCCCTACCTGCAGTGGCTCTGGATGTTGGATAGTCTATCCATCTAGTGGTTAGATGGATAGGATTCCATATATTCTTCATAACTTTTCAAGATGTTCACAGTTGAAAATAGTTGCAGTTAAAATATGAAGGAAATGCCTTATGAGAAAAAGCACATCGCTACATTACATAAAGAGAGACTAGGGTAAATGCGAAAAGGAAAACATAGGGGAATTCAATTAAAACAGTCAGGTTTGGTCTTCACTACTGAAGTTTCCCCTTCTTGATAGCCAACATTATCTGAACTCCCTTGCCTTACATATATTAAAAAAACAGCTTGCCCATTGGGATTTGGGAATATCTAGTGGTACATGTGCTTGTTAGCGCCTTACAGGGGTGACTGGATATGTGGCTCTGGCACTGTGGGCATCACAGTTACCTCTCAGCCTCTGTCTACAACTATCTCTCAGGTCGTTCCTGGCACCTGTGCTGCCTTCTGAGCAGAGGAAGTGCCATCAGTATTCACTTGGTTCCACAATTCATGGCCACCTAAATCCAGAGGGAGCTGAGCAGGGACTGCAGTAGGTCAAACTTTTGGCTCTGGAGCACCAGAAAAGGAAGGCTGTTCCACCTTGGCAGGGCACTGCCCAGGCCTCTTCTCCTATATGAAGCAATGTGGTGGCTAAGAAAAATATTTAAAGCACTAAATCCTGCCCCAGAGGCCAGTCTTATTTTGTCTGGGTTGGAAAGCTCCAGTATTAAGCCTGAAAAAAGCTCATGGGTTCGCCGTGGTTGCCATCTGGATGCTCCCTCTGGGAACAGGCTGACTGAACCAGCTGACTGGACAGTGATGAGGTCTGGACTGACGCCTGCATGCCCAAATTGAGTAAGTAGAACATGTTACCTTGAAATCATTTCATATGGCCCATAGTCCTGCTGTTATTTCCCATAGCATTACACAACAGTGTTCATGTATTTAGATTAGCCCTCTCCAAGGAAAAGGACATACCCATTCCCTTTTCCTTTTAAGAAAAGGACAGACCTGCTCTTTTTAGAGGAAGCCAAGCTTCCTCTAGCTCATGGCTTTTCCCAGGCCCTTGTGTGACAGGCACACACATTTGCTTGCATCTAGTCTGAGGTTCCTTGCAGAGTACCTCTCACAGCAGATATTTGGAATCCTTTTCTTGAACCTCCACAGTTACAGCAAAAGATGTTTGCACCCCTTTTTACTAAACCCCTACACATTCATGTTGTAAACCCCTTGTCACTGGTTTATGACTGTTCTAGACTTTGACCACGCTGCTGAAATTTTCTGTGCTCTGCTCAGAGCTCCGCAGTCTCTTCCAAAGCATGAAAAAGCACTGCAGACCATCACTTGGTGAGCGATATACCTGCTGCAATCTTGTCAGCTGTGAAGAAACTGTGCAGCTTTTGAGGTCAACCAATCAGTGTGTCTCTTGGGCTCCTTTTGAGGACACCTGTACCACTGACATCCTCCTTACTGAATATCACCATGGCTTCTCCCACACTCTGTGTGTGGCCTGTCATATCTTATGCATGTGCTCAGCACACTGCCATAGTCATCCAAGCAGTGTTTTGTGTGTCAGATTGACTGGAGAAAGGAGTGTTGGGTATGTCCGTGAGATGTAGCGTGGCTACAGGGCAAATCCAGACTAGAGCTAATTGTGCCACTGTTACGTTCAGTGCCTGAGATTAGAGAAACTTGCCTGTCAGTGCCTCCAGCTGAGTTCTGAAAAATAGAAACATTTCTGCCAGTTCCAGGGTAAAAGAAGGGGAGAAACACTGTTTTCTCGTTAAAGCCCTCTCAACAACCAATCCTTCAACCTTCTTCTTTTCTTTAAATACAGGGCTTTCCCTACATTTATACTACCAAATTTGGCAAGAGATTGTTTGTCCCAGAGAAAACAGCTGAGTTTACAGTAAAGACACGTTTTTCAGCCATCCTACATAAGTACAATCTGATCCCAATGGGCCAGTAATTCTTGTGCCATTTTAAAATACATCTTCTATGTATTTTAAAATTACATCTACGTATTTTAAATTACTTCTATGTATTTTAAAATACATCTATGTATTTTAAAATTATCTATATATCTCCTATAATTTCAAATTTAGATTGAGCTTTACAAGCTCAGCTGTTCAAGAACATTATTTGAATCTATTTATTCTCATCAGTATCTGATGCTCTTTTCTCACTGGATATCTAAGGAGGCATTTCCTTTTGACTACTGAAAATACAGTGTAGCAATTATGTTAAATTGTCCAGCAGTTTTAAAATAAGAAATAGAATTATTTTAGTGTTAAAATGTCTACTGCTTTTTTCACCTACAGAAGTGTTACTTTTCCATAGGTTACATGTACTTGAACTATATTTTGCTGGAGGCCTTCCAGCACCTATAACCAGATAATTTTTAAAGGTAACACCTTCTAAAGGTAGGCTGCAAAGGCAATGAAACCAAAAGTGTGTGGATAAATATAGTACATGATTTCCGAACTTCCCTTTCCAAGGAAACAAGATAAAGATGTGAAAACAGGATATGTCCAAAACTGCACCCGTAGTCTCTCCACTTTCAAACATCTTTCCTTCCTCTATTTATGATCTATATTTTATCAGTGCAGAGGATAAACTCTTTCCATCTCCTCAAGACAGAGCTATTACCTAAACACAGAGCAAAAGTGTGTTGCCTGATGCTTCTATGTATATTGAAGATCTTGGATGCCATGGCTAACTGGGACTTAGCATTCCTTGAGTAATATTTAACTTGTAGTATAGCTGCCCTTCACATGGGATCCTGGATTCTTCAGTCAGAGAAATTTCCCATTAGTCATGAAAAATTTAGTTCAAATAAGCAATACAGAATTGGACCATTATCTATTATTAATACTTGTGTCAAGCTAAAGTAATTACGAAATAAATAGGTTCCATTCTTAAAAAAAAATCCCAAGTCTTTCCAGAAAGGATAGATTTTTGCAGAAAAGCATTTAAAAACTAGACAGGAAAAAAATTTCTTATTTTTGGGCAGGCTAAGTTTGTGTTTGTTTTATTTATTTTTAACATGAATATTTCCACTGAAACTCCAGATAGAACCAACCTCTCTAGAAGCCTAGAGTCATAATTAACTAAAAAGACACAGCATCACCATATTATTTTGCCTTCATATGTGCTTTACACAGTTACTACATATATTTTTAACTCAGAGTCTGATGCATAACATATATGTTATGCAAAAATACCTACACTACAGAGAGGTGGATAAAGCTCTGACTATTTCCAGTGCATTAGCATGTGCATATTATGTGTCAGGCAACAGGTGACATTTAAGGGGTTGTTTGTGGCTTTCACCTTTAACTGTGGTTTATTTGTTTACAGAGTTGTGCACATCAGTGTTCTCCTTCATCAGCATAGACCTATTCATTCTAAACTTGGGGGAGGTTTTTCTGGTTTGGATGCATTCCATTACAGGGCTAGGTCTTTTATTTATGTTTGTAGTTTTATATGGGTTTAGTTCCCTTGGGTGCAGTTTGCTCTCAAGTACAGCATTCAAGAGGCAAAGAGATCTTAAAGCAGACATAAATTACATTTGGCTGAGTACAAGACTCAATCAATACAGTTTAAACATTCAAATATTTTCTGAAGTTCTGCTGGTACATCTGGGTTTGCTAAACACATGCTGGGAGAAACACGAGGAATCAACCATAACCTCAAGAGACAAGTGTGCTGAGTCTCCCTCTAGAGTCAGCAGAGAGAGACTGTCTCCAAGGTTAACCTCCTTTCAGAGTTTGTTTTTCCTTGTTGGTTGCAAAGATGCTTAGGGAGACCAGCCTTGCTATTCTGGAGTTAATATTCCTGGACGTTTCCTAAGAACTTTCTAATAATCCTTCTAAAATGATGCTAAGTATCTAAACCTTGTGTATTCCCCACCTGATCTTATGCTGACTTCCATGACCTTTGGATCAAACTTAATGTTCACCTCACAGAGCTACTGCATGGGAAGCTTGCTTTTACATAATGCATGTGTATGGCACTGAACGTGCATTCTGTGTAGGGAATGAAACTTATTCCTGACTGTTATCACCAGTGCACTCAGCCATACAACCACACTTGAAGAGTGTTCTCTGTCTGCAGAAAATCATGTTCATACCAAAGCTTAGAAATAAAAGTTGGCTTTTATTTTAATGTTTAACCTTCATGTTTTCATTCAGATTATTCCAGTACACAAGACTTGAGGAGGAGAAAAAGATGCTTAGAAATTAAAAAAAGGAGGGAAGTGGTGGTGGAAGATTTCAATTGTGTCTTATTTGAATTCTCGTACAGAAAGAACTTAAAGATTCCTGCCATATTGTATAGTCTCTATTCCTCAAGGATCTGGTCCAATGCCCGTTAAAGACTAGAATCAGGTGATAACAGAAAACTGGTTAGCTCTCCCAGGAGTCAGTTTCTGTAAATAGCATTAGTAAAAATGAAACTGAGTTTCTAATCATCCTTTTCCCCCCTTCATCTTGTGTACTGGAATAATCTGAATGAAAACCTTGTGGAGTTATACAAAATGCCATACCTGAAAAGCAACTGAAGATGACAGCTAGTAAGGACTAGATGCTAACTCTTTCACCTTTCTGCGTTTGGTCTAACCTCCACTGGGACTCTAGTTTATACTGGCATGCAGTGTGGTCTCTGCAGGTCTTTCCCTAGTGCCTAATGGAGATGATGAAAGTCTTCCCAATGCATTCAATCACTTTCGGGTCTGTGTTTGTTTTGCTTCTGGAACTACAGTGTTGATTATCATTGCTGATCCAAGACCAGTAGTCCCAGGCTGTTAATGCAGTCAATCCAACAGCTCAGTTTCTTAAAATCTATCTTTTTTTACCTTCTCTAGGTTGGAAAAATCCACAAGAATGCTGCCCGCAAAAGAGAATACCGCGTATTGTTCATGGTGATCACTACAGTTATCTGTTATCTCGTGTGCTGGATTCCCTATGGAGTTATAGCACTGCTCGCAACATTTGGTAGGCCAGGTGTTGTGACTCCAGTTACAAGCATCATACCTTCCATCCTAGCAAAAAGCAGTACTGTTTGCAATCCCATTATCTACATACTTATGAATAAGCAGGTAAGAGATATATTATTTTTAAACTGTACTTTCTTCAGGGTCCATCAGGCATTCTTGATCATTGTGACTTCCAGTCCTACAGATTTGTCTTTGCAAGCAGGACATTCAGAGCTTGTCCAAACAATACTACTGGAGTCCTGGGGAGAAGTGTTTGCAAATAAAAACATACTGCTAGATAGACAGAACAGAAAAACATTTGCTTACTGAAATTGCTTGTGTTCTTCTGAAGACACAACGGGTATGAATTTTGTATGCTTCAGTGTTAGTTGCCAAAGGTATTTGCAAGAAGAATACTCAAAGATTTGGTGGGGTTGAGGAGTGAGAATAACGATGGACAAGAAGATGATGGGATTTCATGACTGTGAAAACAAAATAAAGGAGGACACCATTTGCAAATTCCATTTTCATGATAGATCCCCTTGAAAACTAATGATCATTGCAATTACTGTTTCTGTGGATTTCTACATCCTTAATGTTAAATTTTCAGTTCAGCTACAGGCCAAAATAGGTAATGAATTTTGTCTCATTAGGACCAAGGCAAATTCTAAAATATCTAGATCCAGTTCAGGTCTCTTATTCTTGTAAATGGCATTTTCAGTGCTCAAAATGAGCTTTCTAATGTTTCTGTGTTGAAAATTCTGACTCTAAAGTTTGATAATGTCAGCTCTGGAAGTTTTAAAAGTGTTTTTCAGTAGGAAATCTGAAAAAAATATGCACAGTTTATGAAAATGCCTTACCTTTTTTTTAATAACAGTGCACGTTAGAGGTTGTTCTCAGTCTTCTTTCTTCATTATGTCCATTACATTATCAGAAATCAATCCTTTATCTTTTCTTGCTCAGTTTATGCTGGAGCTTACCGTTAATATTGATCAACATCAGCATTATATTATTATGGAGCTGAGACAAGGTAAAAGTCAGATGTAACAGCCAAATACATTCCAGTTTTGCCACAGTCTGAGATCATTATTGGCCTGCTTCATCTAACCTAAAGTTCTTAAACAATGAAAGAATCTACTCCTGGAGTTTGAGAGAAAGATTTCAAGCAAGCTGTGAAACCCCTAAAGTCAAAAGGAAAAAGCATTATCACCTTCCCCAAGATCAGGATTTAATTTCCAAAATCTAGTTTGAGCTGATGTTGAAACAGATATAGCATTCAATTTGAAAAGTACTGACGCGGAAGCAAACCACTAACTTTTTCTCCTTCCCCATACTTTTTACAATTCTTACGGAAACTTCTCAACAAAAGCATCTGTCTTGCTTCTTTATTCTCTGGGCACTTTTACTGAGGACGTTGACTTCCATGAGATCACATGATTGGGCTGTGATAACTGGAGTAGACTGACATTGATCACAGGTACATTTTGACATTGTCTTTACTCATGGAGATGTGACAATACTCCCTTAACAGGGGGGGAGCTTGGTCAGATTTGGGATAAATACTTTTCACTAATAAAACCAAAATGATAGCTAATATCCATCATTAACCTGCAGCTTTCCTCTATTGTGTCACTGTGTATTAGCAGTAAAAATGATTGATTTCAACTGACATTGAGAAATGTGCTTCACCCAAAAGTGGGAAAACACATCCCTTTATCTGTTCCTCCTCCTTTCAGAACAGGAACAGTAGTAACACCAACCAATGTGTCAGTGGTGTTCTTGGCACCTCAGCTACTTTGTAGTTGTTCTCACTCTTTTTTTGTAAATTTAACACCTCAGGAAAAGAAGTTGTTAATCTTCCTAGCACTCAACTTTCCTGGTCTTCATACTTAGTTGAGAATTGTCATAGGAGGCTGGTGCCTCCCAACACAGAAGTCATCTGGTCTGCATTTTTCCCAGTCCTCTCTTTGCAGATGTGAGATAGGCTATTTACTTCTGCATCTTATAAATACAGTGAGAACATATGGAATAATTTTTAGCTTTCTATGCATAAGATAACTTTTTTGCTCTGGGACACTCCCTGAAGTCTGCAAAATGGTATTGGTTGACTGCAGCTGTAGTGTTAGCTTCCAGCTGTCATAAATCTATGAGGAGAACTGTTGAACTGTCAGCTTCTGAGTCAACCTTAAAACTCATCCTGCAGAGCACATCATTGAATTAACTCTCAAGAAGTCCCTGAGCCACTTTCATGGTCCTGGAACTCAAAAGAAAAAGTTTTGTCTTTGCCATTGCCTACTGCACTGACCTGTGGTGATAAACCACTGAGGAAAATGGTGAATTTCTTTACAGCTGCAGGAGCTCCCTCAGGTGGGATGGCATGAGATGTCCTTCTTCCTCCGATGTCCTCCAGGAGGACAGAGATACACTGTTTAAGCTGGACTGATTGGGCTGATAACATGCCAGGCAAACATCAAGCTTCATCGACAAAACTGTAAAGCAGTAAACTGCATAGACCAAACAATGCTGTGGTGAAGCTGGAGGAGACTGTAGAGAAGGAGACCCCATCTTTCCTGCTCTCTCTATGAAGGCTCTTTTGACTCTTGGCAACATGGCTGTGTGTGCCTTTGGCAGGTCTCCCCAGAGGTCAGGCCCCAAAAATGCATCACAGAGCCAAGTACAATGGTGGCTGGGCTGGCACTGCTGCATAGGTGCCAGAGCAAGCCGTGCAGGATCAGTATGGTTACACTTTCAGTGCATCAGTCCTTTATATATTATATATTATTATCAATTATATATTATACAGATTTTGTTTCATCTTCTCTTAATGTCTCAGTGTCTTTTGACCTTCCTGTCAAGTTCCCATTGTTGAAACTTCCACCCATGAAGACACCCCAAACACGTTTTTTATGACAGTTTCAAGTACCTTACTTTCATTGTGGTGGTGCTGACAGAAACCTGCTCTTTCATGTGTTACATGCAAACAGGTATTAAGCATTCTTCCAAGAAATATGGATATTTTCTGTAGCCATGGGCTTGCTGATGAGAAGGTGAGTGCTGGAAGCATCCTGCTTTCACGTGTTATACAGAACAGCACAGGAACCCCAACACAGAAGAGCTTTCTGGATGTTATAACTGTACATAAGGACATACTGCACTGAGAATCAGAGATTATTAGCTGGATGACCTAATGGTGTGGCAGCTTCAGAGGTCAACCTTATCTTACATACCAGCAGTTCATCTTTTATTGATGCAGAAGTCAAGATATGAATAATGACTGCTTGAGAAGATGTGGTTGTGGATGAGATAACAGTGAGATTGAGTGAATCTGCACTTGTCATTTCACATAATTTGAAGTCAGCACTGAGTTGCTACTGACAGCAAAATTTAAGTCAAGTTAAACATACATCCCTCATAGATCTACAGAGCCAATCATTGCAAACCACTGATCAGATTAAATTTCACAGTCTTTGTTCATGTAAAATAGCCTTGCTCCACTGCAGCTCATGAGTTTTCACTAATTACTTTTGTATTTTTAGTCACTTGGGTACTGTACCTGAGTCTCCCTGGACTACTGAAACTCAGGCTAGTACATCTAATACTGTTTTACATAATACAACTGGGGAAGAAGTCCACCCAAACCATATGATCAGCAATGTGCTATTTGTGGTGTCAGAAAGTGCCTCTGAGCAAAAGTAAGGAGGGAGAGTGTGAGGGAAGGGATGTATTAGAAGTGAGTAATAAGTCCATAATTAGTGATTTGATTTCTAGTCTCTGTCTTCTTGTATTAAAAGCATTGCACTTTTAAAAATAGAAGTTGAGTCTGTCATTTTCCCCAAGGATTTGGAGAAGTGATGCTGAAAAGAATATACACACTTGAAAGTCATTAATACTGTGACCTTCCCAAAGTTACCATGTATTGAGGGCTGCTGGGTGAGAGAGAAATTAAATACGAAGAATGAAAATCTAAGCCAAGTACAAAGATTTTTTTTCCAGATGAGATTTGAATAATAATGTACTTAAAGAGTGTTCCTCAATGGGACCTGGGCCCAGCATCAGACACTTCCCAGGCACCTCCACAGTGGCAATGGCAGTCCCCAGGAAGCTATAGCACCACTACCACCCACCTCTCACCTAATGAATGGCTTCCTACTTGGGGCAGTCCCCTCTTCCAGGGCTTTTGTGGAACATCCCTGCTGCCACATGAGGAACAGGAGTCCTACTTTCTTTAATGATAATCTATTTGTTCTCCATATATTCAGTTTTCTAGAAACCCTTTTTAGTCCTCCTTGATCTTATCTTATGCACTAAGCAGGGAGAAATGCATATGCATTTTGGAAAAGAGAGCTACATGTGATATTGATTAAAAAACCCCAAACCTTAACATTTCTTAACACTGGCTGTATAACAGCTATATTTTCAGTCAATTTTCAAGTGGTATTGTGTTGTTTTCAGTATTTCCAACAGAAGGTAATGGCTCATTGTTAAAGCTGGAGGAATATATAGCTAAGTTAACATTGTATTTTTTAAGCTGCTTATTTTCACACTTGGAAAACTAAGATATTTTAGATGCACAAGGAAACAAATCTATAGATCCAGAAAGCCATTATACAATGCAGGGACAATTGTGCCAAACCTCATTTTATAGGTAAATTGGAACACACCTATTAAACCCTGAAAAGTGACCCTGTTTGCTTAGTTCATGACCTTCCAGAGGTTTGTGGGCTTACCATAAGAATCATTATCTTAAGCTATTAAAATTTTTCATTAGACTTCACATAGATGTCAATACTCATGATCTTTGTTTTTTTTCTCTCTCTCTCCACTGGTAGCAAGGCTGACACTGAGTAATTAATAGTTCAAATAGAACGGCACACCCAATCTCTTAAGTGGAAAATGGGTCAAGTCAAAATGATCTCTTACTGCAGAATACTCTACACTAAGTATAATACTACACTACATTTTAGAAATGTTTTGACTTTTTTTCTCTGCCAACATGTAGTGTTATGACTGTTGAGGGGCAAAGAGAAGAAAGATCTCAAGGGCATCTTTGCTGCTGTCATAAGGTATCATTACATTTCTCACAGTAAGTTCAAAATTACTTTAGGAATTTCTCTTGCAGCTCATGACAAAAAGATCAGTTCAGGAAAATAACTAGGGTCCCAAGCAGCCCCAGCCAGCCTTCGTGCTACTTAAGGCTACATCCTTGATACAGTCTTTGAAAATGTTGAATTGACCTTAGCCTTGTCCTACCTGTCTTGGGGGGGTGGGTGGACTGGCTTGAGCATAACAGAAGGGTTTAGAACTTGCTTCTTTTAGACCCAGGGCAAAAGTAGGAAGCAGGCAGCCAGAGCACCTCTCATGCAAGCAAAACATTGAATAAAGCTGGAAACTGATACACATAAATGAACACAAACACAGGATAAGCACGTGTTTTAAACTATATAATGTTTTATGATTCATGGCTAGGGAAGACACTAACAGAAATGACATCCAGTTAAAAGATCCTCTTTTTTTGGAAGACACAGAAACTGAAGGGCAGCAATATCTCTTTATATATAATTTAAACAGCATCTAATATGTTGACATCCTTTCCTATATTGCTCTTTTCATAGCACCAAAGAAACATGAGGCTTCACAAAAGTGGGAAGAAATGTCCACATTACATAAAGGAAATGAAAGGGTCAGAACAGAAGGGTAAAATGCAATGAGCAGAGTTTGTAGCAAATACAATGGAATCCTTTCATAGTCCATATTCCCCCTGCAGAAGAAAACAGGCATTGCTGAAGGAAGAGGAGACTCAAGAGAGTGAAGTTGAAGCTAAAGTTGAAGTGACAAGTAGCTCAGAAAGAGAGAGGGAGGATTCATTATGGGTCCCTACTGGGACTGATGTTGCTTGATATCTTCATTGAAGACACAGGGGGCTTGCATGCACCCTCAGATGATACCAAACTGAATAGTGCCATTGATATGCTTGAGGGAAGAGATGTGATCCAGAGGGACTTTCACAGGCTTGAGGAGTGAGCCTGTGCAAATGCTATGAAGTTCAAGGTCAAGTGCAAGGTCCTGCACCTGGGTCAGGGCAATCACCAGTATCAATACAGAATGAGGAATAAATGGACTGAGTGCAGCCCTGTGGAGAAGGACTTGCCAGTACTGGTGGATGAAAACCTGGACATAAGCCAGCAATGTGCGCTTGCAGCCCAGAAAAACAACCGTGTTCAGGGCTGCATCAAAAGCAGTGTGATCAGGTCAAAAGAGGTGATTCTGCCCTTTTGCTCTGGTAAGACCCCACCTGGAGTGCTGCATCTAGCTCTGTGGTACTCAGCACAGGAAAGACATCGACCCATTGGAGAAGGTGCAGAAGAGCCCCGTGAAAATGATCAGAAGGCTGGAAGACTTCACTGAAGAAAGACTGAGAGAGTTTGGGTTGTTCAGCCTGCAGAAGAGAAGACTTCATTGTTGTGCCTTTTCAGTACTTAAAGGGGAATTATAAGGAAGACAGATGGAGACATTTTACCAGGGTCTGTAGTGACAGGAAAAGGGGCAATGATTTCAAACTGAAAGAAGATAGATTTATACTGGATGTAAAGAAGAAATCTTTTTACAATGAGAATGATATGATGCTGCAGCAGATTGTCCAGAGAAGTTGTGGATACCCTGTCATTGAAATTGTTTGAGGCCAGTTGGTAAGGACTTTGAGAAACATGATCTTGTAAAAGATGTCCCTGCCCATGGCAGGGTGGTTGGAACTAGACGATCTTTAATGGTCCCTTCCAACTTTTGCAAGTAGACATCAGCAGAAACTCAAAGTGGTGTTTCTTTGCTGTCTTCACATGTACATCTATCTTCAAGGGAGAGTCTGGATGGTCAAGAACTCAGTCAGTCCTAAGAGAAATGCAGGAAAAAAAAAGATAAAATATTAATGATTGTGCTGTTTCTCACTTGCCATTACTTCAGTGTGACCTGGAAGTTGTGTGAAAGTACTTGTCATTTTGGGGATTTTTTCTGAACTGAAAAGTTTGCTGTGGGCAGCTAAGGTCCTACAAGGCATATGTGAACAATAAGCAGTCTGAACTTGAGCTACTCTTCAAAATGGCATTGCCAAGCCACCCTGAACAGATGTCACAGGATCTTCTGTTGCAGTGATCTCAGCTGCAATGCCAGGTCAGGGATCAGGCTGAATTTTAGCCCCTGCCTTGTTTAGGTTAAGGTCAAGTATTAATTTAGCTTCAGAACTCCCCATTTCAATTCTAGTTTTTCTGTTTTCCTATAATATATCCATGTTTTAGAAGTAGGACTACAGCTATGTACTTGCTGCAACTTATCATCTCAAAGTTGAATGCAAGCATAGGTCATCTGAAGGAAACATAATGCAACATTCTCTAATGCAATGTAACATATTAGATAAACAAAGAATTTAGGTGTTTTATGAGGACAATCAAATTCAAAAGATGAAAAAGATTTGATAAAGTAAGCATAACCTTAGAAGTGACAGAGCCTCTAATTTTCCACTCCTGTTCAATAACTGAGTAATCTTTTGTCATGTGGCAGTGGCATAATACTAAAATTTTATCCAGAGCAGGACATTTTTCTATATATTGTCTCAGTTGACTTTACTTCTCAGTTTTACTGTGTGTACCAGGTGTATCTTTGCAGTCATGTATCTAGCTAACAATGCAAGCAACAATCGTTTCAGATTAGATGGATGAAGAAAAAACAAAATGAGTTTTCCTAGACAGAGGATATTTTTCAGCATTTATGTAACCTCCCCTAAAGAAATATTTTTAATTGAGTTAGTCCTCAGTATTCTTGCAAAGCAGATGATTATCATCATCCGAGTCTTACAGCAGGAGAAGTTTGAAGATTAAAGGTTAGATTAGGGCTCAAATCCTTCTGGACTTGCTTGGCAATTCTAATGCAAATCTATAGAACTTTATTTTATGATTTAATCCTGATGTCCTTCTTCCTTCAGGGCAAAAAAGCTGCTATACTCAAAGAAATAGTGGTTACCACAGTATGAAAAATACAACATAAAACTGTACCGGGTCTGTAATTCATTAGAATAATTCCCTTTTCATTATGAACTGCATCATTTAATGCAATTCAGAAATTTGACTGTCTGAATGAAAATAAATCTGAGGTTCATTGTCTTTTGAAGTAGAAGTTGCTACAGAGCTTTGTTCCTCTGATGCTCTCAAACTAAATTTGTTTCTAGCCAGTTTATAAACCTTTATTCCTCAAAGAGCCCTTCTTCTTTGGTAGTTGTCATTTCTTCATACTGGGACACCATAAACAGTTCACTCTCTGTCCGTATACTGCTAGCATTAACTAGTTTAGTTCTTTTTTTATAATCTCATGCTCAAAACAATGATTCAAGTTATAACCCTTTTGGTAATCATGCTTGGGAGTGTGTATTTCACCTGGTAAACTTTTTACGCATTTACTAGATGTTAGTAGATGACCAACACTTCAGTGTAGTAGGAGTTATTTCTTGTTTCTGTCTTGTATGCAGT
Organism: Sakesphorus luctuosus; assembly: GCA_013396695.1. NCBI lineage: Eukaryota > Metazoa > Chordata > Aves > Passeriformes > Thamnophilidae > Sakesphorus > Sakesphorus luctuosus. The sequence continues at coordinate 406,328 of VWZD01012912.1, read as the reverse complement.
GTTTAACTCTTGCTTATTATCTTCAGAATTTTAACTGAAAACAAGAATATCAGCTCTACAGTGACTTCTTAAATCCCTTTATCTAAATTAGAATCAGACTTTTGTCAATGGGTTTTATAGAAATATGCAGGGGTCCACTACATACCGTACAACTATTGTATACTGAGTACTTTATGGATGACCTTGCTCAGATAGAATGTTCTAAGCTTTTAGGGAGAATACTTACTCAAGACCTTACAACTCATCCAAGGCTTTATAGGACTTCTGTGTTTGCTGGCTTTAGGCCAATAGGAATACACTGCAAGTAGGACTCAAATGTTAACTGAAAACATATATAACTTGTCTTCCTTTTACCTTCCCCACCCTCTCTCACAGTGAGCACCAACTTCAAATTAAGGAATTTCTATGTGAGTTAGAAAACAAAAACCAGATACTTTTGTAACTTGTTAACAAATTTCCCAGTAAAAGATGTTTTTAGTGTAAAACATGCCTTCTGCAATATTAGAAGCTGTTAATTTTACCAATTTTATTTTTAGCAGGGGAAAAAAGTACATTTCAGGCTTAAGCCTCTACACCCCAGTTCTTGTCAAATCTATCTTCAATGAAAACACTGTCCTTCACCCAGGCAGATCAAGCTCTCTTACCAGACTTCCCCCCTCATGCACCAGTGCAGGAACAGAGGTGACTCAGCAAGGGAGAGGACATGCAGTGAAATGTAGCCCAGCCAGAAATGTAAGGGAACAGTCAGAATGAAGCTGAACTATAATTCCTTGAAGACATCTACCTGAAACTGGATATTTTGACAGTCCAGTGTTTCATCTGGGATTTTTTGATAGTTCGTTTTTGCTTTTTCTAATACAAGAAAGAAATTGTAGAAGAATTAAAAATTCCATCAGAACAGAAATTGTTATTTCTCACCCCAGCAGGTTCTGTTGTTGCATTACTTACACATAAAATCAAACAACTGATACCAAAACACAACCACAAATCAAACCACTTTCAGCAATTTCTAGTTCTGTCTTGGGTACTATCAGTTGGCTGCAAACCAATATAAAGGTAATTCCCATCCCTTATACCCACCACACGGCACCTCACACTGGCTGAAAAAGTGTGAGCTCTGCAACAAGAGCCCTACATCCAGCAGCAGGATGCTTATCTGGTAATTAATTGGTTCTTTCAGTATTCTCGTATCAGAGAACCTCCTGTACATCCTTCATAGCAATTGAAACACCATTTTGGACAAGAGAAGCTATAACAGGGCAGGTGGTATGGGATTCTGGGGGGAAGAGAGGGCTTGTAAGAACCTATGGTTTAGCCAGAGACAGAATTAAATAGTGACAAGGAAGACTCAGTAGGTAAAATGTCCAAGAGCTGCTGCACTTTTGTGTGTGTGTGTTAGCAGAATGTAAGAGTGACCAACCCTCAAGCAAAAAGACCCTGAGTAAATGCACAAAGGCAGACAGTCAGTGGTATATTACTACAAAAACAACCTTTTAGAAATAAGGGTTTGGATTTCCTTGTGCAGTGTTCTGGGTCTCAGCCTTAATGAAGCTCCATAAGGAACATCTGGAAGATGCATTTTTCCCTACACATATGTCTTGGGTTGAGCTGGCAAAATGCCAGCTGCCCAATACAGATGTCAGAGCTTCCCTCCTCCTGCCGAGAAAAGGGAGGAAAGGGAAAAAAAACCCCTTCAAACTAGGTTTATGCTTAAACTAACTATATATATTTATACAGAAAGAGAAAATTAGGAGTAACTACAATATAACACACACACAAGTTAGAAATAACAAGAAATAACTTCCCACCCACCATCAAAAAGAGATTCTATCACTTTAGATCTATATGCACCCTAAAAGACACCCAGCAAGAAACAGAAAGTATAACAACAAAATGTTTCTGCTTCCCTGAATTCAAACAAAATGCAAGTAGAGGCAGCAGGAGCAGGGCCCAGCACAGCAGAACAGCTGCGCCACATCCTGCCTCTACTTCAGCCATGATGGAACCGAGTGAACACCTCCTACTTCTGTACTCATATCTCAGGTTTGCGTCATGTAGTATGAAGTATTTCTTTGGTCACTTAATTCAGGTGTTACCTGTCTCTCCTAATCTATGTAGATTCTCTGAGCCTGCTAATTTGAGGCCTAACTAAAACCACCACAACATACATTACACACATAGCCAATTCTAGAATAGGCAGCTTACAACCTTCTACAAAAAAACAACCAACCAAAAAAAACAGTAAGATCACATTTCTATTTATTAATGTGCTATGTTCATAGCAGGATTGTGGCAGGAATATACCTACACCCATTTTAGTCAGCTGTACCCTTTCTTTTAATCCTTGTGGGCTGATCTACAGTTCATGGGTGAAGAATTGAAAAATAAACCAAGAAGATACTGGGTCAGCAGAACAGCATACTGACTATGACTAAATGAACTCATACGTTTTTCAAGTGTCAAAATACTTCTTGTTCTTATGCTTTGAATTTTCAGCAAAATCAGAGTTCTTTCAAAATGATCTGGAATCACTCATCACTTATTACTGTGGTAAGAGACCCTTCTTTTGTCCTCATAAAGTAAAATGTTACCGTAGGGACAGGTAAATTTGTCACTGCCTCTGTTAGTCAGGATTCATCAATCACACCATAAAGCCCTAAACAATTTGAACCTAGGAAACTGGAATAGGAGACAGAGCCAAGATCCATTTTATTGTTATTCACTGAAGTTTTTTGCCTGTTCTTATTCCACATGTTGCTTTAGGAAACTGTCCTGAAGTTTCTTTTAGGTAGGGAGAATAAACTTCACATATGTTACTTCTATTGTGTACTGTATGGGGTTTAGTAGCTCTGTTCAAGGCCAGGAAAGAGCATATGTGAGATAAATATGACAGCTGGTCTATTTTTCCTGCAGTGATAAACCCAATTGAAAGCAACATTGCTGTCTTAAACCAATGTGCACTGAAGACACAGCAGCATTGTTAGTATTTGCTTTCATGAGCATAACCAATCCCTTTGAAGCTGAGCAGCCATGCTGTTTACAATAGAGTACGAGCAAAAAAAAGGTTTTTTTCCATTTCCTCTAAAAAAATAACTATCCTCACTTTATAATCCCTTTAGTGTTCATCTCTCACTTTGTTAACTTTATATGAGACCACATTTCATGAGGACTTACCTAAAAAAGACAATTTTAAAAGAATTATCTGCATAGTATGCTATAACCCTGAAAATAAGGTAATATTTCTCAGACACTGGTATATGCTCTGTTGTTTCTGCCTTCCTTGCTCTTCTACCATAGAACAACTTTGTTAGTATTATTTTGGTAACAGATTATATGTTCTCTTCTCATCTCTGCTTCTTGGGATGTTCCAACTGCTCATTAAAATGCCTAATGGCCTGATAGCTACATTCAGCCCCATGCATTTATAAAGTCTAAATTAGGTCCATCAGATAGCTTATAGTTTCATTTGTATAGAAGAAAAGAAGCCCTGAAAGTATTTGAAAAAAACAAAACCCACCACTTCCAGAGAGGAATATTACTAATGAAGAAAAATAATGTTGCTTGATCTAGTTGGAAGCATCAGCAAAGACTCCTGTTCTGTCCTTTTTCTTGGAAAAAGTACACTCAGAAACAGGTCCATAGCAGAACTTTCCTGTCTTTGCCTTCCTGGTCATCTGCCTGTACATCTGCCCTCCTCACACTCAGGATATAGCAACCTCCTGGCTCATGCACCTCATGTGCAGTAAGATTAAGCATGTGGGTAGACCTCTGGCATTTTTAGCTTGCACAAGAGACACATTGCATGTTTCTTAACTTAACTGGCCAAAACCTTATCATGCTGTCCTTGTCTTAATCCAAGGTCTAGATACTTTGGATCAGGAGTGTCACCTAGTCTACAAAACATCAGAAGTCATGAACTCTAATTTCTTGAGGCATGTTCACGTTATGTTTCCTTGAACTGCTATCACTAAACTATGCTGAAGAGGTATAAAATGTCTTGTATAATAACCAAACCAATGTGGAATAACACACATCTCTTTCATTATCAGTGCTGCCCTCACCCCAGCTCAGACCTCACCTGCACATGGGACGTACCTAGTGCAGATGGTAGCAGCAGCACAGGATGCAGGCAGTACACCAAATCCATCAGTACTCCAGGACTGAGGTTAGGAAAAAACCTACTGTTTAGAAGGTAGGCCAGCAAAATATTTTAATCAGGAAGCTCAGCTGCAGTCAGACAACTGTCTGGGACTGAGGTAATTAACAGCAGCTGACACAGCCTGGAGTCAGCACTGTTAGCAATTTTCCCCTCTGGCTGCTTCCATAAAATCAAGGCAGTTGTGATGCCTATTGCCTGCCCTCCTGAACCCCTCAGGGTTTCTGGGGTCCCCTCAGAGCCATATAAAGAGTTGTTGCTACAGTAATTATCCCTTACCTGTCAGCATCCTGTAATCAAGAGGGTATTTGATTTGTATTTGTCTATGTGCAGACACAGTTCACCAAAGAGAATTGGTTTTCTTATTTTAGTTACCATACATATGACTGCAGGCACATGGAGGTGGTTGTTCACTTTAATTTATGGAGTTCATATGTTCCCAATGAAGCTGAGCCTGAGCATAAGTCTATTCTTAACTCTACCATAGTTCTTCATTTTAAGATCACATCCCATCTCACTAAACCTGAGAGCAGCAATATGAGCACCACAGATGAGTTGGGGATCTCTCCAAATGTGCAGAAAAGAGTAAGAAACAAAGTGCCAAAACCAAGTGAAAGACTTAGGAAAAATCAGTAATTCTGCCTATCTGTTATGATACATCTTCTACCTGTTTCCTTCTCTTTCCTTGATATCTTTCATAATTTCTTGGCCCTCTCTGTTCTTTACACTGGACCTCGCTCTTGACTTTTATAATTTTTAAGAATCCAGCAATTACACCAGCAATGATTCCTCCTGTGATTTGTCACAACCTACTTGAGCTGCCAGTTATTTGGTGGCTACTCTGCCTCCAGTGTAAAAAAAACATACTATATTACTGCATTATAGTTAATTCCCTGTCAGTTTAATATATTCAGTTAATATTTCCATCAACCTTAATAAGCATTTACTTAGCATATTTTTAGAAAAAAGAAGTGTCAGGGCACACATTTCTAAGTTGCCTTGATTATCAAGGCATGAAGCTCAGGGGTGAGAATATACTAAACTTGCACAGAAGCGCCATAATTTCTTTGAAGTGCGCTCTCTGGAGGAACTTACCACTGTAAGAAAGTAGAATCTAAATACTAAAACCAAGGAAGGATACATATATAAAGTAGACATTGGTAAGTTTTGGGGTGCAGCAGATAAACCCATGAAGCAATCAAGTTATCTACTTGCCAACCTGGAAAAAACAAGATACTGAGAGAGCTAGTAATGTCACACCTCCTATAGCTGTCACTGCTAAAGAATAGTGAGTACAGCAAGATGTTCTTTGTGCCCTATACAATACAGTTCATGGAATTCAACCTCCTACTGAGGTACAGGTCTGAATGTAGTGAGACAAGAATGTCCTCTCTCATATCATAGACAGTGAAGTTGACTGAGCATTTTATTAGATGGAATACAGTGATCATGTTTTGTTGTTGCTTTTAAATGAAAAAAAGTCAAAACAAAGTTGATGGATTTGAAAAGCATCAATTAGTTGCTTTGTTCATGCATCTCAGCATTCCGTTTATCTCCTAGTGTAGCTCATTGTTGAGTTTTCTGAGAGGAGTTACTTGCATATTGTGACATCCTGTAATTATCCCCTCAACACTGCCTGCCAGGAGGTGGTGTAACACATAGGATGAGCTGCGTGTACATTGAGTGTATATGATGGCATTCCAACTTTTATCATTCTCTTATTGTGTAACTACTGTTATTGTCAGCATGGACTCAAGGTGACTCCTTGGGATGAAAACACTGACCAGCACCTCCGTTAGCCCAACTGGCCACTGCGTAGTTCAAAGACTACCAAAAAAAGTAGCAGAATGCCTCACACTTAATGGATGTAAGCAGACTTGTAGTGGTTGAATGGCAAATTACATTTTCCCTTTGGTAAGTTGTTTTCATTTTAACTAATAATTTATTAAAATGTCTGTTCTTTTCCCTTAAAATGTAACACTGAATTCCTTTAATGGGCAACACAGCTATTTAGCTGAAGTTTACCAGCATTCCAAGAATAGCATCAAGTCATCAGAGCATGAATTCCTTAGAGGTCTTGATTACCCCAAGAAATTTACTGTCAAATATAGAGCAGTATGGCAAATATATTCTCCCAGGAAATCCTAGTGCACCCGCTCAGGTACATATGTTCATTTTAGAATAAAGCTTTCCAATATTTGCCTCTTCTCTGTAGTTTACTGTGATACCTACTTGTCAGCCTAGCTGTCTGTTCCCATTTGATTTCATTGAAATGGTGGGCAGAACTGACAAGCACCTTTCCTCTTTTGTTCCACCTACAGTTCAGTGTCATTCTTTTAAGGCAATATGAAAAGACCAGCACTCCTAAAAAAATGAAAACAAAATGTTTTATTTACAGGAAGAAATCTGTACACTGTGCATACATAAAAATATACAAAATCATAATAGAAAATATAAAAAGTGTTAAAATGTATACAAACACTGCTTAAAAATGTGACTCCTGTAAAATCTTAAGCTTTGTTATTAGAGTACACATTCCTTTAAAAAAATCATCATATAAAATAATTCTCAAAGCTATTAAAAAGTACACAATCTCTATTTGAATAGTTCAATCACTACATATTGTAAGAGTGATGAGATGATATGAAAAAAAGTAAGGCTTTTACACACAACTCTTATTTCAAGAACAAAATTCTGAATCTGATTACTAAGCCAGAGAGAAGACATCTGCATTGTCAAAATCCGTTCAATGATGCAGGCATGCCCAGACATGGGCTACTTCAAATTTCAAACAGTTAAATCAGGTATCCACCTTGTGTGTGAGAGGATAGTTGTCAGGAAAGATGCAGATGCTTTCTAGTGCCAGGCTTCTGAACTACCTACTTCAAAGAACAATTTCATTGATTCAATACCACCAGCTTTAGAGAGCATGAAGAGAAAAATAGTAGCCATTTATTTTTGCAGTCAATGCATTTAATACTCTTTTCATGGTACGTTTTTGTCACTGTTCAAATGGCATTTTCCCTCCTTAAAAACTGCTGAAAAAAAGAGGAAATTAAAAACTCCATTATGGATTGGTCCACATGTGTTTTGAACTCCTGTTTAATTCAATCAACCTCTAAAATGACTGCATTCAGTTTGTGCAACAGAGCGTGAGTGTAGATACCTATCTTCATTTAAGAAAAGAAGTGTCTTGGTTTTCCTGACTTTGGTAAGAGCAAAAAGTTCAGAATTTGAATGTCTTCACCAAAGAAAGTGTCCTGACCAAAGACAAGCAATGTGTAAGTTAAATTTTTACAGTGAGAATGTAGATTAGTATTTATATCACCCTCCTTTCCCTCCAAAGGTGCGTTATGTCTTGTCATTTTAATTTCTGTGAATTTACCAGAGTTTCTACAGCATAAAACTTCAAGGCAAGGTAAAAAGAGATGTCGTAGCTTCATCCAAGGAATGACTGAGTCAGCTGTGAATTTATGCTGAGGTAATCTTTAGAACTGTAGAGAAATAGAACAAATAATGTTTTTTTCTAGCAAGAAGATTTTGGCTCAAAATAAGGCAAAAGATTCCATATTATTTTTCTTGACTAAAAAAAAGAGTATCTTGATTTAACCATCCAAAGTCTGAATGCATAAAATAATAAGAGCACCACAGGTCTGAAAAGCTATAGAATTCACAGTGGGGAAAAAAGAGCATAATGAAATTCAGCATAAACTCAGTGCATTGCCTTAAACTGCTGCTGTGCTTCTGATGTGTTTCAGCTAACTTCAGCTGTTGTCCACAGCACCAGGGCACAGAAATGAGGCTTGATAGTGTTTGAAGGCAACTTGTTCCTACTTGTAAGTAAAACTCCGTAAATTTAAAGCCTGCAACAAGTGTAAAGGGAGCTCAGGGGTCCAACAGCAGAAGCAATTTTTTTGGCTGATGATGCACCTCATGAGCCAGGTTTGTGCAAACCTCTCATTTACAGAGGTCTTCTACTCTGTTACTGGGAAACAGCCACACAAGAGAGCTACAAAGCTGTATCTTTTCCACAAAAAGCCCCATGATCCTGGTAAGAAAATACACTTCCTTTCACATTGCTGCATTTAATATATCTAAAAACAGCACTCTCACCCCTTATTTTTAAGAGATACGTGGTTCAGTGTTATTACATGCTCGCTGTTTTAAATTTACTGAACTCAATTCTTTGTAAAGTTCTCTCTGCCCTCACAAGGGATGGAGAAATGCCCATTAATGCAAAAATACTTGATGGGCTCTTATAAAAGCAAATAATGCCAATGCCAATGCCACAGAGTGTAAGCAGTGGTGAGGGGAGCACCTCTGTAGGTCCTTTATGTTTCCTCTTTATTCTGCCCCTTCCCCCCTTGCAGCAAGTGGAGGTTAGCCCTCAGCAGATCAAACACAAATTTTTTTGCAGGCATTACAGATTTTCTGGGGTACAGTCTTTCAAACATTAAGTAAAATATGCTGATATCCTCGTCTTTTTGACAGAACTCCCTCTATTTTCTTAATAGCAGTAAATTGTGAACTTGCACTTGTGCCAAAAACCAAAGGAGGACAAGACAAGATAGGAGGAAAAAAACGCTCTTTTAAGCAACCACAAGGTGTTTGAGCAGGTAGATCGGTGAAACATCACAGTGGCATTCAGTGTTGGGAAGTCACACCAGCGGTGCTTGCTTTTTAAAGATGGCATCACAAGTTAGTCTTCCTCCAATGTGAGCCAGTGTTTGCAGCAAAGCTCTGTGGCATCTTCTGAGGTGATGGTGCTACAGCACCCTTATTTGTACTTGTGGAAGGAGGACTGAGTGTCATATAATAAGGTGGTGGCCAAAAAACTGTTTTGTCTGTGAGAGCTTGAATGTGCAGTCCAGTAAATTAAAAATCTACACTTCATTTTGTAATATCTTATGCTAGTTCTGCATTGGTATATAAATGATGTAATAAGTAGGTATTCTTAGCACTTGTTACGCAAAACTTTATAATTTGCCTTGTTCTCTACAATATGTTGATTATTCTGACAATTTTTTGAGGGAATAATACTACATAATCCTGCTGTGGGTAGTTGAGCTATGCAGTTAGTATTTTTCTTCTCTGTGAAAATCAAAGTTAACAGTTAGTGGTTGCAGGCCAGTCAAAGTGATACTCATTTTTTTCTTTTGGAACTCAAGAATTTCCTGCTTATTGAAAAGTAGTCATGAGTCAATTCCCTTCCTTTACAAACATGTCATAGCTAACACAGGGTACAGCAGAGAGAGACATTTGATTGCACTGTTCAGACTTGTATGTTTTGCAAACAGCATACCAAACATATGGAAAAATGGATTAGTTCTATGTAGGTTCTCTATTCCCCAGGCAATTAAATAACAATGTTATTAACTTTAGGAATAAAAGTTCCCATCATACATGACATTAAAAAGAAATTGGTATGTAATATATCCAGAGTCTAAGGCTAATATAAAATGTATTCATTTTGGCATGTACCAAAATGACTTATGGACATAAGTATACATACAACACAGAAGTACAGTTATTAGATCATCTGGGCATAATTCAGCAAGAATCTTAAGATCATCATAAAGCTAAAAAAGGCGGCTAAGTCATATGTAAGACACACATTCTTCATTTTTGAGGAAGGAAAATGATCCTTCCAAAAGATCCTTCCAGTGATGCTTCCCAAAGCGCAAAGTGAGAGAAAAAGGATTTCGTGATTATATTTACATTACAATTGAGGATGAAACTTTCATTAATGTTGTTTGCATTCTTTTGCCTTTCTGGCAAAGGTCTTTTTGCTTAAATCACAAAAAATTCTTCCCACCGCAACCACTCAGCTATTCTTTTCAATGTCTCTTTGAACTATCTGCTTTTTTACTGAATGGACATGAATAGGATATAGCTGTGCTTTTGTGTACACACGTTCCTGATGAACTTACTCTAAAAGAAAGAGTACAGTTGTGTGGGAAAAAGCAAAACAGAACAAAAAACTGAAAAAAACACCATAAAGCTCCTGCCACTTGGAAAATCTGAAAGTGAAGTCTTGGAAAATATGAAAAATAATGTTTTAAATATATTAGCAATTGGGGAAATGTTTAGAAGTGCCTTACAGAATATTCTCAGTGTATTATGAATGAAAATATCAAACTATCTCCATATGTAATCCATAGTCAGGTTTTTTTGCAGGCATTACAAGTTCTCTGGGGTATAGTTGTTCAAATAGTAAGTAAAATATGCTGATATCCTCTTATTTTTGTCAGAAAACTCTACTTTCTTAACAGCAATAACTTGTGAACAAGTGATTTTGATTCAGATACCAATGAAATACTTAACAAATGATGTTTGTATTCCTGAATGCTAGCTTTGTTGCAGAAAAGTGACCTCCCTCTATGCTTGCTTTCAGTGTGATGTGTGAGTGCTGCACAGCCTTCCTTGGCTTTGTCTGGATCTTCTGTATCTGTGCAGGCTGGGGGAAGGCAGCACCTTCCTGACAGTCCGTTCAGGGAGAGTTTTTCTTCCTAAATGAGTTACAAATATGTTTGGTTTTCTCTAAAGAAGTGAGACATTTCTCTCTTCCCTCTGCAGTCAGTGTGAGCATGGGAGCCTGACACTAAAAGCACATCCAGTGGTTTAATGGGTTTGGCTGCATGCACAGCCATCTCTGACTGCACAGACTTCAATGCCACTGTAAGGCCGCTGTACAGCTGGAGGCCTGTAACCGAGCCTGAATGTGAACAGGCATTAAAGTCTACTCCAGTTAATGACTGCACAGCTTGGAGCAGCAATTCCTTCATTCTGGGAGAGTGTGAAAATCCTACAAAGCGATGGGAAACACTGCATTGTTCAACTGACCGCTCTGTACACACATGAACAATAGAGGCTGGTTCACAATGCCAGGTTTTACAGTTAAATAAGTTCATTAAAAAAATTACAGTCTAGCATATGTGGCATAAGAGACCACTGACAAATTCTGACAGTCACACCAACAACAATACATTATATTTCTGCCTAAGTATGTCCTTTGCACCTTCATGAGTTTAAGCCTTTAGTTTTTTTTCCTGTAACTATTTGCAAAGCAGTAATAAATACTCAGGCTCTGAAAAGAAGTATTTCTCATGCCTGCTACTTAATTACAATTTATAGACTCAAGACTGGATTGGTCTAAGATACATTTTTTCAAGTATTCTCTTCTTGTTTATAGTACGACAGTAGTACCTTATTGCACATTGTTTCTGAAGGACTGACTTCTACAAGTGTGGGAAATTATTTCTTTTGGGGCACTTGACAGCTTTGAACCCTGGCAAAATGACCTTCCCCTTCCGATACAGATCATCCTGCAAACCTTTGTTCATCCTCTGCACCAAGAGCTTCTCATAGAGCAGTGGATGGTAGGCCCCCAAGGTACAAGCTGCATCGTAGTAGAGTTCATGGTAGTGACATAGATCGGTCTGACGGACTGAAGGGATGTATTCATACACATGCACTTCATTACACATGGACATCATGATGAGGATACCTGGAGCAAGAAGTGGGGAAAAAAAAAAAAAAGTGAACCCCAGGTTTCACTTTTCTTGCAGAAATTTCCCTGAAGTCATCCAATCAGTTTTTTTCTTGCTTTCGTTTTTGTGTTGCACACCTTAGGTATTACCTCTGTAAAATCATTAAGAGAAGCAATAATTCCATTTATTAGAGCAGCTTCCACTTGTTACTGATACATAAAGATTGCAATCCCTATGGAGTCAACAGGGTAGGACAACAGTCATAAAGAAAGAGTAAAAAGGCTGTAAGGACTTGCATTTCACCATCAGCCTGAGTGACAAGACTCCTCTTTGCCACCTCCTCCCATTTACATTATGTACTGTCCACAAAACATCCCCCACAAAGTTCCTTGAAACATCTCCACCTCCACCTTATTACAATATTGGTCTTTCTTAGTTGGGACTTGAATCATCTCCCCTTTTTCTGTCCACTTGCTTCTCTCTAAGCAGGAAGACATGTCCAAGAAGGAAGCCTAAATACACTCAGAAGAACATATAAAGAAACACTACCCAAGTAGTGGTGGCACAGAAGCCCACAGCTTCTGACAGTTCTGTGAAAAGTATCATGGAGAGATGCCAAAGGCAATGAATTCCTACATAGAGCAGTGCTTCCACAGCAAAAAAGTGCTAACCACCTCCTGCTCCGCAAAGAGAAATCCACCAAATGACGACACATTCTTCCTGCCGTACGTCAGTGGCAGACTATCATCAGCACTGTCAACTGCAGTCTTTATGGCTATGAAACAAGAGAAATCGCACTGTTATAGCCGCACATTTTCAAAGGGACTAATGCCCAATACTGATCAACAGCACTGCCTAACTGCAATACTTTCACATTAATCACAGCTTCTGGAAGCCTTTTCTCTTTCACACAGGCACATGAAAGGAAAATAACATGAAGTAAGTCTTGGACACTATTTATTTTTTTGAAGATTTCACCTAAAACTAAATTTATGTAGAAAATGTGTTGCAGCCCTTTGTTGCACTATTGGTATCCCTATCTGGTGAATGTGACTGTCAGCTCTCAGGGGAGGTAGCTGTGTAATTCTGCTCACTTGGCACTCAGAGATGAGAACTGATGTAACTGTTACTACATCAAAGGTGTTTTGGGTATATCACGGAATCCCACAATATGCTGACTTGGAAGGGACCCACAAGGATCACGGAGTCCAACTCTTAGCCCTGCACAGGAACACCCCCAAGAGTCACACCATGTATCCAAGAGTATCATTCAAACATTTCTTGAACTCTGGCAAGCTTGGTGCTGTGACCACTTCTCTGGGGAGCCTGTTCCAATGCCCAACCAACCTCTGGGTATCTTTTCCTAATATCCAGCCTAAACCTTCCCTGACACAACTTCAGGCCATTCCCTCATGTCTTGTCACTGGTCACCATAGAGAAGAGATCAGTGCCTGCTTCCTCCTCTTCCCCTCACAAGGAAGTTGTAACTGCAATGACATCTTCCCTCAGTCTCCTCTTCCCAGGCTGAATAAACCAAGTGCTCTCAGCTGCTTCTCAATACGACGTCCTGTCAAGACCCTTCACCATCTTTGTTGCCCTCTTTTGGACACTCTCTAAGAGCTCAATATCTTTCTTATATTGTGGCACTCAAACCTGCACACAGTATTCAAGGTGAGGCCGCCCCAGTGCAGAGCAGAGCGGGACAATCCCCTCCCTCAACCGTCTTGCGATGCTGTCTCTGATGCCCCCCAGGACACAGTTTGCCCTCCTGGCTGCCAGGGCACTCCTGACTCATATCCAACTTGCCATTGATCAGGACTCCCAGGGACCTTTCCATGGCACTGCTTTTTAGCCTCTAATTCCCCAGTCTGTACATACATCCAGGGTTGCCCCATCCCAAGTGCAGAGTCTGGCACTTCCCCTTGATGAACTTTATATGGTTGGTGATTGCCCATCCTCTAATTTGTCGAGGTCTCTCTGCAGGACCTCCCTGCCTTCAAGGGAGTCAACAGCTCCTCCCAGTTTTGTATCATCAGCAAACTTGCTTAATATCCTTTCCAGTCTTGTGTCCAAGTCACTTATGCAGATCCCCTGTGGAACCCACTAGTGACAGGCCACCAGTATGATGTTACTCCATTCACTATTACCCTCTGTGCTCAACCTGTGAGCCAACTGTTTACTAACCACATGATGTGTTTATCTCAGAAGTAAAATGAATTAACATAAAAATTTATATTGGATCATTAATTAAGCAAAGCCATTTTCTGAAGTTTAGTTTGCCATTTGGGAACACAGAGATTTCAATGGCTTGCTAATGAAAAGAACCCTATGTTCTCCCTGCTGTGTATCATTAGATTATCAACATGATTTTTTCCCTGTTTGATGCGTGAAGTAACTGAAAACCAATTTCTTCTGTGATTAAATATTTCTTTATCATAAATTAAAGGTTCTGAAAATCTTTGATATTGTTCTACAGCTTTACTCTATACAGAATCTATGGTCTTAGAAGAGCTAAGCGTACATTTTTTAAAGAATTCCACAAATTTAAGTGAAATTCAGTCTAAAGCAGCAAGAAACAAATATTCGTGGTGAAAAGATAATTAATCCCTATTTGAGCAAAAAGTACAAGCTTAATAAATCATGTTTCCTTTCCTTGAAGCTGTTATAGGGATGCTCTGAATTGTAGCCAGCTAAGCACCTATGTCTTGAATTGATTTTTTGTTGTTTCAGTTTTACAAATGCTTTCGTCAGCTTTTCCACTGCCAAGCTCCTTCCTCCACTGATGGAGAGCCCACCTGCCACTCCAAGGTAACTGTTATCCAGCTGAATCAAAGGGTGGATGGTGGAAACATGTGTAATAATGAACCACATCCAGAAAGAGACATTAAAATTACTTCTCTCCTGCACCCAGAGCTGAGCCTGGAGCCAATTTCAAAAGCTGTATCACCAACATCTTAGGAAAACTGGCTCTGATGGAAAGTAAAAGCCTTAACCAAAGTGTGCTTAATTTCACTGCCACATTACCAAGCTTACTATAAAAGTAATAAGGGAAGTTGCCATTTGTGGGACTGGAAAACTGTCAAGAACAAAAACTGTGACTCATAATTTCCTTAATAACAGTAAAGATACCCACATAAGTGCAAGCTACGATTCCATGGTGACAAAATTTTAAGCACTATCACTGACTTTCCTGTAAATTAATTAACAGATTACTTACAAGTGGTACAGTTCTAGTTTTTAGTGACCTCTGGTTCAGTGTCCCTCACAATCAATCTAAAAGGCATGCTGGGCTATCTAGTTTAGCTCCTTACCTTTCCTGCCTTGTTCCATCCAATCACTGTCTTGGGATTTCAAATTAGGTTGCTCATAAATTACCATAACTTCTGATAGTCCATTCACATTTTCGCTCATGCTGGACAATGATATTTGGCAGGAGAAAAGGCAGTTCCTGCGTGGTAACAGGTTAACTTCTAGCACATTCTTGTGTTGAAGTTTACGGTCAACAAATTGAAAGATGTACTATGACATAGAGATTACCACATACAGATGTGTCTGCGTGCTAAAGGCTTAACTGTCCTGGTGGAAATAGGAACATTCCTGATACTTCCAGACCTCATGCACGTCAAATGCTTAAACCCTGCTCTGAGGAAAAATGGTGGTGTCTTAGTTTTGAGGGGAAGAACCAAAATGTTTACCCACAAACAGGGGAGGGGATTCCTCCACAATAATCACGTCACCCTTTATCAAATTTAAGAAAGGGAACTTTAATCAGAAAATGGATATAAGAAGGATAACTGTTCTTAACTGCTATATATAATATGTGTAGGTATAGATATAACTGTAAGCAGACCAGAACAAACTGCTTCCCCAACACAGGGAAAAAAACCTGAAACACAACAACCCACAAAACAGCAGGTTTCCTCCTGGAGAAAAGTTATACTTATGGGCAATGTCTGTGTCACAGCCCGTCTGGCTGCAGGATGAGCTCCCAGTCCCTCTCCACTGAGACAGACAAACGGTGAGCACTCAGATGAACTCTGTCTCTCCCCCTGTGTCCCTTGTCCCGAACAAAGAAGGAAAGCTGGAAAACAGAGAACTGCAGCGTGTCCCAGAAAGCAGCCACGACCTCTCTCTCCCGGGTCGCTGCTGCAGCCAGGGTGGGCCGGTCACGACACTGCAGGCAGCGGTGTGACTGGAGCGGAGACCGGGACCCCAATGCTGAAACCAGGAGCAACAGCAGTGGCAGGGGAAAAAACTGGCTTACTCCACAGCAGCAGCAAGGAGGAGCAGCAACGGCTTCTCTCCCACTGCAGCACACACACTGCCAGAGCTGTGTGTAGTCCCCAAGAACAAAAGAGACAGTCCAAGCCCGTTTCCCAACCCATCTTTCCCCAGTCTCCCCCACCCAAATCAAGAAGGAATTGGTAGTAGTTAGCTACTTCTTTTATTAACTAATGGCCTGGGGAGTTACTGGTGGAGAGAGAATTTACATCAAAACTACAACAGGTGGTCAGTGTCAGATTGTTTCTCCTTTAGCACCTCTCACACGAATGACTACCAGCCAAGGAGACCAACAACGTGGTACAGCCAGGACTCCAAACCAAACCAGCTGTGAGTGAGATGCCAGGGCATGCAGGAGTATACATTCAAATCTACAGGAACCCAAGGAGATAGGTCGCTCCACTTAAATGCCACAGCCCCCAGATTCTCCCTGCGAATGATCTCCTCCTGCTGTTTTGAACTGTATTAAAAAAAAAAAAGATGGGGTGGAAAAGGAAAAATAAAGTTTAAAAGGTTCTTTTCGGAAAGGGAGTTGTCTTTGTATGAATATAATAATAATGGCCAATCTTCACGAATGAAGATTTGGGAAGGGCTCACCCCATGTGGGTGTGCCCTCCGAGCCTGCGCAGTGGATTTTTTTTAGGTGAGGCTCAGCGTGCGCAGAACTGGCCCCACCGTTTAGGTCCTAAGGTTCATTTTGCCACGGCCGGGCAAGCTTGGACAGTGACAGTGAAGTCCTTGGGACTATCTACAGCACCCGGTACTAACCGGGGCTGACCCTGCTTTGCATCCGAGATCTGACGGGATCGGATGGCAGGGAGGCATTTAATTGCCGGGGACGGTCCCACTGAGACTCGAACTCGCGACCTTGGGAGTCGGAGACCGGAGTGCTCTCCGCTATGCCACGGGACCGCCCTGTATGAATATAGTCCTCTCTAAAAATAGGGAAGAAATGGGTTCACTTCTATCTTGTGCCTTGGAGGATGTGAACCACTTTGCACATGGGACAGTCCTAGTATTGTAGAGCCATTACTGCAAACTCAGTTTACAAAAAACACCAGTTGAGCATCTTTAAAAGAATAGCAGCAGCTTATATATAACACATTTACATCAGTCTATGTCCTAGGCTATCTCTATATATAATTCTATTTTCATTTTAATGCTATGCCTAGCTTGTTTTTCTGAATTCCCTAAAACACAGCAGACAACAGTGCTCCCTGGACTACAGGTCTCACATTCCATGCTGTGTTTTTCTGTACCACTCTTTAACTCAGTTTCTCTCTTTGCTTGATTTTAACAATGTCAGAGTGATTTACTGACATCTGTATCCAGCAGGTATAAGTGTGCCAAGCTGTCTGTATTTTCATCTACCTCACAACTCATTTTTCCCATCTTCCCTTCTCTCCTCCAGCCACCTTCAGTTATCTGATGAATTTTTTAAATTGCCAGTAGCTTTCTGACACTTAAATAATCCCAAAATACTTTTTTTTTTACATTGTTTGAACTTTTATATTTTGGATGCAGTCACAAAGATAAAAAAGAGGTATATGCCTCACTGCTTACTGACTTAATCTTGGTTCTGTTAACCCATTTTCCTTGCCCATCTATTCTGAGAAGCCCTGTGTTGCTTCTTATTTATTATCTTTACACATCTCTTTCTGTACTATTGCTTCCTAGGCTTCTCTTCTGTGGCTGAATTTCTTGGCATTTTCTCCCATACCTATTAACCTGTAGTGTACAAGTGTGCCTTTTTTATTTCCTTTCCCTGTATTACCCACAGAGTACATGTCTATATACTTACTTCTTTCTGTCTGTGTATTTTTCACATCAGTGCACAATTCAACATCATCTGCAAGTTTGTTTCATGTCTCAACACTCCAGGATTATCAGTATGAATGAAAATGGCATTGTTTGATAGCCTGTACATTTCCATTTTCACTTCAATATCTGTCTTTGCTAATAGTCCTTATGTTAATTTTCGGTCAATGCACAACTACTACATATGAAACAGCACAGACTGGCTTACACATGACCTAAGGAGCTACTAACAATCGAGATGAGACAGTCATTGTTTCAACACCATACTGGTCCAGAAATTCTTCTGGAAAGAATTAATCTTACTGAGATGTTCATGCCCATCTCTGACCTTGCTGGTCTAAAATACTCTTTACAGACAATGCAGGAGACCTGTATTTCTAAGGCAGAACTCAGATTCATTTTAGATGTCTCCTTTAGGATGGAATGAATTGTTCATTTACAGGAAACTTTGTGACTACACAGAGACTGAAAATAAGAGTCTGGCACTTGGCTATCAAGAACTGTCTCCTCTACTTTCCTATGTAAATAGCTTTTGCAGCTCTGTGAAAAAGTAACATAATTGGCTTTTCCAGGAGCACCATGAGAACAAATGAAAACGAGGTGTGACCAAATGTGCCACTGGAGCAGTTACCCACACCTGAGATAGGTATCACAGGCTGCCTTGCTGTCAGCAGAAAAAAGTGGACTTTTAGGAAGCACTGCATGTCTAATGGATCATACAAGCCATTCTCCAGAAGTTCCTGTTGGCCATAGGGAAGGCCTGAGTGACAGGATGAATACCTGCACTCCCAAAATGGGATGAAAATTTCACATCTTGAAGGTAATATGGATATCACAGCTATATTTAAGAGGTGCCTATTTTTTCCCTAATAAGTTTGAGCGTGACTAATGCAAAGTCCTGCACTGGAAACAGCTAAAGCTAGATGGCATGAGTCTTGCTCTCTGACTGACCCAGCCATGGATCATAAACATAGGGCAATTTTATATGCAAGGATTAGGCTGAGAGGAGATGGGTTTTTTGCATTCATAAGCATTAAGGTACAGGAATGGGAGTAAAAGCAGAGAATTACAAGGTACTTAGAGAAGGCCGGTAGACATGCACAGCTTAAGAAAATGTAAAACCTGAAAAGGAAAGCCTATAGGCTACCCATGGCATACAAACATGAAAAAACTTGTTAGATTTTAAATATCCAACCCTTATTTCACAGTAAGGAAAAAGTCACGGTATATGGCCTGATTTTAGCTTTGACAAACGTGACTGGTGCTACCGTGCATTCAAAGTTACAACTGAAGATACTTCTGCATAGGCCACTCTAATCTAATTCTAATACCCTTGCTGGATTTTCAGAAGTCCCATTTGGATTACAACAGCGAAAATGGAAAAAAGCAAAATAATTCTGCTTGTGTGGAGAAAAAAAAATTGTTTTACAGTAGAACATTCAAGGGTGTGTATTACAGTAGAACATTCAGGGGTGTGCTTTGTGAATGTTTTATAGTTGAATGGCAATGTTCTTGAATACCTCCCGGGATAAAAGAAAACCAAGGGATTGTGACCACAGAATACTCTTTGAAAAGTACTATAAAATATATTATTCCTAAGAAACTATGTGGTTGTCAGAAAAATAGTCAAACGGCAACGTTGTTATAACCGTACAATATTATATGCTAATACAGTATTAAATATCTCAAAATAGTATATATTATAGCATTGCAAAATCCTTAGAAAGGTGTGTTACTTTTTTTCCTATTTGGCAGATATGTATGGTGTTAGGAAGTGTTAGGTATGGTTTAAACTCAGTCCAATTCACAGAAAATAAACTGAGCTTTTACAATCTGTACTGAGAACCTTTAAACCAGAATGAAATGAAGATTAAATTCCTTGCATAGATAATTTACACCAATGAACATATACTATGGATTCTAAGCAAAAGGAGAAAATGTTTTAGAGTTTATTCTTGGCAATTTGCATAACTCCAAAGGTTTTGATTTTCCAACATGAATCTTGTACAGTACAATTAGGCTTTGTGGTTAGCATAGCAATTTAAAAAAGAATGTTCTGTAGCTTACAAATAAATAAAATATAGTTTAATACACCTGAATCAACAGATGCTGTATGAAAGCATTTGGAATAATAAGTGTAATTAAAACATTCAGGAAGAATGCAGAATCATTTTAACAAAATGTAAAAGATGCTGAAAACATTTAAATACACATAAGCTGATATTCTAATGTGTCTCATTTCACGCACCCCACAAATTTAGTTACAGAAAAGAGTTTAGCTAATCACAGTAGTAAGTTTGTGTTTGATAATCTGTGCACTTGAAAGCAGTACAAATAAACATAAAACATTTAGAATGTATAGTTTTCCATATATTACTCTACTTCTATAGTCTCTCTTGACTGGATTGCAGGTACCACATGAGGATATGTTACTCCTTGAAACTGGGCCAAATGTACCTCAGATATTCTTTGAAACACATAGTAAAAGTAGTTCTGGCTTTTTAAAATGCTGTGTTTCTAAAAAAAGTGTTCCTTTACCTCTGTTTAGTTCATGAACTATGTGACAAATACTAAACACATGAAAACCAAATTATTTATTGAAGAATTGTCACCAAATGGCCCTGTGCCTGAACTTAATAAATTGTGCAAGACTTGTCATTTTTGATGTACAGATATTTGCATTACATAGTAGACCTAGAAAATTACATGCTTATCACTTAGTGGTGAATGCAAAAAGCTGTACGTGACTCACAATAATATATTCTGCAATATGAGCATAGACTGGAAAATGCTGACCAATGATATAATATAGTGTTAAATGTATTATCCAATTTTGGGTGATTCATTAGAATACTAAAGATTTTTTATGTGATTTAAGAGGAGAGGTTGCTCTTTTATGTCTGTATTTCGGGAAGTAGGATATAGTCTAATAAAAGCATGGTAAAATTTGAGTAAGAATAATTTAAAGCTTATGTATTGAAGGTATTATTTATTATGAGCTAATACTTGAACAACACTGAGCTGGAATGAGTAAGCACTATTCTGTTCCTTTACCAACCGCTGGCAAAACAGCTGAGTGAGTAAAAGCAATAAAGGCAACTCTTAATACAGCTATTTTTTTCTTTCAGTTCATGCAAGTGTATTTTTTTCTAAGCAAAGCTGGAGATCAGCTGCATAATTCTATACAACATACTCTCTGAAGCCATTTTAAATTTAAGTTCTTAGTCATACAACCTGCTAATGTTACACTGTAATGATAGCCTTGCTTGTACTATTGTCTTGATGCATGCCAATGAAGAGTGAAATAATGTTATCAGCTATTAATGACATGTAACTTAAAACTGCAATGTCAACTGTAAAGTCTCAAACACTTCCCTTCCCCTGACAATAAAGTAATCTGGGCTTAGTTATTTTGTGTTCAGTGGCTTGTATATTACAATAAAAGCTGTAACATATAACAAAGACTACCACCTACACAGGCAACCTAAAATGTAAAAATCTACACAGTCCATGCTTTGATTTGGCTGTAAAAATAAAAAAGCCAAACAAAAAACAAAAGCCAAAAACCACCCCTGCAGTCACAGCTTTCAACTAACTTTTACAAACATAAAAGTTGTTGCTCTATAAGAGTATATGAATGTGAATTTCAAGTAAAGTCACCTCTAAAGAGGTAAATGAGCAAAGTGTATTGATGGACTATGGTAAGTAGGAATTCATAGTAAATCCGGTTAGTAAACAGTGGACAGGAACAAAATGTTCATAGAAAAGCCTTTTTATAATCTAGACATTCTTAAAAGGCCCCCAAACTTTCTGAATTCTAATGTACCCTTCTATCCAATGAACACAGAATGCTGCTCTTGAGAAACTCAAAGAAGCAGTTTTAGTCTTGGTCTTCAGATGACAAAAATTTAAGGTCAGAATAGGTTATTTACATTGGCTACCAAAAAGGGTACAGGAACAGACTTTTCTTACAGCAGAATGGTAACAACAGAGAGGACCAATTTATCATCCTCAATTAAAAACTGAGTTTTGATAGGTGCAGGAAGAGGGAAGGAAGACTGAGTTCATATTTTACTTCATATTAATAGGAAGTGAATAAGTAACTTATTTCTGTTGCCAAAAGGTAGGGCAAATCCTTCTCACATTGATGTTTTCTTAACTGTCAATTTAGTATTTGCCAGTGGAATACTAATGCAAGATTTGGGAGTTGGATGCTTACATCTCTTCTGAGAAAAATGGCATAGATCCCAGTCCAAGATGAGATGTAAACTTATTAGTACTCATTTAGCAAACCCATTTTTCAGCCAAACATGAACCAACAGCTTTAACTGTGAAAATCCACCATGGTAATGGTCCAATGCTAATGCAAGATGATGAGACTACTATGAAGAAATTTGTTAAAAGCATGAAGGCAGCAGCTGCAAAAATGATGCAAAAATATGCAAGAATGGGCTTTCAAAGCTTTTACAAGAATTAGATAAGGAAGACAAAGAGTAAATAATTTATATTGAGGAGGGATATTAGCTAAGCCATGACATGCCACATAAAGCAAAGTTACAAGCCAGTATAAGTCCACACTGGTGTCTCAGGAAACAAACTAAAAAAGACTCCCAGATTAAAATTAAAATGTTTGGTTTACCCTGTTGGAACTTTACCCACACAAAAAACCCCCCAAAAAACCCCCAACCCCAAACCAAAACAAAAAACAACCCATGCCATAACCAGCCCTGCTCTGTGCCATACTTCTCTCCCCATCTCCTCCTCTCCTCTCTACCTCTGGGACATGCACCGTGCTTCCCTCACCCCAATGACCAGCTACCACAACGCTATTGCCTCTCCTCAGTAACGTGCTGGTGCAGAACTGATGTGGTAGGGCTTTGGGGAGTCAGGAGATTCCAGGCAAAACTTATAACCAATACAGAGCATCCCATATCACACAAGAAATCAAAAAAACCCATTCTTTTCCCTAGCTCCAATGTGGTGAAGAAAACAGAGGAAAAGTCCTACCTCTTCTCTCTCTATCTCTCATTCCTCTAAAGTTAAAGCATGTGAGAGACAACCACTTCCCCACAGATAATCCACTGACCCCTTTTTCAAGAGACTTAATAATATTAAGACTTTAGTACTATAATACAGTTATTCAAAACATGACAAATTATTCCCCTGACATCAGTCATTGCTGAAGAATGATGATTCGTTGGTACAGAAGAACACAGTGAAGACACATTCCACCAAACATCCTCCCTTTAGGAAGATTTAGTTTCTTACAAATAGTGCTAAGTGGTAGAAATAGATACAATTGTCAGGTGAAAAATGTAATTACTGAAGAAACAGTGTAAGACCATGCTAAAACATTCCTGACATTCCCAAAAGGAGACAGTCTGATGTTTCCATGTTCTGGTTTATATATTTCTCCACTGTTGTAACCTTGGCCTACTGAAGGCTAAAAAGCTTGAAACAAAAGTGCCTCACGTGAATCAGAACCATTTTTTTTAACCTTTCCCATGCTATATATTGCTTGTATTCAGAAATGCATATCTCTGTGAAAATTCATACCCTCTATTAAACAAAAGGCTATTTTCCTTCATTCAGCTGTTTTAAGTGCAATGGTATTTATTAGTGTGGCCATTTAATAAATGGTTTTCCCTTCTTGAAATTAAGAAACTCATTTTACAATGGCCATCACTTACCCAATCTTTCCATTAATTCTATAGGAAATAATTTTATAGATTTTAGAAGAATCATGTAGAAGCTCAATATTCAGTGCACTCAGTTTTATCTGCCAGCGTCAGTTCCAACTGGATTATTTGCTGCATATATCTGACCTGAAGACCAACATGACTTTTCAGATTTCTGCCAAGATACATTATATTTTCTATGCTTTATCTTGCCCTTTATGTCCACCCTTGACAATGCACAGTTGCTGTTTCTGTGCCATCTCTGAGTTTAGATTATGTTACATGTGCATTTCATAGACATAAATTCAATAAGGTTACCAAAATAGGAAGCCTCTGCCTAATAAAATATTTAAAATGCATCTATCAGAACAATAGCTAGTTGTCAAACTAGATGGATATGACTCCCAGTAAGCTTGTCTTACTGCCTTGTTTTTTAAAAGCCAGTAACAGCATTACCAAAAAGCACTGCTCCCTGGAAATAAACAATATAAGTAAAACTCCCACTAGAGGACAAGGAGGCAAATTTGCATCTGCACACCCAAGAGCATATTTATCTGTACAGCTTTTGTTGTTAATGCTTTTGTTTGTTTAATAGTTGATATTTTCAAAGCTTCCTCTGCTTGAAGTATATTTTCTTGTCTGTAACATTTAGAGCTGGGATTGAAGATTACTATTCTATTCTTACAGTGAAATTAACTTCATTTCTTCAAAGGGTTTGAAGTGGTTTTTATGTATGGTGGAAGTACAGATTGACAGCCCAATGATCCTCTTCACTATTCTTACAATTAGCAGCTGTTAACCTATTTTTATCAACAAATTCATTGCTCCAAGAAACACGTTTGCAAAATGTGAATGCAGCTGGTGAGATCATTCCATATGAGCAGTCCTCTCCCTGTGGATTTTTACAAGCAGGTTGCAAAAAATATCTCGCTTCAAGAAGTAGTCAGCTGCCAAGTCCACCCTCCCAAAACACACAAGGCCTCCTTGTCTTTCCACTCATGTTCCAGGTAAGCACAACCCACTCAGCTCATAGATAGGCATCTCCCAGATACCTTTATGTTATCCCTCTGAGAGCTTCAGCATCCTCTAAGGCCTTTGGTATGCTCCATGATATCCTAGGATGCATACAGAACCCAAGATAAATGCTCAAAACTGGTTTTACCTTACCAGATGCAATCTCAGGTGTTTAAGCTTTCAGATTCAGATTGAATGAGTAAAAAGAATCTTTTCTGACTTCATAAAATACTTAGTCCAATACATAATGTCAGTGAGGAAAGGATGGAGTTTCTAAAGCGGAAGATGGTATTTGAAGCTCTGCTGCCCTCCATGTCTCTAGAAGCATGAACAAGCATGACTCTGACTCAGCCTTGCTACTCTACTAGAATCCTTTAGGCATTCATGACAGGACCTGCTGTGTATCAGGCAAGTTGTTCTGCTGTATGAATTTTGGGCACAGTGCCAAATCATACCCCAAGAAATACTTACGAAGGACCAAAAAATACAGTGAAACTCTATTGCTTCAAGTGAAGAAGAGAAGTTCTCAGACTGAGCACTGGAAGCCATGCCATGATGGCACGAGAACTCTCAGTACTTGGCCTGTGTAGGGAATCCAGCTTGGCCTGCCATTGATTTAATCCTCTATGATCTGCCATCCACTTTCACTTGTTGTCTGATGCATCTCTACTCTATGATCCCAACAAAGAACTTCAGAACTGAGTAGGTCCTCAACAGATAAATTAATATGGAACAATACAGATTTCTTACAGATACATGTATGTTTTATAGATATGGTATGCATACTATGGATGTGAAGGGCAAGAAAGCAGAACCTCAATTCACTCAACTATTTTCTAGTTCTCATACTGTGTGTTTTTGCTAGACATTGTTTCTGTAGAGAGCACCAAGAACAAAGAGTATGTGTGTATGGACTTGATCCTCATTGCAATGTATACGTTTTAGGTTTCTTTTTTTTAATCTAACATGTTTACTGGGACCATCTTCGATACACCTACCAATAAACCCTGAAGAAGGAGGGTTGGGCTGTATCTTCTCTTTAGTGTTCTCCTGAATGATGTCCCAGAGCTGCCATATAAACTTTGGATGGAGGATGTAAAACGGCTGGGTTGGATTCTTCCTGCGATGCTGTACATAGGGAGTGAACAGATTGTAGTCTGGCTTCTTATACCACTGGGAGGAAAAAAGCAAGATGTTTTTAATCTAATAGTATCAAATGTGTTTTGAACACTGCATATACAATAACATAAACTGGCTTAATTTGGATTCTGCAGAACAGAAGCAAAAGTAGCAAAGCAACGTGCACGGGTGGATGCTTCTGCTAGAAAATCATTCCTCACTCTGGGCTATTTTCTGTTTGCTTTCTTCATACAGAGAATCCCAATAAGTAATTGACTGCTGTGGGATATGCCAACCCCACCTTCTCCTTACAGATCCACATTGAAGAAGGGGTTCAAAGAGCCTTGACATGAGATCTGGGCCTGGGGGTGAATCTTCCTCTGAAAGTCTCCCTGTCCCTGATGGGGGCAGCAGCAGCACATGACGCAGGCTGATGGCAGCCCGCGTAGGAGGCAGGCAGCCTCTGGCATCTGTTGCTAAGGGAGTTCAGCAGATGAAGGCTTACTTTCTACTTTGCAGCCTGCTCAGCTCCAAACTCCCTGTGCCAAAAGCCATCAGATCAACTTGTCTATTGGAGCTGCAGCAACAGCCAAAGCAGAGACTCCCCCAGTGACAAACAGACGGACATCTGCTGCTCTTTGTGAGGGGGTGGATAGCAGGGCACAGATGGCTGTGGGACAGTGGACATAAAGGGGAGACTGGTGGGGAGGAGGCCTGAGAAATGGGGAAGAGATTTTCACTAGGATGTATTTTGTTTGGGAAGGAAGAAGGGAAGGTGGGGGAAATGGATGCAATTTTTTCACCTTTCCTGATAAAACCTCCTTCTGAAATCTAGCAATGTTCCCTCCTTGGCAAGCACACAGAAACACAGTTATGTGAAAATAGCAATGTCACCCATCTACTCTACCATGTCAGAACAATCCATTCTAGTACAAGTGATACTAAAAAGTTCTTAATCAATAAACCAGTTTTGACCAATTCATGCAGAAATAGCATTCTCCACTCAGATAAAGACAGACTCTGGGGTTCATCATGAAAAGTGAGAACCAGGAGACTACAGTAGTAAATTAATGAATTTTCTCCAGTGCTTTCAACTGATTAGGAAAAAAGGTCTAAGTGCACATCTTACCACATTCAGATTTGCAGAGTAGGGAGCAGGATCCCAGGCAACTAAGACAACATCTTTATACAAGGAGCTGTCGACAAAGTGATGGTTTGGATTGGTGAGAATCTGCAAAGAATTGTACAGCATTAAAAGAATGTGGGATCCAGAAAAAGCAGCAAAATCCTTCTCTAAAATAAACAGTCTATGCTTCTATTTGTTCTGCTTTAGTTCTGGTTGATTTTAAGCATCTTGTTTTGTTAAAAAAAATATTTAAGGAAAGAGCTTAGC
Organism: Sakesphorus luctuosus; assembly: GCA_013396695.1. NCBI lineage: Eukaryota > Metazoa > Chordata > Aves > Passeriformes > Thamnophilidae > Sakesphorus > Sakesphorus luctuosus. Next base: position 379,379 of record VWZD01012912.1, on the reverse strand, counting down.
CATAAACAGCACCAATGACAGTTTGAAGTAGCAGTATGCTGAATTACTCCCCATCTGTGAGAGATGTGATGGGACCGCTTGAGATGCTGCATAATCGTAGATCAACATTACTGTGTATTCTGGAACTTGAAAACAAAACCTATGGTATTTCAAAATTGCCTGTGGGATCCTCTTAGACACAGAGCAGCTTTCTTTGAAGGGCTACAGCACCCAAGGGTAATGTCTTTCCCTGCTGCCCATCCCAAACCAACTTTGTGGTTGCTTTCTCATTTCAACAGCAAGTCAGTTTGATTTCAAGTAACTCCAGAAAGGCAAATTAGAGCATGACTGTACAAGCTTGGTATACCTAAAAAACCAATTCTAACAGCAGGCACATAATAGGGCTGTATTTGAAGTGTCATTTCACTGTAATCTACTGCTCTCATAAAATTCCCTCCTACATCTCCTGGTACTGTGCCTGATCCTCCCATCCCACTGGAACTCTACTCTTCACTCGTGCTGGCTCACCCTTTCCACAACCCTCTGTGTCTAACCAGACCTCTTTGATCTCTGGTACATCCAATGTCAGACAGGTTCAAGCTGAATTATTTCAGCATTGGTCAAAACAGCATGAATTTGGTTCCAACTGTTAAACAAATCAACATTCCAGACAAATAAATTCATATTAATTTTCATTTCCCTTTAGGATCCAATGAGCCATATTTGATTATGCATATTTTTCTTCAGAAAAATAATATTGTTGCCATAGCAATATTCTTCCTACCATAAACTTTGAGCTTAATGATTTCCATCAGCCTTCTACAACAAGAACAGAATTAGTCATGCTGCTATCAGCATCCCCAACTCCATTTCTCAGAGCAGTTTTCACCTCAGTATGTAAACTCCTTTTTTGAGTAGAGAGCAAACAGACCGAAAGGTCAAGATTTTAAAAGCTTGGTTTCACAGTTACCACACAAAGGAGCTTTTACTTGCCTTTCAGTAAGCAAGAGTCCTCTAGAAGTGTCTGCACAAATTTCACTCTCAGTAAGTCTGCATTCATATGTATGAGTTTTTTCTGCAATAACAGTATTTGTTGCGGCTGCACAGGCTTCCTTCACGTCCTTTGGGCTCTCACAGCAGAGAGTATGAGGGAAAGGGGCCACAGCAGCCTTTTTATCAGTGAATGCAGGAATTTGCAACAGCAAGGAGGGAAGGAGGACCAGTAAACCTCTATGGGTAACCCAGCCTCAATATTGGTAGGGAAAGCAACTTTAATCACATGGCCTGTGAAGATTTCACTCTCAAAAGGGCAATACTAGTTTCTCAGCAGGTGGCCAGAGCAACACAGGTGGCTTCTGATCTCTTTGAAGGTGCAGAAAGGTGGTGGGAACATAAACACTTTTCAGGAAGCCATGTGAGCTGACCTGGACAGAACTTCAGCCATGCCCTCTGTTTTCTGTTTCTTATGTGGAGAAAGCCTTCTTATACAGCACAAAAGAGAAGATCATGGTGTTCTCCATAACCATCCCAGTGGGAGCATAATGCAGCAGCTCTGGGAGCCAGGAGTACCCCAGTCTGCCCTGCTGTGAGCAGCGGAAAGCAGCTAATTTAGCTAAACTCCTTGCTCAGCATAGGAGTTCAGACATGGTCAGCACCAGGATGTTTTGGCTAATAGTAAAACAAAGAACCATCAAGGGAAAAAAATCACCAACAAAATCAAAAATTAAAATAAATTACATGAAAATCCATGTTCTCTGATATACCAATTTCAGCACTAAAGCCAGGCTATTTCTTCTTTCTTCCCCCAAACAAAAGAAAGGGGTCATGTTTAGCCCATCACTTCAAAGACCTAGTCTGTTCTGCAGCCTCACAAAGACCTACAAAATGAGTGTGAAGGAAATGACAGTGAACAGACCTTTCTACAGTGGCAAAAAACATAAGCTCATACCCACAAAGACCAAATCCACCAATGACAGACTTTGCATGGGCAGTCATTCAAAGAAGAAGAAAAGATGAACTCATAAGAATTACAGTAAATTAAAATTTTGCTCTCCTTCAGCAAGAATCAGTATGTGCATTGCATGCTATATGGCCAACCATACTACTGGTGTTGACTAAGTAAATTCACTATTTCAATATGTCATAAAATTTTACAGTAATTCTGTTGCTGCTTTTTGTTGGCATTTAATAAAGAGGAAAGAGGTTTGGTTTGCTCAAGACTGGAATTCACCAAGAGCTTTTTCAAAACTGAAAAACTACTCTGAACCATAAGGTGTCACTGTAGCTCGATTCACAATTATTTGTTGACGCCTATATGCAGAAAATCCTATTTTCTGTTTCCATTCACATGAACAAACTCACCTTATGTGTAATACCCAGTCTACATTAAAGTTTTTTACCCATTCATTCCACATTTTTAAAGAATGATGACTCGTCTAAAGTTACATATTATGACAATTCAGTTCCCATTTCTTTTGCCTTCCAGCAAGAAAATAATTGGGGAACTGGAAAATACGAGAAAAGAACTTTAGGATCCCACAGGCAATGAGGTGAAAGTGTTCTATACTGACAGCTTTGGCATCCTGCAGGGCCTTTACAGATGCAGGACACATGAGAAACTTTATAAACGACTTCTCTGAAATGAGGCTATCAAGTAACTACTGCAATCACTCTACACTGACAGCCGTGTGAACATCCCCATAATGGAAAACTTTTACCTTCTGTACATCATGACTGTTGAATGACTAGCTGTTTCTCAGATTACCCAACACTTTTTCAGAGGTTATTAATTTAATGTCATAATGTACAGAAGTGACATTTACTTGAATTCACAAAGGAAGATCTTACCTGAGAGTTAATGATCCGCATGGTTGTTTTATTTCCAACATCTTTTTCATAGCCACGCGTTGGAGCAGAATTAAATCTTAAAACAGCATCATGAGAATCTAGAAGCACAATTGAGGGGGTTACTTGGGTTTTTTTTAGAATATAGAACAGTAAAATAAAACAAATCATCTAAACCAATGCAAAACTTACACACTTTTCCTAACATTGATATTTTAAGGATGGTAAACTCTCTACTATGCACAAAAAAAAATCCTCTGGCATCTGCCTTATGTTATTAACATAAAATCCACTGGAAATAAAGTTCAGAACCATCTATTAATTTAGCTTGCAATACTTAAATACTTCCCTTAATTGGATAAACTTAGTGTGGGAAGATTATTAGTACGGCCAGTACACACAATTGCTCACTACTTCTATCACAAAATTTACAAAGAATTACTCCATGCAAAACATGTAAACTGCAAAGATATCTAATTGCACATTTGAATGAATTACAATGCTTAACTATACGCCTGTGTTTCACAGTATTTTGTAATACCTGAAAATCTCAGACTAGCCCAAGCCTATTAATCATACCATGTACTTATTCTCAAGCTCAGTACAAGTATTAAAGAGCCTCTATAGGGGGAAACCAGCCCAAATCTGCTCGCACACAAAAACCTGAGGATCCTTAAGTATCAAAGACTTGACAGAGCTGAACTGTCAAAGTTTCCTCATGAGTTGTTGACCTTGGAGTCATGCAGAATAGAAAGCAGCTATAGGTCAAGTATGGGTCAAGGGCAGAGACCATGTGCAAGCCTCACTTGGATAAGAAAATCACCCTCCCAGTGCTTTTTTTAAGGGGATCTCAAAGTCCAAAATGTGCGAAGGAGAGCAGGGCATTATATCCATTGTCCAGAAACACGCTGTCCCTGTTGATAACCCCCTATTACGTCTATTTTTATGCCTTCTATTGACAGAAGCAGAGACTATGATTCAGGCCAAAATGGGCATGAAAAGCCTTACCCCATAGGTAGTTTGTACAGCTGTTTACCTCTAGTCACTTAAAATGTGGTTGTTTGCAGCTTAAAAATGGAAGAGGCAGAAGTCTCCAAAGATAACCAACATGCTTCAATGGAATCTCAGCCTGATCCTATCAAACTGGGATCTTCCATCTTTTCTCATCTTTACTCCACACTTCTTGTATTCCATACAAGGAAATGTGTGGCATGAAGCCAGCAGTCTCATCTCAGACATATATGTTTCCATTAACAAGTTGTATCTGAAAAGAGAGATTTGTTGCCAGATGTCCACCAAGCCCAACTACTCAGAAGCTAAGAAGGAGTGGAAGTTTTTTCTGTGCCCCTATGAAGGAACAATCCTAGCCCCAACACCCAGCCTTCACCTGCCTAGACATAAGCACCTTGATTGTGTAGGAGCCAGAGGAAATGAAGTCAATAGAAGCTGTAGGTACTCTGCATTTTACAAGAAGGAAAAGAAAAACAAAAGTTTGCTGTACTTGAAACCTGTTCATGAATTTAAGAACACAAATTTTGGTCTGTGATTGACAACTTTTAGGCAATCTGTTGATTTGGAACTCAGAACTGGGATACAAATTGGGAATTGTATGGTTTGCAGCTTGAGAGACAGTGTGACCCATTTCCAGCTCATGCTGGTTCTTTATATCCAGACCAAAAATTTTTCCTTCACCAAAAAAAGTACAAGTACAACCAGGACACAGCTTAACACTGCTAATAGCTGGCTTAAAGTAAAATGATTTTAGTCTCAGTAAATATTTGTAGATAACCACTTTAAAGATCTAAAAAGTTTGGGATTTGATCACAGATCCCCATTACTTCCCTGATGATGCCAAAATAATCGGTTCTCTCATTAAACAGCATGATCACGATGAGAGCATTTGCTATACTTGCATAATATTTCCATACCTACTTTCACTTAAACAAAGACAGAGGGGTGGGGGAGAGGAGGGCACAAGGCAGAAAATAAATTAACACTTTTGCTTGCGTTTCTAACAGGAACACAGAAGAGGGAGCTAAAGGCCTATGAAGGGAAAAGTCCTTTGTTGCCACTTTCTTATGCCTTTTTTCCCTCTAGAGGATAAATCATAGAATGGGTTGGGTTGGAGGAACCTCTAAGATCATCTAGTTCCAATCTCTCTGCCATGTGCAGAGACACCTTGCACTTGACCATGTTTCTCAGAGCTCCATCCAGCCTGGCCTTGAACTTTTGCAGGGATGGGGCATCCACAACTTCCCTGGGCAATTTGCTCCAATGCCTCATCCCTCTCATAGTAAAGAATTCCTTCCTAACATCTAATCTAAGTCTGCCCTCTTCTAGTTTAAAACCACTCCCCCTTGTCTTATCACTATCTGCCTGCATAAAATAAGCCCTTCTCCTCCTTTTTTTCTAAAACCCTTTTAAGTTCTGAATCTAAAAAACTTTTGCCTGCAGCAATGCCACTAACCAAGGATGTACTACTCAAGATCCGGAAGTCATGTATGGGGTGTTTTCCCCACTGATGCTGACTTTGCCGTGCCTCTGTGGACATGGATGTGCTCATCAGGAGTGGCAGGCTGACTCCATAAAGTAGCACCACTGGCTGCCTCTGGTGCCTCCAAACTGTCAGGTTCACTTGCATTTTCAACCAAGAGCTGGTAGCCCTGGTGCCAGGTCTGGAAGAGGACAGTCTTCTCCTACAGTTGTGCATGCACAGGGATAAAGAGCATCTCATACATTCTGATCTTTCTCTTCCTGGTCAGACTCTATCACTTTTTCAAGGATTAGAGGTGGAGAGGCACAGTCAAGAGCTCAGCTGTAACACACACTATCTGGACTCTGCAGGGAAAGCATAACTTCTTCCCTATAGGAATAATAATACAAACAGATGCTGGAGCTTCCATTTTAAGTGGAAAACACTGGCATGACATGGACCTACCATAGCAAGTCCACAGAAGGGTCACTAAGATGATCAGAGAGGGCTGGAGCACCTCTCCTATGGAGACAGGCTGAGTAAAGTTCAGCCTGGAGAAGAGAGACCTTACGGCACTTTCCAGTACCTAAAGGAAACCTGCAGGAAAGCTGGACAGGGACATTTTACAAGGGCATGTAGTGATAGAAAAGGGGCAATGGTTTTAAATTAAAAGAGAATAGGGTTAGATTAGATATTAGGAAAAAACTCTCTACTGTGAGTGTGGTGTGGCACTGAACAGAGAAGTTATGGATGCCCCATCCCTGGAATTGTTCCAGGCTAGGTTGGATGGGGCCCTGAGCAACCTGCTCTAGTGGAAAGCATCCCTGCCCATGGCAGGGGTATTGTAAGTACATGATCCGTGAGGTCTCTTCCAACCCAAACCATTCTGTGATTCTATGATGTGTCCAGTTTATGAGCCCTTCCCAGGAGCCATACTGAACTCTAAGACCCATTGGTTTGCAGTAGGTCCTGTTGGGATGGCTGTAAGCAGTCACTTGGCCCCTCCACAGTCTGGACAAAATGCTCTGCTCAGTCACAGTTACCTGCCCATTGGCTGAGACACACTTAAAAAACCCTTTCTATGACTCTTGATGCCCCAACACTTCCCTGCACAACAGGTATGAGGATATCTGAAGGTTCTGTGCAGATCTTATCAAATCCCATCTCCTCCCTTTAGGCCCCATCAGATGACAATGTCCCAATTAAATCAAAAGCTCTTCTGCAGAAAATGGCATAAACTCTGTGCTCAGAAGCTTCTTAAGTAAATGGGTACACACAGGAGTGAACACACCTCAGGTGCCATCTCAAAGTCCATACCTGGGCTGCACCTGAGTGTGCAAATACAGTATGAAGCATGTTGTAGTAAGTAATTATGTGCTACAGATTCTCCAGCGCAGCACTAATCCATACTGGTGTAAACTTGGTGTACCAGGGAACACTGATGGAATATTCTGTTTCAGTAAAGGATACCACATTGGAGAAACTGTTAAGCTTTTTTTACTCCAAAGATTTCAGTATCAGTGAGGTTTCCTGTGAAATTGAGGTTTACCCTGGTGTGCTTTTAGCTGCAGGCTGGCTGGGCACCTCTGGTATGCCAGAAGCCTGTTAGAGCAGTTTGATAACACTAGCAGGTCTAACATATCCCAGAGATTTAAATCAAACCTGTGTGAAACCTCTCTATGTCAAAGAGATGATACAGTGTGATGAAGCAAGTATTGGGATGTGAAGTACTGGAACATGAGGAGGATTAATGAATGAACACCAAAAGGTTTTTATAAAGAGCTGAAGGAGATAACTCTTCTTGTTCCAGAACCAAGTTTGACACACACATTTCATCCTTCTTTCAACACTCTAGCATACTACACATGTACCACTAAAATGAAGAACTACTGAGATGTTAACGTAGTAACGTAGTAGCATTCATTTTTCAAAAGAAAAAAATGAAACTGACCTGAATTAGTTTTATGGCCCTGCAGTCCTTTCTGAATAGCTAACACAAAACCTTGAGGTGGGCAATTCTGAGTGACACTGACATTTCAGCACACCTCTAAGTTCACTGACTCAGTGCAATGGAAAAACAATGGGTGACAGTACTTGAACTCATTAAATTCAGTCTCAGAAAAGAGGTCAGGGGACTAGATCTCAGTGCATGAAGCTACAAAAGGGTGTGAGTTCTTTATGTCTGTGAACTCTAAACATGCAAGAGTTCAGTCTGGGACAGCAATATAACAGCAGTTTCTCTATGAGCCACAGTACAATACAACTTTGCAGAATAAAACCTGAACATGGCTTTAATCTGCTGAAGAAATAAACACATGTTGCAGAAAAATGTTGAATATGGCAGACCTGATGAAACTAGTGCATCCTAGATACTACAAGCTGCAATATGACAAGGCGGCACAATTGTTTTTTAATTAAATTATGACTTCAGGCCTAATTTTGCTTTCAGTTATATTGTCCTGAAAAGCAACAGCTTCACTGAAGTCTGTAAGTTTACATTCATGCAACTCTGGTGAGAGAGAAAAACCAGAATTTACAGACCTGTGCTTGAGAAGAATGAACCTTTTGAAAGATGAACATGAACACACACACACAAGTGTGTATATATATACATATATATATATATATACACACACACATAAAGAGATGCATTTCACCCACCTATTTCATCCCCTAGAGAGGAGTTCAGTATTGCACCAGCAGACATAACTACTGCACAGCTCCCAAAGCCATGTGTATATAATTTGCCCAGTGGAATTTGGGGAACGTGCTTTTCCCATCCAAGAGTGGAGAAGGGAGCCTCCTTGCCATCTATTGTTTTCACATTCACTCTTTCTTTTAGCTCACAGAATAGCTGGTCTCCTGTCAACTTGGAGTTTCGTTTCCCCTTGAACCGCACCCCATGCTTATTGGTACTCAAATAATCTTTCATCGCCTTCTGCAGTCGAGGGTTTAGCATCTTGGAAGAGACATCCCCTTTCCAAAGCTTGTAAAGAAAGGATTTTGACATTGTGGAATACAGCCCATCCCAGTCATCAGATTCATCAAGCATCTGGCTTCTCCTGTGCTTTGTGCTTCTTCTCCTCATTCTTCTCTGATGGCTCCAGTTGTTCTGCAAAATACTTACTTTTGCATTATTGATATCGGCTGAGATGAATTTTTCTATCTCTTGAAGGTGGCTGTGTGACTGAGGCTGACCAGCAGCAAATAAATAATCATCATTCACTTGGTAGAAATCACTTTTTGATTTTCTTCCTAACTGGGATGGAAAAAAATCATCTTCATTTCGAAAGGCATCTTCCAATACAGTCCATTTCTTAGAATTTCCAGTCCCTGATTTAAATGTACCTAAGAGATCTTCATTTAGAAGTACTTCATTCCCATCAATGGTTTCAGAGAACGATGGATCATGAATGGCTCCCATGATGACTCTCTGCTTGCCCTGAAGGGGCAGAAGTCTCTTAGTTTCAATATAAGAAAAGGAACTTGGAACTGGTTCAGCAGTGTTGCTATCTGTAAAATAGATGAATATCACCAGGAAAAGCAGACCCCATGCAAAGATACCAAACAGCATGAGTTGTTTCCATTGTTTCAAATTAGGTTTCATGGCAATGCCTTTACCAACTCCTCTGAGACTTGAAGTATTGGTGAAGGAAAATGAAACCTGTAGGGAACATGAAATACTATTAAAAATTGTTCTAAAAAGGAGATACAATTCAGAAATATCTTAACATGCATTGATAGAAGGTGCAGAATTAATCTATAAGCTGTAGCACAGAAGATTCAGAAACAAACTCCAGAGCCTGCAGTCACTGTAGGAGTGACACGCTTTGGCAGTAACCACACCGTGACAGCTGCCAGCTACAAAAGAAGCTGGTGGCCAGTTTCTACAGTAACACTGGATCCTGCCTTCAGGGAGATCATGTGCCTGCCTGCTTCTGCTATACTGAGCACAGCATTAAGAGAGCAAAAGCAAAACCCCTGCCTGGCTGCATGCATAGTGGGAACAATATTAGCTGTTTTCTCTTTCACCATTGAAAATCCTTATGCTGTGGAACTGTGAGCAAGCCTGTCCCGAGAGGGATCAGGCAGGGACAAACTTTAAGCTGGTGGCCCTCCTCTGCCCATGGCCTGGAAAGGACAGTGCTCTGTGGGTATCATCAGGGAGTGTAGGGGGGAGCATTCCACCAGGGGGGAACCTTTTCCTCAGCTGGTATGAACTGGCACAGCACGACTGGCTACATCATTTGCTGTCCAGTACCATACTCAAGTAGGAATGGCTGCTGTACCTCCGCTATGGATGCTCCATGCACACTGAGGTGGAATGAAGGAATTCTGCACATCAAATCTGGGAGGGTGTCTGTATTTTCCAAAAAGGAGGATGGGTGCACAACTGTCTAAATACACTCCTTTAAGATAACATAGAGATTTATATAAAGGGGGTGGATGGAGAATGTCAGAACTAGACCTGGAAATCTGTGCTCTATTAATACCTGAGGGTTTCGGACAGCTTGTGCATTAGTGGAGGGATGCATGGTCAAAATGAAATAAAGTCTGACTGAGGGGGCTATGTTCCAAGGAAAATACACTAACACATTGCTGGACCATCAAGCACACTAAGCCCTTACACAAACCCACTTGCTTAATCAAGTTGTGTGGGCATTGGTTACAAAGCTGACTGAAGAAAGTCCTCCCCTATCATAAACCTTACTATTCACCTCCCTGCACCACAGCCATCATTAGTCTCAGCAGCTACACTGCAGTCTCACTCAGTGTACTAATTAGTGACAGATCACTTAACTGATTTGAATTTAAAAATAAGTCTCTTCTTCTGGAGTTTTCTTTCTATTTGTTTCAATGACCACTTAATGGGGGGAATTAAGAGCCACTTGTACTAGTCAGCTGTGATCAGGAAAGGGGAACGGGAGTAGGGGCAGGCTTGGATTTCACCAGCCTGTTACTCAGGAGCCACCACCTCATCACATCACATTTGAACAGCACACTCAGCTTACACACCTCTGATAACATACTGAGTGCCCACACCTGACCATCAGGAGGGACCAAACCCACAGTCACCACTCACAGTCACCTTTCTGCAAGCTGCTGAAGTACTCAAAGCTGAGTGCAACATTTAGACCAAAGCTGTAACTAAGGCTGTGTTTTCACATCAAAAAGAACCCACCACTAACGCTGGTAGAAAACGTTCTCCGCTCTATCCCTCACTCCTGCCTCTGCCGCTGCCAGCAGCCCTGTATATGGGGCTGGCATATTACCAACTGAACCAGTAAACTGATACAGCAGGGGAAATATATGTTAGAGGTTTTTTGCTTGGTTTGTGTTTTTTTGGTTTGGCTTTTTTTTGGTTTTTTGTTGTTGGTTTTTTGTTGTTGTTGTTCTTGTGGGGGTTTTTTAGTTTTTGTTTAGTTTGTTTGGGGTTTTTTTTAAACTGGGTCAGCCCCTTTATCCACCTCAGTGTGGTCACACATCCAGTTGTTTCAGCACAAATGGGGCAATCCTCTACCACAATGCAGAGGCGAGAACAAACCGCAGGTTTGTATTAGCAGGGATACTTCAGGCTAGCATTTCTGCTGACCTCCTGAGAATGTGAGACCGCAGTATTACATTTCCAAATACAGTCTATGTTAATGATCTTGACAAAGCCTAGAACATTAGACAAAGATAGCTCACTTTTGGGCTCAAGACACAGTCCAGACAGAGAGAAAATTCATAAAGTTACACTTGGATGACCCAATTTCATTGCAAACACATTCATTTCTAATATACAGAAAAAAAAAATAATCACAACTGTGATAACCCAGTGCTCCACACACATTTGACTTGGCTCAGAGAAACCACATGGGAGAAAGCTATTATTCCAACTGACCCATTTCCTAGTTGCACTCTGCTGCTGCAAGATTGTTCTCTGCAGTACCTGGACACTTCCCCCGCTTCCAATTTTATATCACTGCAGGTGATGTCCTGTGGGAGTTGCCTTACAGTATAAGGCCGTTTTGCAGGTTAGATCTGCCCTGAACTTACTGCAACCTGCCCATTCATGAGTGTTGAGACGGTTTGCATTTTTAAATCAGCATTCTTCACCTGTCTGAACTGCTTCCACCCCTTGCTGTCATTTTCCCTGATGTGTTTCCCCAGCACTTTTCAACATGTGGATTCCAAACCACTGTGTAAGTTAGTCTTTGCTCAGTCAGATGTTTCTCCTGCTGAATATACATTTCTTACAGGATCTGCAACAGAAGCATCTTGCATAATCTTTTTAAAAGATAAGCTTGTAGAAAGACAAAATTATAAATGAAGAGGTCACCAATATTTTCTTGAGTTCCTGAGTCACGTAACAAGTCCAGACACAATTTAAAGATAATCCACTACAAAATCTCAGTTTTTCTCATTTTTTCCCAAATTTTGTTGTATCTGATAACGAGAAGTTGATAAGGAATAGAAACAGTCTTACTTCAGATGTGAAGCTACAAAAATTTCTAATTGTGATCTAAAGTGTTTAGTGCAGCAAACTGCATAAAAGATTAGTCAGAACTCCTAAATTCAATATTCAGGTTACAATATTAAAAAAGGTCGGAGATGCATTATTAATTATTTTTAAATTAAGGTAACCTAATTTCTCTCCCCCTGCCCCCAACACTTAGGAGGTCACAAAAGCACACTCATCTTGGTCAGCATGGACATATAAGCATTCATGATTACCTTCTCTGTGCAGAAAAAAAAAATCTGTGTAAAACAAAAACCAGCATACAACAGTATATTTGTTAACATTGCAAGCAAAAGGAGAGGCACCAGTGGGAATAAATCCAAAAACTTTAAACATTAACTACCGCAGAAGCTTATCTGCAATTCCTTGTTGCAAGTGGGGCCTCAAAAAGGATACTCAAATCTCTTCAAGACCAGAGCTATGCAGGCAAATCTCTGTGCTACTTTAATGGTTTTTGCTCACAAGAAATGCCTTGTCCTCCAGCAGTACAGCTGAGCTGGAAACGAATTCAAGGTCATTACTGTATTAGTTGCAAGAGGACTTCGACAACCTCACAGGATCTTGAAAGCTGTGTGTGGAAAGCTGCCCTAAGTCCAGAGAAATACCAGTTTATCTTATCTCCCTCTACACTAAACATCCAGTCCTCTCCCCCTCAGCCCCTGCAGCTTCTCACACTTCGCAGTCCCTGGCTTTGAGAATGTCTGGGAGGAGAGGGCAGCCCTTTCACATGCTCCCCACCAGCCTCCCACTGGCAGCAGACCCCTCTGCTGCTCATGGGAGTATCATCTCGATACCACCTGGGGATGCAGTTGGATTCATGCCTTATGCTGCCTTCAGCAGCACATCTCAGTTGCAAAGAGAAAAACATGTGTAAGACAGCAGAAATTATGATTGCAATGAATTACACTGGTTAAAAAAATAAAAGCAGGTGGTTTCATGGGTGCAATTAACTGAAGTCCATGGGACACTTCAGGAATAAACTTCCATCTCTCTCATCTATGCTCATCATACAGCATCCATATTGTTAAAGTCATTCTACACAAGTTTTTAAATTATTTCTCATCATCTTGAACTTCACCACCCCTGTCACAATAACCCTCCTTACTTACAGACAATGAGACTGCTGGAGTCAAAGCTCTTGCTGAGGAGGATCAGAGGAATAAGCCTACCCCTGGGGGAAACACCCAAGACTTAACCCAACTCAGCTTCCCCTTCGGCAGAAATGATAAGCCTGTTTGCTTCAGAGGCTGAAGATCTCATTTTCCTATATATCTTCTGTCTGATGGACTCTTTCAATCATTAACTGATTTAAGTCCCAACTACTACATGGAGAAAAGCTCTTTTCTTACTCTGGTTGTTTGCTCAAAAGCCACAGAAAACATCAGACGAGGTACAAACCAGTAAAGTCGGCAGAAAGGGGAGACTTACTTATTTCCTAAATGGAAGTACTAGCAGCAGCTATGAAAAAGAAAGGCAAACCCCAATGGTATCTGGGGAGCATCCCAGAAAACAAAAGCAATTCCCCAGTGGAAATTGAAAGCTGATTTTCCAGAAGAGGCACCCACTTGTGGGAAATTTCATTTTGGTACACTAAGATGCAAGAAACACCCCTCCCTATATAAAGCCTATTGTTTTGCAACAAGGAGCACTTTTCATTTTTCTAAAGTAGGCCTCCTGACTATTTCTTAAATGAGAAGAGATGGATGGAGATTTTTTTTATTCTTTTGAAACATTCCTTCCTTTCAGCACTGTCTATTGTTAAAATTAATTTGTACAGACCCTGGCAGCTCAGAGGTCAGGATAGTTCAAGTTGATGTGCTAAGATGTGCACTGTTATGTTAAACAGGGTTTTTCTTGGCTGCAGCTTTGCAGCGATAAGGTCACCTCAGGGTTATTTGGGGTAGCAAATGTTAGCTGTGGGCAACCGTTCCCAAAGGGCTGAGAATCAGACCAAGGTTTACTTGATGGAAAGTGTAGGCGGCCTAAACAGATAGCAAATGCTCCTTAGTTTGCTTCATCTCTTAGTCAGCTAATTCCAGCATATTCAGAAACCTCTGGCATAGGGCAAGACAGCTGAAGGCTGCATTTCCAGGGTGGGGAATACACTCATCCTCTCATGGGGGAAGTGCCAAATTGGTTTTAGTGTTATCACATCATTTCTGCGGTGGAAGCCACACAGTAGTCAGCAACAGACAGGCAGGCCTGTGGGGAGTGGTGACTGCCAAAAGATGTATATTAGTCTGTGGATGGCCTGGGCATTTGTCTTAGTGCCTGTGATTAGGCCTCCTAATTAATGAATCTCTTTTGGACAACTTCCTTGTTAGTCCCAATAAATCCGGCTCTTTCCTTCAATGTTATTCAGAGGAGTCAGGCTGCATTCAGTATTACTTGTGGCAATCTAAGGAAAAGTCTTCTGAAACAAAGAAAAACATCCAAAAACTCAGAAGTAGGATTATTTTATTTTCCAATATTGACCTTTAAACCTATATTTAGTTATCTACTTAGGAAAAATTCCTTGTGAGGTATTCAAATGAAGATATTGCTAACCAGAATCATCCACTAAACATTAGCCAGTGGTCCCAAGCTAGAATGTTTGGAAAGTGCAGTCTCAGGTTCTTGCTTCTTTGGATGCAGGCAGGCATGCCTGTTCTCAGGTCCTCTGATAAAAGCTAGGATTTCAAGTTAAAAAGGGTGGAGTGGTTTTTTTTCTATTTTATTTTTACTAATGACCCATTTCCAGGAGCTTAGGCTGTAAGAAAATTGCCAAATATAGTGAAACTTACAGCAAAACTCACTCGAGCTGGCAACCCGGCAGCTGGAGAAATGCTCAGTGGGGTTTCTGCCAATGAACGTGTCCTAGATTATTCTGTAGGAGCATGGGGGCTTAGATTCGTCAATCTCTGGGGTTTAGTGGGCAAAGTTATCTTCTATGCATCTGATATCTACCCTCCACCCTCCATCATCAAGTTCAAGCTGACTGGCATTGAAGTCAGCTATTCACTTTCCCACAGCCCACATTGCTGGCTGCACAGCCCAGAGACCACATACAGGTTATCCAAGTGTGGGCTGACAGAAGGGAAGTAAAAATAGCTGTACCAGCTCTTAGACTTCTCATGCAGACTCTCCCATCACCAATGGCAATGTTCAACACAGCAGCAATGGTCAGGGAAAACTTGGCTTCTCAGTGACTGACTGCACCTTGCAGGTCAACCTCCACCTACCCAACTTGCAGCAGCTTCTCTCAGGAGCCGTGACAGCAGCTCTCATTCTGACATACCCTGAGATTCACCACTCCAGCCAGGATTTCCTCCCACATTTCAAGTCAGGGGAGACAACTCAACCTTTTTTTCTTTTCCAGACTGGTTATGAGTCTTGTTATTCTAACTGAGGATTTCTATAGAAATGTACTACATACCATCCATGTGAAATTCAGTACAATTTCAGTGTAAATTACTTCCAGGCTCTTTAATCAAAATTACAAAGGGGCAGAGGTGTCCAGAGTTGTGCTGAAACAAGCAATTTGCACAACATAAATCACCCCCTACGGCCTCTCAAGGAGCCCCTCACATAGCCACATACTACCTGCACTCAGCCTTATCTACTTCTGACTCCTTTTTTTGCCATCTCCTCTTGCTGTGTCCTGGCACTGTTTACAGCAATATGCAAAGGTTCAAGGCTGTTTCGCGTTGCTGCAAATGCCAGCAGAACTTGGTTCCACCATGGGACATGGGTGCAGAAACCACCACGTTGGACATAGTCCCTAGCATGCCCTTACACCCAGTAAAGAAGTGGATGACGCATCTTTTCTGCCCTTGCAGATCTACCAGCTGTGTGGTTTGGATGGGTTTTGGTCATATTTCAGCTGCCACAGCACTGTCTTTTCATCCAAACAGCAGGGGAAAAAAAAACCCAAACAGACAACTCTTATCTACATCATTATAAAACCACTGCAAATATACAAAGACAGGGCAAGTAACTTTTTAAAAGCAAAATTCAATATGTCATTGCATAGTCATGGAAGGATCCAGCTTTGTACAAACACCATACCAGATGGCTCCACTCTTACACCTCAGTAGTTCCCTTGCAGATCAGATCACAGAGCTGCATGTGGTTTTTCTGTGCTACCTTTGTGCAGCTCCTTTCCCTCACATAAACTGCAAGTAGAAGAGGAACTACAGTTGTTCCCAGGGGATCTGATGACCATTAAGGTCCTGGGAAGCCAGCTGAAACATAAAGCTAGCTGGAGATAAAAGCCAGGTGTGTAAACAAGGTGACCAGACTAATGGCAATCACTTTTTTTTTTTTGCATCCTCCATTCATACATAACCACCTTATTAAGGTGTTTAGTATTATTGCCTCAGTGAGGTCAATAAGGAGAAAGTGAGTACACCAACACAGTAAAGGCTGGAAGAGGCTGGGGCACTCGGCTGAATGGGAAGGAAGCCTGGTTGCAGGGCAGCACGGAGGACAGAAAAGGCAGAGAGAGTGAAATAAACTATGCTCACAGTGCTAGCAGAAGATCAAAACAACACCTGCTAGAAACAGAGACACCTCAGCACCATGGGGATGAGAACTGGAACCCTTGCTACTCTTGACGGAAGGTCTGGACCTGAGCATCCTACCCTATTTCTGTCAAGCAACAGATAGGAAAGAGGTCACAACGTTCTTTCAGCAGATGGCAGGTGTGGGTGAGCAGCAGGACCTGCGCTGTATCTTTCTCTCTTACTCTGGACAGCCCATCTCAGGGATGGGCTTGGGAAAGGGGACCTTGGGGCATGACCCTGCTCCTTGCAGGTAGAGCACAGCCCTTGTACCAGGGCACCCTCAGACTGAGCTTTGCAAGGGATCAGCACCCAAAATAGCTGCACATATTTTCCCCTCTGAATGTTACTTCACATCCCATGCAGAAATGCTCCAAAACACAGGTACAGATGGTGCCTGAGGACCCACAACACAAGCAGGAGTTTATGCCCATCTTCAGCACAGCCTGGCTTTCTGTGGGACTTATTCTTCCCTGCCCACAAAATAAGGTTTTCACCCCACTGCCCCCTGTAAAAGCAGAGTTCAGGAGCAGCCCGTGCTTAGGTTCTGTTGTCATGTGTAACTGAACAGGATGGCAGGCACTTCTTAATGCCCCAAAACAAGACAGAGAGGTGCAGAAAAATGGATCGTACTACTCAGTATCCAATAAAATAAAAAAAAAATCCAGCCAACACACACAGCTGTATTTAGTTCCCCTCCCTCTTTATAAGGGACAGCTTTTGATACCATACTTGCAAAAACACATAATTCAAAAAAGGAAGTGCTTTGAGGGTTTTTTATTTAAAGCTTGACAGGATAAACGAATCACAGTCTCATTAAATCACACAAATCTCAGGCTGCACACAAGACTAAACCACAAGAAATAGGACGTTACAAATCCTCATGCAGTTCTACACTTCCAGCACAACAACTCATTTTATTTCTGCTCTTGGCAAGGTTAGAATAAAAGGCTTCTTTTCTTTGCTCCATAAATGTTTTTAGATGCTATATTACTTGAACTTAACACAGCAGTAATTGCACTGAGAAAGGGCAATCTGAATTGCATCCTGAAAGAAGGAAACATTTATACCAACACACACATGAACAGAAAGCACAGTTACAAAAGGTCTGTTTCAATGCTATCCCAAAAAACTTAACCAAATTCACTAACTCTTCCAGGCAGAAGTGGTTGGAGAATTTTGACTTTCTACTCTAAAATAGTGTCTCTGAGACACACTGATTATCCATATCTCAGTATAGCAGTAAATTTTACATCCGAGTATGTTCTTACTGTATGTTTCTAATGCTGTAGGCAATGTGTTTTGCTTTCCTTTTTATTACTAACTTCTTTATTAGACTGTAGTTTGTCTTTTTATATTTGTTCAAGAAACCAAGCAAGCCAGCCCTTGTCTAAAAACTCTAAAACAGAACAAGAGTAAACAAATTGTTCCTTATTTCTCAGCTCTATCTCAGTGCCAATTCCTATTACTTTATGTTAGCAAAATAATTGTAGGAGGACATTTAGAAAATGATCATTGCTAACATCTCATTTCTATATACTTATATACATACATACAAACAACATGCCTTCTATGTGCTTATTTGCCTTAGGCTAAAAGCTTGAGTGAAACATTTCTCCCTGGAAGAAGGCCTGCCAAACTGAAGTATGAAGTCAGTTTAGCCCTTGTTACATTACAAATACAATCTAAAAATGAAGTTTCCTGGACTGAAACAATTTTTCCTCTTTTTTTTGGTATTTCACTACTTAACATGACTATGCTCATAAGACAACCTACACTAGCTGGATTGTTTTATTTGGCTTCATAAAGCAAAATAAAATGGTACTAGTATTTCTTTCTTGCTTGTTTGCTTGCTTGCTTGATTTCTTTATCTCTCTCTCTCCATTATGGCACAGTTTTATGCATGGCTCTGGGCAATATTAGCTTAAACTATGACCAGATCAACAGAAATCTCTTCTGTAGGGGATACAGCTGTTTGTAACCTGACACGAACCACTAGAACCTATATTCTACCCGCCTGAAAATTTTGCAGAGAAACAGGATCTCTAACAATTACCATCATGAAACCAGTATGAGCAATAGTGACAAAACAAGGTTGTTGGTTGGATTTTTCTTAGTTTTGTCCTTTGTGCAGTCAGTGATGCACAATGCAATGCACAAGAACTCTTTTCTCCCAGCACCTGCCATTCATTCCCTGCAAATACAACTGACTTTACAAGATGGAAGATAGCAGAAAAAAACCTTAGGGTCTCTGAAAGCTCTGACACCATTAAAATGGTGAGAAACTGAAGCAAGTGAGAAGCAAGACAGAGCTGGCTAATTCTCAAGATTATTTGTCTTAGTTGTTTTTGTTAGAAAAGTTGAAATGATGGGATAAGATTCTGAGGCTATCCTCATTGGATTTAACTATGGAATTACCATTTGATGGTCATTTTCATCATCATAAGAGACAACAAAATCTGAAACCTTCTGTTTTGAGATCATCAGGCTACTACAGATGAATCTGTGGAACAGTAAATACTTTTCTTTCCAAGATACTTGGCAGAGGTTTCTGTCATGCCTTTAGAGTAAAGTCTCAATTTAAATACTGACTTTGAAACCTGAAGCTAACCAGTATACATGTAATATATTCCCTTCCTTCAAATGTTCCACAGGTGGGATTGTCAAAACTTTTATTAAACTATTTCTTAGTATTTCAAATGCTGGCTATGTCTTTTCTTGGTTTTCAGCCAACAGGCAGGCCTTTGAAATACCCCTGATTTCATTTAAAAACCCCCTCCTTCTAAGGTTGCCTTTAAGTAGCCAAGACATGCAAACCCCTGCCAGTCTTTCACACAATCAGCTTAGAAGATGCAGATGCATCTACTTGGAAGATACCTATAAAGTGCAAACTCTCCTGACACAAAGCATAGCTGTCTCCTCTCAGAAAGATGTCAGAAACATCTGAAACTGACTTTCTGCCTCTCTTCTTCCCCTTTGCTGCACACTGGCAACTCAGCATCCATAGGAACAGACCCCCTCCCAGCTGTGGCAAGGAGTAGCTGAGGTCTGCTCACACTCCCCTAGCACACTGATGTGCTTACTTTCCCTGGGAGCTGCTTCTGAGATAGTGCTTGCTTCTCTTCAGGTTTGTGGCCTTCCCAGGAAACATGAGTTTTCCCTCACTATGGCACCATCTGCCATTTAGGCAAGCTATTGGCAACAGTCAAGCCAACCATTTGGAAAATAAAAAAAAAAAAGGTCACCAGGGTGGAAATGAATGTTTATGTGATTTTGTTCCCTGCCTAGGATAACACAGCTTCAACCCTTGTCTGCATCTTTTGAGTGGTAAAGGCACAGGACAAGTAATAAAGTCAAGCCAATTCACTGCCCTAAATCAATCAGAAGAAGGTTTTCTCTGCCAGCATAAAAAGAGACTGTTCCGAAAAAGAAATCTTTGTTTTAACACAGATTGATTCCTTAGCAACACCCAATCCAGTCAAACCTATTCTGTTGATGGGGTTTAACCTTGCCTCAATCCCATTCAGACACTAAATAGATGAAAAAAAAAATTAGTCTGATCTAAAACCTAATGCTTAATGTTTCTAACATTTTCAAGATTCTTGCTTGTATTTCCTGATTTACATATATATTTCTAGTCAGCATGTTACTAGAGATGTTTCAGTAACAGTTAAAACTTCTACAGCAGAAATAGAACATGCTACACAGAATGACTGCAAGCAAAGCAAAATTTTCCTGCTTTCATCAGGTTGGGTATTTTTTTTTAACTGTTAGAGAAAAATGCATTGAAGTTCATGCTAAAGATGGGTATAAAAATGCAAATAGATATACTAGCAGCAATCATAAATCATGCCAAGCAGTGACAAGACTCTTGTTCTGGTGTTCAGCTGTGTTCAATCTACTCTAAACTCTTCAAATTTTTCAGTATCTGTGCAAAACATTCTGCTGTGCCTGCTCTGCTCTAGTAAAAGAGTAAAATTCGTATGAATCAGTATTTGGACATGAGGCAGTACAGCAAACTGCTGGTAATACACACTCACTGGTAGGAAACTTGCCACTAGTAGTAAACCAAACCCAGTTTGGTGAATTGATTGAACCAAATTTACCATTCCAATAAAGGAGACAATATGTTATGCCTTACAAAAACCAAGAGAAATATTTTAAAGTTAGCTGTGGAGGAGTGCCCACATCCACAGACCTGAGGTCCAGCTGTGGACCTAGAACCCCACTGATGGCATTTGCACACAAGCATTGACTGCAAGCGCAGACTCCAAGATCTCACTGTAAATCAGGAAGTTGGATACTGCCACAATGTACCCTAAAGGTGCTGTGCTATTACAGATATTCTTCTATTTTAACTACATTTTTAGATTTCTATATCTCTTCAGATTGCTCCAAAATCAGAAACTATTAACAGTGAACTAATTTATGATGAAATGGACTTATCATACTAACTACTGATAATTTTTTTAAGCTATAATTGTTAAAATTTGATACAGCTCTTTAAGAATCCTATCCAATGTGCTTTCACAATTCTCAATGGATAGTATTTATCTGACTTATTTACTAATTACCTCCAAATTACAAGTGTCCCTCAGGTCTGAATCATTTTTGATGAAAGAACGAGCAGACTTATATTGGTTCATACCATGAGGGAAGAGAAATTAAAGAAGACAAAATTGTATGGCTCAGATCAGACTAATGGAAAGTTTGACTTCTTTAAAGTGTTTTCTAACTTTATCACCACATGCAGTTAACAATTTATATCGGCTAAGTCTTCTATGCAATCACCATGCCTAGGTCTCTTAGGGTTTTTTCAATAAAAGGAGATAATCATTAAGAACTATGGCAAAAGCAGTATTCCAGACAGCAGATACTATAAATGTCACTGTCTCCATAAAGAAACTGAGCATGGACAAGCACATGAGGAATAATCACATATTTTCAAGACACTTAAATAGAACATGCCCAAGGGCACACTGTAGAAAAGCCCACATTTCCATCAGTGGGTAACATACACAGTTTCCTTTCCAGCAGTTGAAGAATACAAGCTTATGTGAATTCTAATATATCACTTTTCTGCCAAGCACACTGTTGTAAGAAACAGGCACATCGGTGTCTTTAGTTTAAAATCAATTTCACTTGGCTTGGGCATCAGAGAATCGGAGAAAAAATAGATTTTTAGTATAAGACATTAGCTTTCAAAAAGCACTGTCTGTCTTGGAAAATGTAACATTGTTAATATAATACATACTTTATGTACTCCATGTACTTTCTCTACTACTACTATTTCTCCAGCATTTCAGCCAGTGATTGATGATTCCATATTACAGTCGTGCGCCTCCTCCAGCATAAACCATAACACCATAACCACTCTTGATTTCCAAGATTTCAGAAGTAGTACTCCTATTCTGAATTGTCTCCAAGACCTATGAACCAGTTACCATTGCTGCAAGTCTTGACCCAATTTGTCTTTCTCTTGATGACACTTTTATTTATTATGCCTGTTTCCAAGTCACTTGACATTTTCCCTGAGCACTTTTCATACATGGAACTTGCAACTTTCTTTTGTAACCTCACTTCAGATGGATGGAAAATAAACAAGAGGAATCCTTTCCTTTAAAAGATACTGTATTTCAAAGAACAAAACCATAACTTTTTTGTTTTGAAAATACAAATGAAAAAATGAAATTTCAGTTTATATCCCTAAACCACAGTGGAATTGATGTGGTATTGAATATTACTTTCTGAGAAACTTGGACAGCAGGGTAATGAGCAACTCTCTTGTTGCTCTGCTGTTACTGACCACACTTCTGCTTTCTAACCAATTCCAAACAACTGGAGGGAGATGTCATGTATAAAGAGGATGACTAACTCAATGGTAAGGTAAGGAAGACTTAATACTCTATCACATATACTTACTGGGTAGATTGAGCACTCATAATATAGTTTTGAGTCACAAAACTCCAGCAGTGTCCATCTAACAGTTTTCTCGCCTTTGCGCGGCTGTATTATTGTCTGGTTGCTGACATTCCTCCCTTATTTACCTAAAATATTAAAAGCCAGTAAATAAGGAACTAATATCAAGGATTTAAGGGGGGCATTTTAATTATTTTAAAGTGTCATACTTTTAAAACTATTCTTTAGAAAATAAGTGAGCAAATTCAGAAACAGGGTTAAAGCATCTCAATCAAAAAGCAAACTGCTGTGGAAAGACACCTTTACTTTTTTGAGCTTCTTTCTTGAGCTAGATCAGATGTCTGTCTTAGCCATGATGAAATTCTCAGCAGTCAACACTAAGAATTACTATTGGTTGCTTGAATGATTGACTATGGTGCTGGTATGCCTGAGACCTTCCAAACACAGCAGGGTTATTGCAGCAATAGACAATAATATTGTAATATCACAGTATTTCTAATCCCTTCTCTCAGCTTGTGTAATGGGTTTATGAGACTCCTTGGAAACTTTCATCTGGAAGCATGGGATGGAGTAGCAGCAGTAGTAATGCAAACCTTTGCAGCTCTGTAGCCTGAAGAGTGCAGACATACTATTTCTAGAAATGCCAAGAAGATGAAAATTCTTTGAGGTGATCTTCTCCATCAGGGCCCTGCTTACTGAAGAAATCACACAGGGAGTCTCTATGCAGGCAATCCAGGGCCATGCAGTGTCTGAGCTAATCCAGGAATCAAGAGATGCCGCCTCCTATCTATATATTCTGCTTTGTATTTTCCCTTTGATGGCCGTGGTTTTGGTGCTATCACCACCTGAAGAATCCTCAGGGCACTTTCAACTGCAATAAGCAATTGTTTGACGAAAAATAAACAGCCTAGGTCATACAGGACAGAAGAAAAGTTTCATGTATACAGTGTGCTCTATCTAGTTAGTGTTAGCGTCCCTACTTATCTCATTACAACCTTGCAAGAGTAATATATATTCCAGACACCGCAAGGCTTAATTATTTTAATTCCATGGTCCAGGAGTTTTCAGCGGGGTTTCTCTCCTGCTTGCAGCATTTGGAGACTGTAGTGGTATATCTGATCACTGGTTTAAGTAGCTGTGATCACCTTACCTGCACCCTTCTCAGTGGCTGCCTATATAGTGGTACATTGATTTTTAGCTCACTCTGTTGGTCTTTTTAGTGCTCCCAATAATAAAACGTCTGAGCAAATAGAAAACCTGCTGATCGGTATTTTACACAGATACCCTTTTTCAGGAATTAACCCATTATAATCTACTGTAACTTGGCAGACACTTCTATGTTTGGTATGGGGTGTGTTAGACAAGAAGCAGTAACCTCCCTCCACCACAGCTGCTAGCCAGCAGCAGTACAGATGCCAAAGAGGACAAAGACTGTGCCTTGCACAGACACAGAGCACCTCCTGACCTCGTTGACTGCAGAGTTCATCAGGTGCTGAGTGATCCTGCCTGAAAGACAGCCCTTCTGAGAAGTGATGTACAGTACCCTGTGCCTTCAGGAGCAGCACCTCCTGCCTTCCGTGGAGTCTTTCCTGGAGCTTTTAAACTTGAACCCCAGAAAGAAAAATACAGATGAGCATTGACTTCAAACACTCTCAGCCCCTGCCTCAGGGTGAGGGCTCATTCCAGCCTGACATCTGTTCCAGTCCTGCTTGCTCTGTCTATAGAGTGACTCAGACAAACTAATTCAGTGTCTTGAAACACTACATTTTGCTCATTTGGTTCCATCTAACAATAGCAACTATCTGCAATGGCATGCTTTGGTCTTCACATCATTCAGAAAACAGCACTCAGAGCAGTGGAAAAAGGCTGGTGCACAACAAGGTCCCATTCCTGTACAGAATTAAGTCACACTTAAGGTGCCCCTAACTTGAAAAATTAAAGGCACTTCCAGGACCATGAACATTTTCTCTCTATTTCCTAATGCATATCTGAAATAACGCAATTTTGGAAGCTAGACGTTTCAGGCTACAGATGTTTAGACACAATGAAGAGCAGCTCAAGAGCACATATGGAGAACACTGATATCCATCTTAGGCTATTGCCATCTTCCTGGCCTTCCACAGGTGGAGCTGTCAATAGGGAAACTCTGAATTGACAAACTGGCCATCAACCAGAAGCATTTTTCATCTGGAGGTGAGTGTACAACTAGGCCAAGAGAGACACTTTCATCTACCAAACAAAGAGGGAAAAGCTGTACTAAACAGTGATCTCTCAAACCAGACACTCCTAAAAGCTCTCCAGTGATAGTACAGTGCAAGCAGGACTCCAATTGCAAATTCTTCTCCAGCAGTTACAGGGCTAATGCTTCTGCCTTACCACATATGCCTATAGCCAGCCATGCACAATTTGGCTCCAAGCTCTACTGCTCTGGATTTATCCTTTAAAAAAAATCTGAAATAAATGGCAAAAATACAATCAATCTGAACAAGCAGTGAACAATTACAATGTAATAAATATCAACTATGCAGAAATATTTCTAATGGAGAGATTAGCTTTCTGTAACAAACTCTGCTTTTAACCTTCATAACTTCAACAAAGTAAAACCCAGTCACATGAAATTTCAGAGTCATGGTCTCATGCCAAGGAAAGCTTCTCTGGAAAGTTTGAAGTAGATCAGCCAAAGCATCTCGGAGATATGAGAGTTCCTGAAAAGTGAGGTGTTCTCCATTTCTTGGACTGTTCCCTAATTATTTTTGGCTCACCATAACTTAAAAATGGTTGGCTTAGACATTCCAAATTTGCTTGGCTACTACTGGTGCCTTTGACTAGTTGCAGGCTATTTTGTTACTAAATGTGGGTTTGTGCAAATTCTGAGCACTGCAGTTGTTAACACCACATGTTGGCTTGTGCATACTGTAGGCAAGCCAGCCTGGCCCACTGCAGGCTCCTCAGTCACCTCATCAGCTGTGCTCAGGAGGCAGCCCTGAAACTCAGAACCCTTCCCTCAGGTCCAATGGGGTGTAAGAACTTGGCTGGACTTTACAGGCTCCATGGAGAGACATTCTGTCAGGCTGAAGAGAAATGGTCCAGGGGTGCGCTTCCAAGTCTTGCCAGTACCAAAGTGTCTCTCTTGGAAAGCTAAACACACACCAAGCACAGATGGATTCCTCTTCAGACTTACTGTTGTTCTCTTCCTACTCCTTCAACCCATACTTAGCCCTACTCTTGAATGTACACAAAAAATTTTCCCAGTGAACATCCACATAACCCAAGTACGCTCTCCTCCATGGAATACTGATCCAATCTATCTTCCATTTCCACAGTGATTGCAAAATTCATGCTGAGGCGTGGGTGCTTCTACTGCAGCTGATTCCCCCCTTCTGCTCCACTCTCTCCAAGGCCCTCTTCTAGACTTGTACATACAGACACAACGTAGGGCATTAGACCCAGGGGGAAGGTTTCATCAGCCCTCAAGAAGCAAATTTCTCCTGAGCCAACTTTTAGTTTGTTTGATGAACCATGGAAAGACTGTGGGTAAGTACTTCACTCTTGATGGGGACTGCTCTGTTCATTATCTTGATTTTGACAATGGGTACTACGGCAACTTCATGTATCACTTGACACAGCCTTCAGCAGGGTCAACTACTTGAAACAATTCTCCTTAATCTTTAATATTTCCTTTGCCAATGACTATCACCTGCCGAGTTGCCAAGAAACAAGCAGAGCACAGCTGACCAGTGGTGAAAAACACCAGGACATTAAAACACTTCATGTAAAGTTCCTCAGTTACAAAGAAGCCTATTCTTTCTGAGATGCACACAAGCATGACTCCCATTCACAGGAACTATGCAACTGAATCCAAAGTAAAATAGGCTTGAAAGTGTCTACATTTACCAAACATTGATCCCACACAGAAAGTGTCTTTTGAGAATGACATATCATTCACCTACTACATCTTACTTTTGTTTTTCAGAAACAAAAGATTTGGCAACCATGATGTCACCTCCATTAAAAACCAAAACTGGTGCTATAAGCACTAAAAAATCCATAAAATAGAAATTATCTACCTAGCAGACAGTAAGAACAGAAGGTTTTTTCCACTTGTTACTCAATTGGAGATTTATCAGAGCTCTTTTATTTGCGCCGACTTCAAATGTCTGTTTTGCCACCTTTAAAATGCAATCTTGCTCAGAGGTTTGCTCTTCTCAGGAGAGACCACACAAAGCTTAACCAAGTTTTACAAAATACATAGCCCTGTGCTGGATGGGCACAAACCTGAGGAGCACCAAGGAAAAGCTTCTGGAGGAGGACTTGAAGCCTCCCATATAGCTCCTGCCTCCACTGACTTGGGAAGGGTGCTATCCAGCTCCAGCCTGTCTGCCACCCTGTGAGCTAATGAAAAGAGCATGAGGAGGATCTGCAGGCACTTTCCTCCCCTTCTCAATCCACAGAGGGCAAGTCACAGTCTGACCCTAACTTAACACTCTGGCTATAAACTTACTTAACACTTGTAGAAGAATTTATTTTTTTCAAACATACTGATGGCAGCATATGGTCCATCAACAGGTTTATTATTATAAGACACTTTTTCCACCAGGTTATAGTCTTTTTTATAAACATATGTTTCAGCACATAATAAACCCCCTAAGAACTGTTTCTGAAATGTGCAGGCAAGAAACTACTTTTCAAGGTTTGTCGAGACAATGAAAGAAACAATCTTTAAAGCAACTTCCATTTTTCTAAAGGTATTTTCTAAATATCTTTTAAATCTAAGGGTACTGAGAGCTATGCATGTTAAAACAAAACAAAAGAAAGAAAAACAAAAGTGAGATCTCTTTATAAATGCCACATTCTTCTCCTTTTTGCCAAAGCAATAATTTTTTACTTAGTAAAACTTCTTCCACTAAGTAAACCTTTTAACTACACTTTAAATCAGAACATGTGGTTTATGGGTGAATGATAACCTTCCAAAAATAAGGAGGCGTATTGTAAAGAACATGTCAATGTCACACTGCTACAGTCACGAAAACTCATCAGTGCAAAGCCCCCCTTGATATTCAGTGCCCTTCAGCTGCACTAATAAATGTCTGAGTGTGGAGTCAAGGTGTTTTGACCACAAACTTCTATCCATCTGCAAGATTGCATCCAAGTTGTATGTCTAAAAACATGTCAGTGCTTCATTTTCCAACAGACCACATTTGTGTTGTTAAGAAATAAGGCCTCTTGTCTATGCAGCTATAATGTAATTTCAGTGTTAGCACCACAATTTTTAGGTGAAAAAACCCTCACACAGTGCACACTGCTTTATTAAAAAAATTCCTACTCTCCTCTTATTGTCAATGCTTCCTCCCTGACATCTCACAGTATATTTAGCACAAGCAGGTTTGGTTTTAAAAGCAGCTTCTTCAACATACCAAAATATGACCTAACACAGATATGTTTGATGGGAGCTTTGTTTCCTACCACCCAAGTTCACAGTCTCCTGTTTAAAGGAGCCTGTAGCTGGAACACAAACTAGGACTCACTTGGATCTAGACTCTAAGCCCATTTAAAGGCAATACAAGACATTTCACTGATTTTATGGGACTAGGTATTAGGTCTGTGGTTCACTGAACACATTACAGGCCTTGCAGACTGTATGATACAATGTATTAAATACTTGTTAACTACTAGGAAAGAATTTTGCAACACTTTGAACATTTCATTGGTATTTAGGCTATTTGGGGAGAGAAAGAATATTTATTTTTGGTGTGTATTTGTTCCCCTTCCCCAATGACACTCCCTACAAAACACGAATGTTTTAAGACACTGGATAAATAATTGTACCCCAGCAGATTTGAGGCTTAAAGAATAAAAATTTCTAATTTTATCATAGGCATACTATTGTCATTGGCATGCATAAGCTTACACTCAAAGAAAACTAATTTGTTAAAATTAATCACTGAATTCTCAGCCAATTAGTCAGTTAACTACTACCACGTCTGGACATGAAGAGTTAGCTTCATTGGGAGATACGGGGTGTCCTCTACAATGCTTCCTACATAATGAAATTGCAAACCTAGTAAAGCCTTTGAACATTTCGCAAGCAACTTATACACATGGAGCCAGAAGCTCATGGATGCTGCAGTAGGCTCTACTTTTTTCTGCTTTTACAGATTAAGCCTTTCTAAAAAAGACAGGCCAATAGCTTCAACAAAATGCACACTTTTCTCCACCAGCAGACGGAGTACGATTAGCAATCACGGTCCCTGCGCTGTGTTTGGAAACACTTAACTGGCAGGATCGGATTGAGGCTAAGATGAGGCATGATGTATGAGTCTTCTGACAAGGGGGCTGGCTCCGCTCATCTAATTGCGGTTGCTGCTCCTATGATGTGGAAACCTGTCTATTAAAAACCGCATTTCACAGGTGACTAAACAGCCATCAGCTGGTAACAGCTTTCATTTGTTATTGACCTCTCTTCCCTGCTACAGCATAAGGGTGAATGGCCTGATATCTGTTGTCAGTCCAGAGCCAAACACCTCCTGCTTGGCATAGTGAACTATAAAATACCTACAACATTTTCCTGATTGTGTTGAAACGGCACTTTTAACTAGCATTTTCTCATCTAGGCATCAACCTCATAAAAGAATGAAAAGTTCTTCACTACTCAATTATGTAAAGTTTGAGGGCATTTTGGACCACGATTGTAGAGAACATCACTATGTTTTTATATACACAAGGTTTTACTCAGGTCCCGGTCCCTCAAACAGTACAACATGGGCCAAAGAGAATTGGTATTTCATAGAGACAGTCTAAGAGCCTTTGCTGAGAAACTGATAGGCCAGTGACTAGACTAAAACTAGTCCTTCCAATGAGGGACTGAAAGGCAACTCCATTTCCAAAATCACATACAGAACTTAGCAGAGCTACTTTAAACTGAGGATTCTACGAAGAGACCTCATCAAATTTTACACCCTCCAGACCTTTGGCTCTACCATTGACATAATGGATTCAGAAAGCCACAGAATAAACCTCCCCATCTCACTAAGCCCACTCTGTCTGGTTGGCCACATATCTTCCAGCCAGAGAGACATGTATCACAAGGGAAGAAGAAACTATCTTTACCACAGCTAACAGGTTGTTAGAAAGATGTGTTCAGTCCTCAGAGCACTCACAGCCCTTTCACAACTCTAGGTATAAAAGGCCCAACTACTCTTAGATGGTATGCATACAGTGTAATACAATAAACAGTGGATTGTACAAAACCTGTGGTGAATCCTACTCTGATGACAATTGCACAGCTATGCAATGAATAACATTTACTATTCATTTACATTTAGATTTCTTAAGGGCAACCTTCCAGAAAGCACAGCGCAATAACACACACACAGCCAGCTGCATGGCCACATCTCCAATGAAACATAACAGCCATCCAGGCTACCAAACTCCAGAGCCTAGATCTGTCCCACTTCTCCAGTTCCACCAAGCTCTGGCCACCTTCATAAGTACAGAAGAAGTGGCCTCTCCAAAGCGACTGGTGTCAAAGAGGGCTTGGAAGGACTGTAGACCAACAAGGTCAGCCAGAGCATCTGTCAGGAGCAAGTTCCCAAGGTCA
Organism: Sakesphorus luctuosus; assembly: GCA_013396695.1. Lineage (NCBI taxonomy): Eukaryota > Metazoa > Chordata > Aves > Passeriformes > Thamnophilidae > Sakesphorus > Sakesphorus luctuosus. The sequence continues at coordinate 349,524 of VWZD01012912.1, read as the reverse complement.
AGGACCCTCATCAGGAACACTGGCAACAGCTCCCTGACATTTAACCCTTAAAATGTTCATCCTTCTGGAAAGAAAAAAAAATCTCTGAAAAACACATCCAGCAAACAAAATGATTCAGGCATACTTTGCCCTCAAGGCCAACTACAGAAGAACTGTTTCTAGTCTATGTAAAATATTCAGAGTGGATGAAAATAAATCTGAATTTCTTTACAAGATTGCTTTTTTCAGAAGTGGTACTGACCCAGAAAATCAGTTTTCTATGGTTGCACCTTAGAAAAGACTGGATCTAAAATACAAAGTGTTCATAAACCCAATAACAAATATCAAGTTTTTTACACTATTCTCATATATTATATGGTAGTTGTAGTCAGCTTTTCATATGATCTTGCACTCTGAATATGTCACCATGAATTCTACTGGAGGAAGATGGCATTTATTATGAAATTAATATATGTAATTAAGCACATGAAGAAGGGTTTGCTGCATCTGAGCCTTTTATTATAAATTCTTTGTGACACAAATTTCATCTTATGCCACTCCTTTTACATTCTTAGCATCATTTTCAAGACATACGCTTTCAGCAAAAAAATATTAAAACCTTCCTATTTGTGTCATGGATCGGTTGATATCCAGATATGCAAGTGAATTACAGAATTTTAAGGAAGTTCAAAACAAATTAACATGAATGGCATGCTGAACAGTTGCTCTGAATTAGTATCAGCAAAATCAAAACTGCTTTTAGTTATGCAAATTGGAAATGTAGTGGCAGAAGTGCAAACAAGAGCCTAAGAAGTGCAAAGTTCACCCAAAAAACCATGCATGCAGCTGCTCCAAAAATGACATGGTCAGATAAAAGTCTGAAAGCAATTATTTGGGGTGAATATTGTACACAGGCCACTGCACTAAGCTTTTATAATTAAACAAGGCAAAAGTTCAGATGGTGCCTAATAAGCCATTTACTACATTAATTACATTCAAGTGTGGCAGTCTAATGCTTAGTAATAACTAACAACAAGGGAAATAATTTAAAGTTGTAAATTTCTTTCTTTTTCGTTCATCAGTACAAATGTTGCCAGCCAGCCTTTCTAACACACTTCAAACACATGAAAGGGATACTGCTTAATGTAAGGAAGAGCTATTTAAGGGTTGTAAACCTTTATGCTGAGGAAGCCAACAGTCTTACTTGACAAAAATGATTTCTACACTGCCAAAGCAGCAGCAAAGTCAGATTTTCCATTCTTTGAAGCAAGTCCCAAAGTTCCAATGCCACAGGGGCAACCTATTCTTTCTGTAGCAGCAATAGCAACTCAACAGATTTTCACAGATCAACAGACTTCCCACTGACCCTATTCCCTGGATTTGCCTTCACACTGATCACACAGCCTTTGTACACATCTGTGATTTCAACAGTATTTGCAGTAAGTTCTTAACAAGATAATTAATATTAGAGAGGTATTTAATATATTTTGGCTTCTTTTAACGTCATTAGTAGCTAAATACACGGAAAATGACCCTATACCATATGCCCAAGTACTTCTCCATAGTTCCTGAGCCAATTCCTTAGCAATTACAGGGAAGTTTCCAAAATGCAATCTGAAAATTACTGCAGAGAGATTTGCATACTATTTCTGATGGACTAGTAGCATTCCAACCATTTACATAAAATCTACCATGCTCCAATAGTATTTGCAGTAACTAGCACACACAGCATCCTTTCACAATGCAATTGTTAGGATGCTGTTCTATCTCACTTCATAAATCTGCAATTGAAATAATATCAAATTCTGAAGTGCTACAATTATTTTCTATTCTGTTTTCTTAATTTTAAATCAGGAAACAGTCCCTCCAGATTTTATTTATGCACAACTCCATATTTAGAGCTCATAAAACAATCATTTTGCAGATTTCAAATGACAAGCGATAAGGTGAACATACAACTTCAGCCATTATGCCTTTCCACTGGGACATTTACTTATGCAACCCTAACATCCCTTTAAGCTGTTTTTATAAAGTTTTTGTAACACTTTCCCTATTGTTTGGCCTTTCTTTTCACTTCCTCAGTAAGAAAATGTATCACAAAACATAGACATAGAGGTCTGTAACCTTGCAACGAACCTCTAACATTTTGTATACATCCTCCAACTCTGAATGTGCAGTGTGGACAATGCTGGGAAATCCTGCCCTCTGCCCAGATGAAGCGTAGGACAGAAAAGAGTTATGTGACTACCGCACCAGGAGTTGTGGAGGACCTAAACTCCATCAGAGAAGACTTTTGCCTACAATACTTCGAAGTCTTCATTTACAAGATCTCAAATCCAGCACTTCCACAGCAAATGGCAAGAGCAGTCCTGCCTCCTACAGCAGAAGTGTCTGCAAAGACACCTCTTTGTTGTCAGCTGCAGAAATCAGTGCGGAATGTCCTCGGGTTTGAATACACTGACAGGACCTGTCCTTCACACCCTTTATCACAGTCTCTCATTCAGCAAACATAGCCCATCTTTTCCCAATAGAGCAGCATTTGGTCTTAGTAAAACACACACAAAACCAGTAGGCAGCTATGGCAGGATTTGAAGCAGTATTTTAATCCAAAATGCATATACCTCTAAACTAAACTTCGAATTTATAAAAATAGTACACCCTCTCTTAAAAAAAAAAAATACCAAACCACTGCAAGAACTTCATCTTTAAATGGAAAAAATGTAATAATTCTTTCCTCATATCCAACAGCCCCACACTATCACAACCAGCCAAATTACTTTTGCATGAGTTTAAAAAAATGCATACATTAATATATACATATTAAAATTACCTGGATGCAAACACCACGCCTGGAAAGTTTCATTGCAAAAGGGTTAAAGTTCAGAAAGTTTCCAGATTGAAAAAGGAAAAGCCGTTTGAAAAATGGGCGAAACCCATAACCTTGAGGTTTGTTGCTGCCTCCTGCCTATCTCTAAACAGTTCCCTCCATACGAAGAAATGACTAAACCTTACTCCAAGAGATCACCTAAATTACTTGAATGAGTAACCAAATCATTTTTTCCTAGTACCAAATGAAACACATTGCCATGATAAAATAAACTACAAATGGTAGTTGAGTACTAGAGATGATAACATTCCCGATGAAATACAGAAGGAGACGGCAGAAGTGATCTACACCGCTTATTAGAGGCAAATCGGTCGACTTTTTTTTTCTTTTGAGATACCGATTTTTATAAGCTAACACAGCTGTTTAACTATTGATAAGAGCAATCTGCAAGAGCAAATATAGAACTAACAGAACAGCCTCAAAAAGCAACCACAGAAAAGGCTCTCATTTAAATTCCTGGAAAGCACTGCTTCTCTAAACGTATCTATTCAAGCTCTCTTGAGCAGGCGAACCCTCCTAAAACCCACCCTGCACACTCCCGGCCTGAAAACTGTAAAGGCAAGAAGCCACCAAGCTATGCCACTGAAAACCCATGTGGCTTCACCTACAGGATTTTCCTTCCATCAAACGCTGCACAGCAGAAATCCTCCAGTTCACCGCCACCAACACCACCACCCCCACTCTCCAAAAAACAAAAATCAAATCAAAAAGCAGTGCCCTCCGCCCGAGGGTGCCCCTACGTACCGCCGGGCGCTCAGGGCTCTCTGGGGGCTCTGCCCCCCGAGGTGCAGAAGCCGGGGCGGCGCGGGCGCTCCGCCTCGCCGCGTCCCACGCGGTGCTGCTCCCCCCGCATGGTGGTGGCCGCCGCACGCACAAAGCGCAGGGCGCGGGCGGCAGCCCGGCAGCCGCCCGATCGCAGTGGCACCAGCGCCGGGCGGTGACACGGGCGGCGGGCGGCTCGCAGGAGCGCCGCTNGGGGCTGCCCCGGGGCCGTGCCGCGCTCTCCCGGTTCATTGTTCGTGAAGGGCAACGGCGGGAGGAGCGGCCGCGGCGGTGGGAAGGGGTCACCCCGGCGGCAGGGGTAGCGCCGCATCTTCCTCCGCACGGGCAGGAGCTTGGGGGCAGCGCCGCATCTTACCCCGTGCGGGGAGTGTGTGGGGCCGGGAGCAGAGAAGCATGTTGCCCCGCACCGACCGTGCATGGGGCGATGCGCGGGGATGGGGCGCTGGTGCTGCGCTGTCTCTCGCTGTAGTATGGCGGGGCCGGGGGGCACGCGCTGCACCTTCAGCGGTCTGTGCTGGAGAAGTTCAAAGCGGCAGGGGAGGGTGGGAGGTGCGCGGGCGGGCGCCGGCCCGGCAGCCTTCCCGCCTGGTCTCAGTGTCCCCCGCCTGCCGAGCGCGGTGAGCACCGCGGAGCTCCGGCACCGGGACCCCGGTGAGGCCGGCAGGGGCGCGGTGTTTCTCTGTGGCCTGTCCGGAAAGTTGAACGCATGGCCCTTTATTCAGCCCTCCCTCGTGAGCTGAGTCGGTGGGACTGCCGCACCCGAGCAGTGTCAAAGCTCTCCACCCGGCTTTGGCTCTTAAAGATTGGGCTCCGTTAATTAAAGAAGTATTTTAAGCTTAAAGGTCTCCTGAGAAGAAACCCATTAACACGCTCATCAAGCGGGTAGAAAAACAATGTGATACAAGGCTGTTGGATCAGCGATCACAAAGGAAAGATCAGAGAGATGCTACTGGAGCTGCGGTAAATGGTCCCTCCCGCCGACGGACCCACATGGCACTGATCGCCCCGGTGGAGCTTCCAGTATCTGTCCAGCGGCACAGGAAAAGAGAAATGTTTGCGGTGCAGCCGTTGTTACCATTTCTCACCTTGCTGAATGGCTAAAAATACCTTAAAGCATATTTTAGACCTTGTTCAAATCTAATAGTAGTTTACTTTGAAAATAGCCTAAGTAAGTCTTTGCTTACGAATTATTAGAGTAATGACAGATAACCTTTCTTTGTGCTGAATCTATGCTCTACGATAAGCATCTGTGTAAATGCATCTGTGACTGTAGCTTCTTTGTGCCCATATTTGTAAGGTGTAAGATGATCGGAATGGCATGCCTGAAAAAGACACGCCTTCAAAGCTGTGAAACAAGTGTCGAAATAAAAGCCATTAGAGCTAAAGGAAAAAAGGTGCGATTTGCTGAATTAAGAGGTAACATTACAAGGATGTGAAAGACAAAACACAATCAAGAATAGGTTAACAGTTTAAAAACTATGTTGTGAAAACACTTCATGCCAAAAGCAAATATTGGTTGTAAATCCCAGAGAAGTTCTTCCACTTACTTCCATTTAATTGTGGAGTTTCATAAATTGCAAAGCAATTAATGAATAAAAATAACGTATTTCTCCCTCAATCTAGGACATTGTGAAAACAAATTTCAAACCTAGAGGTAATTTCAAAAATAAAACAAATCCTCGTTTATGGATGTGATATGATGTGATGCAAATGAGTTGTCATACGTACACTGTGATGTAGATATTTCCTCAAACTGCTTCTGAGAGAACAGTGCTGCTTGAGCGATAGTCCTGTATAGCATTCATTCAAAAATCTAAATTTATAAACATAATTAGCAATTATGGAATGGATATTTTCCCAGTATTTTTTTACCCAGACTTACTGTCTATAAAATTATATATTATATTATATTATATTTATTATGCTGGCTGATACAATAAGCTATAAGCATGCATTTTAAGAAGCAAAGTGAAAGGTGGTTACTTCTAATTCAATTTTTAAAAATTATTTAATTAAATTAAAATAAAAATCTAAATCTGTACAACTCTACAGACATCCATCTATTACTATTTTAAAATGTGCTGTTCTTTAGTATGCTTGTTTTAATATAATAATCAGTTTGGAATATAATGTAAATGAATAGCATAAATTAAGTGAATATTACAGGGAAGCTGGTAACACTAAGATATTCTACGTGGGAATCTGAGATAGTTTAAACACAGTATCAGGACAGTTTGCTGCCTGAAGACTTCCTTTTTTTTCAGCAAAGCACTTACAGAATGGGCAGTTGGATTGGCAACAAATAACACTGGCTGAGCACAATTTTTATTGACTGCAGTGGGAGTCTCCTCAATACATCTAAATGTAAAATTTATCTGCAGAAGGCAGGAGGAGTTAGTCTGCAATCCAATAAGGTTTACTTCAGCCTTTGACACTCTGCTTTTGGCTTAGACTCTGAATTCCAAAATGGAAGAACTCTGCATCCTGTTTATTTCTGACCACTGGCCTGATTCTGCCTTAAATTTCAGTGGAGTAAGAACAGCTTCTCTGGAAGCCAGAAAGTGAATTGTGATAAAGTATGTGAGATTAACATTAGGCCCCCATGATGTGAGAGCAGCCCGGAGAAGGATTTGAGCTCAGAGGACAAAGTAATTGCTGGCGACTCCACAATAGTAAAGAATTTACTTTCACACATTTACAGCTTGAAGAATTTGTCTTTTATATAAATTGACAGCAATAGGGTAAAGTTACACACAGTAGCTGTTGCTTTGTTATTGAGTTTGAAGACTGATATAGATGCATCTATCATTTTGGTTTGTTACCGTGTTAGAGCAGTGCATATAAATAAAGGGGATAAATAACCTAATTTACTGTGAGCAAGAGTTGCAGTATATTAAAAACTGTGACACAGAGAAAGCTTTTGCCTCTCCTGAAAAAAGTTTTATAACAGATCTTTGTAGTCATCATTTAAACTGGCAGGTACAGTACACAAAGATCCTTAAAGCCCAGGCACAAGCTTATTTAACCTTTTCAAAATATTTTCTTGGATAATATGTCTCCACTAGTGGAAAAGGGATTTTTTCCATTGACTTTACCAACTCTGAGTTTCATCCAAGTAATTGTAATTTTATTTCAGAACTATTTTGGTTTTGAACAAAAGAAGTGCTTTGAAGGTTATGTGAGTGAGTAAGCACTGGTTACCCACAAATTGTGCATCTCCAACTTCTCAGAGTTCCCTGAGATATTTTTCTGCTATTACTCCCACAGAGGACATGTTAGGTGGGTTGCCACTGTCTTTCTGAAGCAAACCATCAAACAGCTTGGGGAAGCACACTTTCCCTGCCTGGGGCAGGGAAGGAAGACAATGCTTCAGCCTGATCCCTTCAGCACCTCATGAGGCAGTGAATCTCCTGTCTCTTCAGCAGTGCTGCCTCTGGATAAGGCACTTTTGGCTGGGCATTCCTGTCCTGCTGCATCCAGGGGGACCTGCAGTTATCACATGCCACGATTCTCATTAGTGCTGACCTGCCTTTTGTTTCTAGTCATCAAGCAGATTTTTAATAAGCTGGAGATACTGTTGTTGGCCTCTGCACACATCAGATGCATTGCAGTGTTGCATTTGTTCAGTTGCTGATTTGGATTTAGGATTGGAGCCTACAGACCTCAATTAACAGCTCTCCCTTAGGAGAGAAAGTGGTCTGGTTTCCCCTTCTCATACCATCTCATGGCAAATGATTGGCAGAATTGCCTCCTCTCCAAAACAAGTTATTTCTTTCCTCTTCAGAAACATTCTGACAAAATCCTCCCTGATTCAGTGTTGAGATGGTTTAGTTTCATATGCCTATGTAGGTTTGGCTGGGCTCACAGGACTTGTTACATCCTGGCCAATGAGTACCGGTGTGTGTGCGTACAAAGATTTTCCAAAGACTTTTTGCTTGTACAGAACTGATAGGGGGAAAAAGAAGAGAAGAATGTTTGCCAGCATGGCATAGATCATCTCAGGAAGATGTCTGTGTGTATCCTGTTGCATGTATGTCTGAAGAGCCAGCCTAGTTGCTGGCTAGTGTTTGTTGAGTCTTGGCAGGGTGCAGAAGGAAACACAATGAATATGAATCCAGAGTCTGCCACTAAGTGTGAGCTGCACTGTCTCTGAAGCAGCCCTGGGACTCAAAGATATAATGGACACAATTTCTTCCTAGTTTTCTCTGGTCTTGTGGGAAAGTGCTAATTTACTGCTGACCTGACCTATATTAATAAGTGATTCTTATCTTTCAGTGCTGTCTTAAATGTGGAAGCTGATCAGCAGTCACAGCCTATTCTTTGCTTTCCTCTCCCTAATATTTGGCTTAGGAAGGAAGTTCAATAGTATGAACTTCGAACCACACTCAGGTCACCTGTCTGTTTACTCCCTTGCACGTGCAAGTCTCCTGTTATCATGAAGAATCCAGATTTGTAAGAAATAGTAAAGAGCTGCAAGGAAAAGACAAAGGTATGGGAGCTACTTCAGCTTGGATTTTTCCACCAGTTGTCGCATTACTGCAGAAGTCATCCCCAAGCTGTGAGAAAGGGTCTACTTCAGCTGCGTTTGTAAAATGTGAGTAACAGGGTCAGGACTTCAATGTGAGCAGAGCTCGGAGCTCCTTTCTCTTCTTTCTAGTGCTCCATCCCACGGACATCAGCAGTTGTCCTCCAGCCAGTGTTTTCATGGCACTGCACAAGGATTATAGGCAGAGTCATACAGTAAAGTCACAAATGTCATAAATCTCAGTTCTTCACTTTAACAAGATCGCAAAGCCTACACAAGTAAAAGACTAGCACCCTAAGGACATGGGCAGTAAAACATTCCTAAAAGCTGGCTGCTTTGGCGAACTTGAAAAATATTCTCGTCCACTTTCCTGCTGAAGCACTGGAAGGTTCTGTCCATTTTGCCCTCTGTTGTTTATTACTACTAGTATCGCTCATTGGGTGCTATGTGTCTTGACTGCTTGTCAATTTCTAACAGAAGCTGAGGATGATAAAGTAATTCACAGCTTTTGGGGAATTTTTATTAAAAATTAGTCAGTGCCAGACTTCACTGAAATTCAAAACCTGAATATTCTGATATGTAAATAATCTTCTAGAGATGGATGAGTTTTGGAGCAAATTTTGTACACAAAATTACTTTGAATTAATCTCTGCCTGCACTTTGTATGTTTCTGATATATATATGGAGGCATTACTGATGAGCTGCAGTGAGCTGGCTCTTTGGTTGAAAAGGTTAACTGAGATAAACATGGGTTTATGCAGCAGATTTTGAAGAAAAAAAAAATGGGCCTCATCTGCTGAATCATCAAGATGGAAGAATGGAGAAAAACTTGACTCTGGAACAATAGTTTTCTCAGTGTATGGTGGGATGATTCCTTCCAAAGAAGAAATACATATTTGCCAGGATGGTGTTATCAGCAGGGAGCAAAATACATATTAACTCTGAAACCTTTACAGGCAGAGAGCCTGTTCTGTCCAGCTGTCCAGTACAGCAGATTGCTTGGTCAGAGGCATCCCAGCCTGTGCAGACAGCAAGGCCAGGGCAGTGTGCAAGGCAAAGATTAATCTCTTCAGTCCAGGCAGGACGTCACATCACAGCGAAGTGTGTATCTTCATGGAAGTTAAGAGGCATCTCCTATTTTGCCATCTCTTACCCTTCTTTGGCCTTCTGCTAAGCACTGTGGAGGTCCACTTTAGGGCCCCTGTACCTGAAGGGATCTAGACGATCCTCCCATCTGGCCACAACCAGTCTTCACCTCTGTAGATTCAGTATTTATAACCAAGAAGTCAAAAAAGAGTGCCCTGATACCATTTGATTGGAAAGCTCTCAAAAATTCATCGTTGGTGTCTTCTCCAACTGCAAGTGTCCCTCATAGTGTTGTCCAGGCAGCATCATTTGCTGTGTGAAGGCAATGTGCAATGTTCCTGATGGTGGGATTTGTAGGCTGACACACATACACTGGTTTCACCTGCTTAGGAACTGCTGAAGAAAGCCAGTTTTCTGACAGGAATGACTTTATGCTTTGAAAATGGGTCATCATTTGCTCCTTGATTTAAAATGCAAGGGAGCTTTCCCAGGAATAACTTGGTTGCTGGTTGTTCCTTTCTCTAGAGCTGGTTATTGCTAGTACTCTGTTTCATGTAACTTTGTATCTGGCCTGGGAAATACTGCCTTGTGTTCTGCTGTACATAGGTTGAAGAAACTCCACAGCTGCATCTCCTCTGCAAAGGAGTGCAGATACATCAGTGTAGGAAAGCTGCTCTCATCATGCATACTTTCCAAATGCTTTAAAACAAGTAAAGAAATATGAACAGTGCTGTGGTTTAATGGCAGTTTGCATACAGGCTATGTATCATACTTCAAATATGCAGACACATTTTTTTTTTTTGGTAACAGTTAAAACTGCAATTAAAGTATGGGGAGGTTTAGCCAATTAGTGTCACAAAGTGAGTCAGCAATTTTTACCTTCCACTGTTAATACGAAGTGTTGGCAAAACCTATTTCTGTCTTGCTTTGGTATTTTCAGTTCAGAACTTTACAGTGCAAACATTACCTGGTTTGTTTAAATAATAAAGGCAGGAGTTCTGACGTCAATATGGGAAAACAATCCTTCAGCTGTTTGATCTTGTGTTCCACATTTTTTTGAGACACCAAAGATACCATAGAATTTTGTTCTACTTTAAAAGATTCTTGAATGTGCTGTAGTTACTTTTGCAAAGATATTAAGTATGTTGCTGAAGTTGGTTAAATAGAAGCTATTATATGAAAAATGAGAAAATAAATAGAGACATATGAGAAAAACTGTGTTTTGAAATGGTGTCACTTTTCTGAAAGGGATAGGCATTGAGAAGACAACTTTGACTAAACTCTTTATTTTCCATCACATTTCACCATTTAAAGATAGCAAACAGTAAGCACTGTTTCCCATTTGGTGATAAAATACACCCTTTCCCTGAAAAACAAAAATTAAGATCATTTTGCAAGGGAACATTCTGCTCCTATATATAACACCAGGTATATACAGGAGGATTGTCCTGTCGTCAAGATGTAGTTGGCTTTGGGCACCTGTCACTATGGCTGTAAACACATGTGCCCTTTTCTGATTCTCTCACTCCAGCTGAAGTTTCCTCAGTTCCTGTCTTACCCAGGTCTTCATGCACAGAAGTGAATTTTACTGTTTGTGTTTTCTGTGCTCTTGTGGAAGGAAAGGGATGTCTTTGTCTCTCTTTCCATCCCCTCCCTCCAAACTGCCCCTTTTATATTCCAAAATTTTCTGCATCTTTCTTGCTGTGCCAGTACACTTCTCAAGTTAGCAGTTTGCTCCGAGAGAGAAGTATGTCTTTTTGTGGCAAGAAAGAGGTGGGCCAAGTTGTTAAAAACTTACTGAAAAATTTAGAGTTCAGTGTTTGAGAAACATTATTTTATTTTTGCTGTTGTTTGTAAGGAAATGGCTCAGGTGCAGTCACTTTGGTTCTAGTGCATAGGGCCACTTCCATCTCCCAGACTTTTATTTTAGCCACACAGGAAAGCTGGCAGAGAGCTGAGAAAAGAGAATTAATGTTAGACTTGGCTGAAAAATAAAATTTTGGTTTGAAAAGAAGAAAATGAAAACGTGAAGACTTTTTTCTTAATTGAAGTGAAACAGAAGTCTTTCAAATAAGTTCAAGGGAAAATATGCTTCCAGAAGAGCCAGTCATCCGTGTAGTTCTCCTGAGTGTGGAAGATTTCAGGTGCATATTCTTACTCTTCCTCACTAGGAGGAGATACTTGAAACCCATATCCCAGTTGGACACCCTGTGGCTTCTGGCTTGTCTCTAGTAAATGCTTCTCTTTCCTTCTGGATTTTGAAGAGTCTTGAACTGCAAATGGAAATGCCATTGAAACTGATGTGTTTCTATACTCATTAAATTGTAATTCTCTGGCAAAAGTAACAGTTGGAAAAATTGTTGGCAAGATTGACTGAGAGAGCATATATAGCTTTCAAAATAGAGGGGATGCTAAAGACAATTATTTGGATCCAAACTCTATTCTTGGTTTCGGAGGCAAAACATGGGTGCAGCTGAGGGCACACACGCTCTGATTTGCCAGGGAAGTAAAGCATTTCTTCAAACAAGTGAATTGAATATTGTCCCTTTTAATGCAGAGATGATTACACAACTCTGTTTATTCTCTGGGGTTTTTTTCAACTCATCCATCATTCACAGCTCAGATTTCTACAGCGATTTCACCAAGTTGGTTTGCTGTACAATGCAAAATGAAAGTCAAGTTAATTTCGCGCTCTACCCACCTCAGTCTGATTAACTCAAATTAAATTTTGTGCTAATAAGTCTGAGTGTGTGACCATAATTGGAAAGCCTTGAGTTCCTCTGACTGCAAGGAAAGTGCTGTTATTCCCTGCATCATGAAAACATTTGAATCATAACATCTGGGAAATTTGCAACAAAAAATTGTATCAATCTGGGGCCTCTATATAAAGTTTTTTCTGGTTCTCATCAGGGACTTTGAATACATACCTATATCTCATTGCAGCTTTTGGAACATTTGGCCCATCTGCCCACCAGAGGAAAACTAAAGGAGCAGTGACACTCACCTAATAAGGGGAAACTGCTGAACATATGTGTTTCTCCATTACATGGAAATCCTCTTGGACTAATAACCAGCTGCTATACCTTAAATAACTGGACAGTTACTTAAATCTGTTACCAAAGTCTGAACAGGTCAAGTTAGTAGGAAGTTTAGCTAAGGCTGCGATCATTCACCAGCCATTTGGAGAAAGAGGAAAAAAATCTAGAAGTGACAGCTGAAAGACTGGCTGGAAGGGAAAGTTTGGGAAGGTTTGGAAAGGTTAGATTTGGGTAAGGGTAAGGGTAAGGGTAAGGGTAAGCTAAAGAGACTGAAGGAAGGGAAGGGGAGGCTTTGATCTGAAGATAAAGAACACTTCAGCATGGCAAGGAAAGTGTGGTGAATGTGAGTTTGACTTTATAGTCCTATTCTATTTAGATCTACATCTTTCTTGTATTGGCTAATGCAGAGTTAACATTTTCCTTAACTCCAGCCCTGACCTCTTGCTCCAGCTATCATCTGCTCCCAGAAGAAAAAAAAAACATAAACCTAAGTAAAACTACAGCAGGTAGAGTTTAGGAAAAGGTAACTTTATGTTCTGTGAGATCGGTATTAGTGAAGGCATACACCTGTATAAGACCAAAGCACATTTCTAAGACCAAGGAAACATGCCCAAGTACGTGGTGCCAGAGGTGATGCAGGAGCATACTGAGATTTCAATAGTGTAGAAGCACATAAATCCCATTAGATTACAAACGGAGAAGCCTAGTGAATGTCAAACAGAATGGAAGCAGTTGTAAATATACATGCATAATAATAGCCCATCTACACTTCCTGACAGGAATTCATGGGGGTGTGTATCACTCACGGGCTATCTCCCTCAGCAGCAGGAACACCACGATTGCACAGCAAGTTTATTAAGTATGAAAAAAGTAAGCAAACCCTTTAAAAAGCAAAGTTTCTAGCAGTATACCATCCTAATGAAGGATTTGAGAGCCGGAAACGCCAGCACTCACTAGAGAGCTGTTCAGCAGATGTTTTGAAGTTAAGCCCAGCTCTCTAACCTTGAGATCAATGGGAATTCACTATTATTTTCTATAGAAATAGGATCAAATGGAGAGGCATGATGAAACACCTAACTGGAAGGACTTTGGCACCACTTGTGTGTTTCTCTATCAGATCTGAATTTAGTTTTAGCAATACAAAAAGGCGTCTCCTATTTGTCCTCTATCTCTCTGACAAACAGCCTTATAAACGAAGCAGAAAGAACAGACTGTACATGGCTCTAACAACATGGTTTTGGTCTGACTGCCCCATAACATAGGAAAATAAGAGTACAAAAGAACTGAAAATAAGAAAAGGGCCTGAGCACAAGCTAGCCTACCTGTACATCATTTCTACTGCAAAATTCAGCAATGGGATCTGGGTTTGTGTAGCAAATAGCCCTAAACTTCTTTCCCTCCTGTTGCTGTGGGAGTTTAATTTAGCTAGGGAGTATTGTCTGTATGTGACATCATCTTGAAACAACAGCTTTAAAAGTGGAGACAGGTAATATTCCCCATTAATTATATTCCACATCTGTAAAGCATATATATTGCAATGTGGATAAACAGAGCAACCTTTGGCAGGGAGTTTCCCGAGTATCTGTAGCCAGGTTTCTTGTTTACAGTTTTCTCATTATTTTGTGCAATGGGAGCAGATAGATTTCTATCAGTGAATGGGAAAGGGTAGGATTTTAATGAGGTATGAGCGTGAAACAAATGAAGGGTGCTCCATCTCCCAATACTGTGCACTGCCACCACTTCAGTGGAAATCAGTTCTAAAATGTGGTGTTTGAAAACCTAACATATGCACAATATGCCAACACTCCTGATAGCATCATTTTTCCTTTTTTTTTTTTTTTTGTTACACTAGATATAGGGAGTACTTTTGTTTCTGAAAATAAAACACATGAATCAAGGTCCCAAGGATGGAGTTGCAATATCAGTAGTTGAGAACTGACATATATATGGTTGGTTGTGATTTGGTTTAGGTGCCTGCTGAGCCCTCACTTTAACACTTATATTTGGCTGCAACAGGACAAATGTACAGGCAAATCTCTTCAAGAGTAAAGATCTCACCTAAACCATGGGAGGCGCTTAAAGCATAGAGGTTTTTTTCTGGCACAAGGGATAAAACAGGACCCCAAGCACAGCACAATGTTCTCCTATTGGTCTTAGTAGCTGCTGCTCTTAGCAGACTGCTACAAGCTGGTGGTGCTGTCTCAGAGCCTGCCAACCTGTGCCAAGTGTGTGCTCTCTCCCACATCCACACTGGCTAGAGAGGAGACTGCAAGTCATGCTGTTCTGCTCTTTTCCAAGTGCTCCCACTCTCTAACTCCTCACACTCTTCATGCTAAAGCCAGAGGATGAGGCAACAATGGACTTCAACGCACTTAAGTCATGGTATGCTTTTGGTGGTTTGTTTGGCCTCAATACATGAGTTACAAATTTTCTTGTCATTGTGACTGGCTCTTGCTATATTATCAGTTCGAATGTTGCTGTGGGTTTTTTTAACTGGGGATGTGTCTGGGCACTTAACGGTCTGTGGCATATGGGAATATGCACTAAGCCATTGGGAATATTTCCTCACAAGGAGCTTTTGAAAGAACAAGTCATATGCACTTGTCAAGAAGCACCTAAAATAATTGAGTTGATGATAGTGCAACGAGTAAAGTGTTTGTGAGAGAGTGACACCACATCCAGCACACAGAGGGCTAGCATTATAATTAATTAATGCTCATAGATATTTCCTAAGAACAGATACTATGCTCCTCTGTACTTCATCTTTGACAGGGGAATGCAGGAGAAGTGAAAATGCTCTGTCATTTTTGTCATGTCTTCCCTCTTGTTAATGCCTGGCACAACTGGTGGTTTCAAGGTCACTTTATTTACTGACAACTCTCTTTCACCAGCAATACCAATTTTGTCCTAAAATGAATCAAAACAGTGGTGAGATAACAATAAGTTCAATTACATAAAATTAAAATTTTCTGAGAGTATATATTTTAAAGTAATGGTGTTTAATGGTAAGCCACATTATTCAAATAGGAATGAAAATATTTGTAGTTTGTATTTTTCAGATGGTTTTACAACAGAGGCAGCAAATGGGTAACGTATGATGAGATTCCACAATTACTTTTCTCCCACGCACATATTGATGGAAACCCTCAGTTAAACACAATTGCATACTTCTCTTTTTTCAATCTGTGTGTGTGTTATTACTGTAGAACTGGGAGAGCTGCATAGATAAACATTACTGTCATACCTGCAGTAACAGAGCCGCAAGTCATCGTTTGCATATATACATCTGAATTTTTATTATTTACATCATTTGATGAAGGTGGATTCCTGCCAGCATTCTATTGGAATGCAGTCATCTACATATCTGAGTGTTACCAAGAGTTCTGAAAAGTAAGGTAAAACTTGGCAAGATAACTTGCAATCTCTAATATGTTTTTAAATTGAACATGCAACAACAATAGCACATCTTTTTTTAAAGTACCATTTTTTTAACTTTAAACTGAAATAATAGGATGAAAACATGTTAATCTGATCATGCACTTGTTCCTTTCTCTGGTGTCTGGAGCAGGATGCAGATTGGTGTCATGTTGTTGAGATCCTGAAGTTCTCAGGATTTTAATATAGGAATGGCAGTTTTACATAACCTGAATATTGGATCCATATGTGATTGTGCATGAAGTGCGCTTATGAATACACTTCACATGATGATTAGCAGTTCTGCCCTTTATAAACAAATCTCTGGTTGACAACTGTGCAAGGTTTGAGAACTGTGACTGTTTATGGACTGTTGCAAGCATTATTCTGACTGTGCATTGGAATTCTACTTGGGCTTTGGAGTGGTACTTCATTCTAGAAATAATCTCTACCAGTGACACCTTCTTCCTTACTGACAAGGTGGCATTGGTTCTGATGTGGTCTTTGCATTCCTTGACTTTGTTATTCACTAAGGCAGTATCTCTAGTTTCTTTGCTACCTATGCATTCTTTTGCATTGCTGTCATTTTGAAGAGTGATTTTTCTTTTAGTCTGGCTGCATAATTTCTTGTGAAAGCCACCCACTGCGTTTGTGGGTTCTCATTCATTTGCCATAGACTTTCCCATCATTTACAGGTATGTAACCTCCACATAAGATGCAAACACTGACAACTATGTTTTGATTGGAAATGGATTTTGTCAGCACTTGCATATTCCTGATAGTTTTAGAAATACTTTTTGCTTAATTTCAGTCAACCTCAATCAATTCTTATTGAATTTTTCTCAAATATTGCATAGTCTTGGATTCATTTCATCCCTATAAATAAACACAGAACCTTTCATTAACAAACCTGTCATAAACCATTCTGTAGGTTCATTTTGAATCTTGTACCAAGTCACTAAATTCATGGCTTGCCAATACTGGATTAGCTTTTTGGAGAAAACAGTGTAGATATTCAGCTAACAACTAGTTAAGCACTATTCATGTTCCTCCCTCTTTTTGCTACTCAGATTAACAAAATAATTTGCAGTTCCTTTTTTATTGTGACCTCCAGTGAAGTGCAAGCCAAGCGTTGTCTGTTGCTTGAAGTCCTATTTCTTGTCAGAAGAGCTTCCTTTTTGTCCTTCACCTACAGTAGGCATGGACTCCAGAGTACTCTGCCATCTCAAGGAGCGTCTTGTCCTTTGGCTTATGTTAAGCCTTATCCTATGTTGCCCTGGAATGAGATTTGGAAATTATGACTCTGGAAAATGGGGATTGTGGCAGTGGGAAGTGCTCTAAAATGTATTGTTGGAAAGTGCATATATGAGATCAATGTTAGAACTATTTTTCTATTTGCTTTATTGTATGTAGGTAAAGAAGGACAGTGAAGTTAAAACTGAGCAGTAACAATTACAGTATAGAAAGAGAATATACTATAATTTCTTTACTAGTTGTACAGCACAGTCTCTTTGCAATTACTATCTCAGCATCATTAATGAATTTTGCTTCTGGGGATATCCTGTAGGCAGAAGCTGTGTCTTTAAAACAAAGATCCAGTGAGAAGAACTGCACCATTTTCCTGCTGGTCTGCTCAGCTTCCAGGCATAACAAGTGAAAATAAATGTATTAGAAAGAACTAAGCACACCTCTTGAAATTATTTACAATAGTTTCACAAGGTGACTCCTAATAATGTCACAAATTGAGCATATGATAGTTGTTCAGTTGTTCCCATCTTACTGTAAGCTTTCAGATACAAACTAAAGAAGCAACAAACAAAAAAACCCACAGTATTGTTCTGGTCAATAATTAGAAGTTCAGCAGCATATTAGAACATTAACGTATTAATTACATGGTAATCAGTGTAACAAGAAGTAATTACTAACTTGGGATAGCATTTTGATAGGGGCCTTCATGCTTTAGGAACCAAAGCCAAGATAATGTGGACACTTATATCTCACTGAAAGTTACGTAAGAAATTTTGAGAATGCTGTTTCACACTTCTCTTGCCCTAAAAGAACCCTTGATCCTGATGCTATCTTTTTATTTATTATTACTAATGCTGTAGGTTTAAATGACATTATTAATTGGTTTCTTAGGAGCTTTTGAATGTGTCTTGTAGGCTATCACAGATTGCAAAGCCTTACGGAAGTTCCTACAAGTGACACTGTCCTGTGGCATGGTCCATCCAAATCCATATCCCCTGGGAGGCTCAGGCTGATACCTCATGTCTAAGCCATTGGGTACAGTTGCACCACTAGATGGGAGTATCGATTGTTTAGCCTTTGCTTTGAAGTAGTGCTCTTCCAGCCTTGGAAAATCATTATTACCTCTTGGCTCTTGTTTCAAACTTGTGGGAGGCCTGAACCTCCTCCCACCACTGTGCGGAACATTCCAGAAATGCTGGCTAACACTGATCCCTAGAGAACAACCCTCTTGGCTGATGCCCTGCATGACCAGCATTCAAAGTGGTCCCTACTGTTTATAATGGAAGCACTCAGTTATTCCCCAAGTCTTCAGGGATGTGCTGAGAATTGCAAGAATGTTCCAGTAAGCTTGTTTTATGGCTTATTGTTTCATTGGGAAATGGAGAATCAGTAGTTTGCTGATTGTCCTAAAATCACTCTGATCACCAGAGAAAAGTGAAGGTAAAAGGGAAGACACACTTGACTTTCTAGTTCAAAAACAAGTGATGGAGTTGCTGCATTTCCAGACAAATGCACAGAAAGAAAAGGAGACTTTATATGCTAACCCAGCTCCTGGACATCCACTCCAAACCCTGCAGCTCCTGCGATGCTTCCATAACTCTTTCAGCGGAGATCCAATGTTTTAAGAAGGCCATTGTCCTGTGCATGTCCCTAACAAAAAGCATCTCCACTTGGGGCGTGTCCCTTCTCCTATGCCTATAGTTCCCAGGGGGTCTGTTAAGTTAAAATGTCCCCTTCCTTCCCCAGGGCATGTTTGCAATGCTTGGATTTGACAAAGATAACCTTTAACTCCTTTTCCACACAGCCATTGCCTGCCCTTGCTTTGTTGCCCCTTGAATAGGAAAATGGCAGACAGTAAACCAAGCTAAGGGCTGTCCCTGGGCTCAGTTTAGTTATAAAAAAGCTGTTCATCCATTATGAGGGAAATGCTTCCTACAGAAGTAGGATGGAGCACAGACCTCAATACACAACCTCTTTTTTTGAGTTGAGAACTGCAATGTCTGCACATGTGCATAAATGGCAGCTACACTTCACAGAAACAACTAAGAGAAATAATGCATATGGACCATTACTAACTCAGGGCTGAGATTTGGCCTGAGTGCAGCCAAAGAGTTGCTGGATGGCAAAAGATTCATTATGTGCCTCCTGCTCTGGGCTGTGAGGGTTATGAGAAACGGAATCTGCAGCAATCAATTCACCAGCTCTCTCCCAAGAAGCTATTCTTCTCTGAGAAGAAAATCTGCAAAAGGACATGTGGCCAAGATCTTTCTTGGAAGACAGTCTTGACCTCTGCAAATTGGGAGGAACCGCTTGAAAGGAGGAAGGCTTCTGTACCTTCAAGACCCTGAAAACAGAAGGGAAATGGAAAAGACAAAATTTGGGGGAAAATGTACTTTCAAAACAGTTATGATTTTCTCTGGGCATGACATTTTGGATGGTGGATGAGAGGCTGGACATGAGCTGGCAATGTGCACTTGCATCCCAGAAAGCCAAGCGTATCCTGGACTGTATTAAAAGCATCATGGCCAGACACTCTACTCCACTCTAGTGAGACCTCACTTGGAGTGTTGCTTCCAGCTCTGGGGTCCCCAGTACAGGAAGGAAATCAGCATGTTAGAGCAAGTCCAGAGGAGGACCAAGAAGATGATTAGAAGGATGAAGCACCTCTCCTATGAGGAAAGGCTAAGAAAATTGGGATTGTTCCATCTGGAGAAGAGAAGGCTTCAAGACAATCTAATTGCAGCTTCCCCGTATCTGATGGGAGCCTATGAGAAAGATGGAGAGAGACTATTTACAAGGGCATGTGGTGACAGCACAAGGGAGTTGGATTTTAAACCAAAAGAGGGTAGGTTTATATTACATATTAGAAAGAAATTCTTGACTGTGAGGGTGGTGAGACACTGTAATAGGTTGCTCAGAGAACTTGTGGTTGTCCCATCCCTGCAAGTGTCAAGGCCAGGTTGGATGGGGCCCTGAGCAAGTTTGTCTAGTGTAAGCGGAGATGAAGACACACTCTGACATCTGGGATGTGTGAGGAATTGTATTTCCTCCTCATTAGCACTCACGAAGGTTCATTGCACCTTCCAGATCATGATGCGCAAAGCACAGACTTGCTAGTCCTGCAGGAGCCCACAGAGCCATTTGGGAACAGGAGTACACACTACACAAACAGTAAAATGGCATCACTGTTCCTTGCTGGATGGAGCCTACCTGATTAAAGCATGACAAACCGTTGAGCCCAAAAGCGCACCGATTTGCTGTAACACACAGATACTATGTTGAAACCAACTGTTTTTTCACTGAATCATTCCATTTGTCTGCAAGTCTCAAAGGAGATTGCAGTTAATTGACCAAGTGAGTAGCGAAGTGACTCAGTATCACATTCCATCAGACTTATGTAGGTTCAGCTAGGAGTAAAATCTGTCTTCAGGTTGGTTTCTACAGAAGACCATGATGTGACTAACACTGAGATCAGATTTTATTGGCAAATCAAGGAGGAAGTGAAGTGAAGTGCAGAGAGCTCGTTTTAAAACACAGCTGAAATAACACCAAATATGCAAGTGAAAAAATACCGAGAAAGTAAATTGCTTTTCTTCAATATTAAAATAGTTTCAAGTTTGTTCCAGTGTGAAAGTCACTTGCAAATTAAAATTAAGCTTTCTTCTTTTAATTTAGTCCAGAATTAGCTGCATGAAAGTCTCAGGCAGGGACACCAGCAAGAAGAAAATCAGAACAGTCAAAGATACGGCATATTAAACAATTGTTTCTCGCTAATCTCCATGATGCATGTGAAAAAGCCTATGGAAATTCTATTTGATTTTTTTTCTCTAAATTAGTAGCTTATTTCTCCAGATTTTCATAAGATATGTCCTGTCCTGTCCTGTCCTGTCCTGTCCTGTCCTGTCCTGTCCTCTCCTCTCCTCTCCTCTCCTCTCCTCTCCTCTCCTCTCCTCTCCTCTCCTCTTTTCCTTTACAACAGTTAACCAGCTTTGTTTGAATAAGGTTTTTCTTTGAGATGAGCAGCAGCTTAAGCATCTGTGTTTAGGACTCTGAAGATGTTTGGGCATGCACAATCTGGGACTGTATATCTTTTGTACCAGGATTTGCTTTTAGCATCTGGATTGACCTTTATGAATGTCAGAACTAAAAGACAAAATTTTATAGCACATAGACCAAATTTCACCTTATCTATAAATATGCAAGTCCACTTAAATTAATAACATTGTGTAGTTAATATAGCTACTTTTTTACAAGTAAGAGCCCAGTCTGGATCCTGTTTATTCAAGTACTTACTAAAACACTTTAAAGCATTCAAATTCTCCAGCTGCTTAAAATGCAACTCATGGGATTGATAAATATGCTTGGCTCAGGAGGAAAAACACAACTTTTACAAAGATGCATATCAGCATTAAGTACAGAACTTAAAAGCTCATAGAAATATTGGCTTGACAGAGGAAGATGGAGCATCCACTCTCTTCCTCTGAGGCTAGGTAACTTCATTAGTGTTCAGCTTAGAGTGTGTAAGTTGCCTCTTTCACCACTCACTTTCCTTCTTTCAAAGGGCATAGTCTTCCTTTTTAAGTAGAGGCTCAAATGTAGGATGCAGTGCTCCTGGCCAGCAAGAACTCCATAGGAGCATTTAAAGAAACAACTGTTGTATCTTGCTAACATATACTGAACTTCTACTGATTACTCTGCTCAGTATCCATAGTTCAGTGGCTTGTAAATAGTCCAAAAAACATCTTGGTCTGACATTGAAAAGTAGTATTGTCTCACACCTGAAAAATTCATAGTAGAGGGTCAGCTTTGGCAGTTCTCCTGATTGACACTGAAGTAGCTGGAATCACCAACAGAAATTTGTTGTTTCAAAATAAAGTTTTCCTTTCCTATGACAAAAGGTGAAGACATGCTTGAAAAAGATATAATAAAGGCAGGATGCCAAAGTCAAAGCTGAAACCAAACATTATAATTAACATTACAATAGGTGAAAGCTTTCAGATAATTTACTTGGGCTATTGTTTCAAAAAATTGTTGAAGTAACATTTTTTAAAACTTGATTTGAGATACAGAAGTTCACTTTATATTAAGAACTCTTTTAGGGCAAAATGCATAGGGAGTTGTGTCTCCATCGCACAACAAAAAAACTGGCTACAGTGAACTAAAAGGAATATGTTCTGACCTCATGCTGAAGAGCTATTCCTTTGGATGCTAGAAAGCAAATTCATCTATGCTTTGAAAAGGAACAAATAAACAAAGGTCTTTGCTCAGGTAACCTTAAAAAGAAAGATAATTAAGGAAACTATATAGAAAGAAGTGTAGGGATATGCTTATCTTTTTCAATGGAAGTAAATAACAATCATCTGTGTATGAAAGAAGTCACCTCTTTGTCATACTACTCAAGTGAGCTTGTCAAATCTGATCTTGAAGGGACTTCTGGTCTGGCCTTGTCCTGAAAGAAGGGCCTCTGCTCATTAGGTTACCCAGGCCGTGTCTTGTTTCCAGTGAGGGAGATTCGACCACCACTCTGAACAGCCTCCTCCAGTATTTTAATTGTTTCATGGTGAAACATTTTTTTCTCATATCCAGACAGAATTTCTCCTGAAAAAACTCTGTACATCACCGTAAGGGCATATCTCCACCTACTCTGTAACTGCATTTCAAGTATTGGAAGACTGTAACTATATCCCCCAGAGCCTCTTCTTCTCTAGGACAAGCAAACCCTATTTCTTCAGCATTTCTTCATGTCATATTCTGCAATCTTCTTGTCATCTTCATGACCCCACTTTGGGTTCTCTCCAGTTTTTCAAAGTTTCTCTCAAAGTGGGGCACAGTGTTCTAGCTGTGGCCTATCAAGTGCCAAGTACTATGAGATAATCACTTTCTTTGATCTGCTGGCTGTACTCTTGCTGATACAGGCTCGGATATAGCTTGTTGCAAGGACAGACTCCTGATTTGTGTTTGGCTGCTGTTCATTAGGACCCCCAGCTCCTTTTCATCAGAACTGAGGCTCCCCAGTCAGTATCCTCAAATGATAACTCAAGCTCTGTTTAGTGTGTCTTGGACTCTCTCACTACAGCAAAGGGCATTTTTCATTTTTGCATCTTTCTGCACCAGCTCTGTTTAGTATAGTCCTTCTGCTTATCAGGGTTACTTTAGCACCAGATGAAAGGATCCAAGTGGGTGCTGAACAAGATGGGATTCATCCTCCCACATGGTTTCTGTCTGAAATGTGAACTGCTGGGACTGTCATTAAATCCAGCAGCAGAAATCTGCTTGGATAAAGGAGCTTGTTGGTATATGACCAACAAGTCTGAAAGGTTTTGTTTCATGGCCACTCACATGTGGAACAATCAGAGGGTGGTGACCTCCTCCTGCTCTGAAGATGTGCCAAAAGGACTTGTCTTGGGCAGCAAAAGGAGGAAATATGACACAGCAAGGCAGATGCTGATGCCTCAGTAAAAGAGTAAAGGAGAGAAGCACATTCCCTGGGACAAACTGCTCAGCTCCTGGTGCAGTACAGTGAGAGAGCATTAGCAGCCCTCTTTGCACCTCTATTACACAGGAGCACCTTTGTCTTGGTGGTATGTTTTTACCTCTTAAAAAACCCCAAACATATTTTTCCACATGGCTTTTTTCATCTTGTTCATTCCCAGTTAGTACTGGAGACTTTGGCCATTTTATTTTCCAGATGGTCAAAACAAGGGTACTTTCATCAGTTCCTAGAATTCAATGATCCATCCCTTGGTTACAAGGTTATGAAAAGCTTCCAAGAGTTTTGTCTACATTTCCTTTGATCAATGTCATTCTTTTCTTCCTAGTTGTTCCTTAAATCATTTTAAACAAGGTTTCTCAGTTTCTTTGCACCTGCAGATGCTTTTATGGAGTTATCCTATTCCCCTTTAGTCAGTTAGTGATACTGAGCTAAACTTTTATTTCTTTAATCTTCTCTAGAAATTAATCCCTCAAGTCCTTTAAACATTTTTTATTGCCTTTTTCTGAATTTCCTGCAGTTTGCTGGAGTCTTTCTGACAGAGATGTGCTTAGCTGGAGGACCAGTATTCTACCCACAGCTTTCTTGTTTGCTTTTCTTTGCACCTTGCCTCTGAGTTCTCAGCTTTCCAGCTGGGGAATCAGTGGTGCAGCCCACTGAAAAATGTAGCAGTAGACTGAAAGCAGCTCCATCAGCTCTAATGGTGTTGGAGCTGAGCCCTCTGTATGTTGTTTGGCTGAGGCAGAGGAATATAGATACTGCCAGTCCTGAGAAGGCTGCAGCCCTCCTGAGATATGTTCCTGAAGCTTTGTATCTTTACATAAGATATAAATCAGAGTGCTTTGTAACTGGAAGCATATGCATGTGTAGTAGGCAAATGGAGGCAGTGATTGCATGCCAAAATGTAGTTTTGTGCAAAAAACAATTAAAGAAAATGATACAGCATAGTGTATGTTCCTAGCCAAAGTGAAATCCCTCTTAATATAGGAGCACAGGCTTGGAGTTAGGGGACACAAAGATTGCATTGCAATTTTTGCTTTCTGAGTAAGATTATACAGAAATTCAAATCTCAGCATGAGTTTTAACACACACTTTCCAACAGCTGTTGAGTATCACATAAGGAATTGGCAAGTCTGTGGCAGCAGCTGTGACTTGCCATGTCCCTGGCAGTACCACAGAGCTGTATGTGATGGAGGTGATGAAGGTAGTTTTGCAAGGCGTCGTCCACTTGGGTTGTATTGAAACACAGAAGCTGTGGTGATAGAAAACATTCAAGACCTCCTGTGTTACTTTCTCCAACAGAGTTAAAAGAAGATCATATTTTTTTTTCTCAGTCTATAAAACATAGTTACCAATCTATGGTACTATATACACTAAATCAAAAAGGAAGGGTTTGATCTTCAGAAGAAAAATTATGTTTTGAAGTCAGAGACATCCTACTTTATGCATGGTGACATAATTTTAGAGGCAGAACTATGAATTACACTTGCAGTATAATCATTTCAGGTACTTCATTTGCATTTTTCCTGAAACAAGATGAACAACATAATCTGAAGAAATGGATGCCCATTCTGACACCTCTGAAAAACTCACATGCTATTTCCATCTCTGTTGGTGAGGAAAGGATGCAGCCCCAATGCAGCAGTCCTCTAGGTGGGCCTTTGTTCAAAGGTGAAACAAAGAATAACAGCTAACTGCAGTTGTTCTGTGACATTAGTTTCTGTCTTACTATTGCTTTATAATAGACCAAAAGCATACAGTAGACAACCCTGAGATGAAGGAGGTTACATCTAGCGAGGAAATCAGTGGTGTCCTAATACAAGAGAATTCAATCCTTGCAAACGTCTTCCCCTACCCCTTGGGAAAGCTGGTGTTTTTTGTTGTTTTTTTTTGTTTATTTGTTTGTTTTTGTTTTTTTTTCTTTCTGTCCCTGCTTAAGGCAGTTCAATGCCACCCTGACACCTGATCCCATCAGGTCTCGGAAGCTCAGCAGGGTCAGCCCCTGTTAGTACTTGGATGGGAGACCTCCTGGGAATACCGGGGGCTGGGGGTTCTAGTCCTGAGGACTTCACTGTCACCATCCAAGCTCACTCGGCCGTGGCAGATGAACCTCAGGAGATAAAGGGTGGGGTCAGTTCCATGCACGCTGTGCCTTTGCTAAAAATCCACTGCACAGGCTCAAAGGTTTCACCAACGTGGGTAGAGCCCTTCCCAAATCTGCATTCATGAAGCCCAGCTATGATGATGATGTCCCTGCTTATTCTGGGAGGTTGGACTAGATGAGGTTTAAAGGTCCCTTTCAACCCAAACTCTTCTATGATACTATGATTCTATTATTCTATTGCTTGAAAAAGGGCTCTGATACTTTAGGGAAAAAAATCTCTTAAAGTATATACTTGAAAAACTTTAGAAACAAAAAATGTTCATGTCTATAAAACTGAGCTTCTCAGTCCTGGAGCTTGTTTCTTTTCTTGGATATCTTAAGAAACCAACACCAAATGTTGGTTTCTTAACTCTTGCAGTAATCTTGAATCTCTCTGGCATCCACAAAACTATGGTAAACCTAGCAAATTAATACTGTCTCTGATGAGAGTCAATAAAAAATGTCTATAGCTGTGGTATTTTGATTTGACCATATATATCTTCTACCTCTGTATACTCAATGGAGTCAGGAAAGAGATGCAGCTGACCAGTAATAAGCATTTATTTCAGGATGAGATAAAACCTTCCCCATGTTATACCCCTATATTTACTAGATTGACTAGCTCCACACTGAGTAGGGAGGATCCCAGAACCCAAACCCTCAGACTGAAGCTCTGAGAAATTGAAAGAGGTGTCAGAGAGTGGCTTAGACTGGCTAACTACATGTATTACTAACTTGTTCCTACCCAAACCCACAGGCACCATACACGTATTTATAAAGAATGTAAAAATAAATCAAGCAAAAAGAATCCTGAAAGCAGAAAAGGCCATTAAAAAAGGTATCATTCTACTCAAGAAAAGTTCTTGTGTAATTAAGTTTGCTCCATTTAAGGTAAATCGTCTCCTGTCTATTCTCTTTATGCTCAGGTGCTGTGCACTCGGCAAGGCTCTTTCTGAAACAGTGTCCTTCAGAATGTGGGGAGGGAGACAATGTTCCAGTGGTTATTAGGCAGCAGGAGAGTGTGTACAGTGGTCTGGGGGAGTGTGGAGGGAGCTTTGTGCTCATATAGGGCTTACAAGCTCAGGCCATGATTGCAGAACAAGCTTATTTCCAGGCAGAACCCAATGGCCTTATTCACACATGTTCATCACTATAATCAAGCTGATTAAAAATAAACCATTGTTACATACCCTGACTACTCCATTAGTTTGGTACTCACCAAGAAAGCAGATGTATTTCTGATGTTTTGGTTCCAATTAAATCCTTGCATGTAGATATGCAGCTTATGACCCCTTGGTTTTCTGTCTTGTCTCCCTTGTTTCGCTCCAAGTTGTAGTGAAGGACCTGGGAAAATGGGTTTGTTTTGGATGGAAACGTCTAGAGTGGGAAATGTGCATCTAAAGACTTGTTTACACTAGCAAGCCTTGCAGCTTTAACTGCATCAGTAAAGAAGACATTCTTACTTCCTTGAGTCCCAGAGCAATCATACCAGCTCAATGTGCTTCTAGTAGTAAAGCTTATTCTGCTTCCGGCTCTGCAAAATGATTTCCTCTAGTACAAATGCTACTTTCGAACCAGTGTAAATACACATAAACTACAGCTTCCAGAAACAGATGTAAAGCAAACATTCATATACACAAAAAAAAGTGCCTGTAACATTGTGTGTTCAGGATAAACCCTCTCTAATATGGACCAGGCCTAAATGGCAGGCAAAGACATGGTATTCTGAGTGGAAATGACACAGAGACTTATGTAAACTGCAAGCTCTAGTTCAAGGTCTGCAAAATACCTCTGCCCCATATTCCTTCTATACTTAACCATGTAAAATCTCTATCCCTATCAAGTGTACCAGGACAGCAGGAGAAGGAATTGACTGAGTAATTCATGCTGAAACTCATTCACCACATTCATGTAGATAGCTATGTTAAACCTTTCTGTAGATTTTTCATAACACATAATGCAGTACGACTGCTTTATCTTTCTGCATTCATCAGTACTACTTTTACACATCCAAGCCTTTGAGCCCTGTGCAGCACAAGCTAGGCACTTCCAACCTCCATTCCAGATAAGTAAATATACATACAGTTGTACTCTAGGGTTTTTTGTTTTCTTATGGGCTCAAGTGTTCCCTTGCATGGGGCTTCCCCAGACTCTCCAGAGCCCGCTGCTCACTTACCCTGTTCACCAGGGTAGAACTGACACTGAACCAGATTTTGGAGATGGCAGAGCTGCCCCTGTCCAGGACAATCTTCTGGCTGCCTTCCTCTTCCCTAAGATGCAGTCAAAAGGACCCAGCAATAACATGGCACCACAGTGTGCCATGATAAAGATAAATGATAGATAAACATAGGTAACAATAGTTTCCCTGCTTCTGCTATGGACAGTGCACTGTTTTAGCATAGGGTTCTGTGCACCCAGCCTTAGGGAGTGTGGTCTGCCTTGTTTGCATGCTGCAGGTGACTCTTCACTATTTAGAATTTGTGTCACTCTAAGCCTTAAGCCACTCTTGACTCCCTTCAGCCCCCCAAAGTGGTGGGGATTGAGTGTGCATGCAACAGTGACAGTCTGGAAGTTCAGGTGATGCAAGACAAGGTGCTAACACTGTCACCTCTGAGTATAACTAGGTCTTATACACAGCAGACAAGCAAGTTTGTTTACATTTTAACATATTTTTGAGCTACAAAAATTTGTACTAAAGAATCCTTTTACTCTGCTCCTCAAAACAGAGTTGGAAAATACATACCAGGTGTGGGGCTTCATGGCTTACCCTGATGACAGGGTAGAATATCAGGAGGAAAGAGAAAGACAACAAAATTGGACCACAAACCTCGGGGCAGAGCTGCCTGGAGGTATGACAACTGCAGTACACAAATCTCCTTGACACAGCAAGTCCAAGTGAGCAAGAATAAGATGTACATTAATTTGCATGTGGAGCCTGTGCAGTCACAGAATTTGTATCTACTCTTGCTCAAAAACCTTGGTCCTGGCCTCCCAGGAGAAGTCAGCCTGTGGAGTTGTTTCATGCCAACCAGGAATGTCCTTTTAATTCTAAATATAGAAAGTCCTTCAACAACTCTATATCTGAGGCACATCGAAGTTCCACCATGTGGCATGATAGCAGCATCTGATTTAAAAAGCACAAGTATACTCTTTAAAAAAGCAACCAAGTGAAACCAAATGACACTGTAATTTAAATAGAAATGGTGTTTAGTTGCCTTTTCCTGTATCACTTCTAAAAACAGATGCTGCATACACTCTCTGTATTTACATGCATATATGTATACATATAGTGGCTGCCAATCACTTTGTAAAAAGTGTCCAGGTTGAAATGGAAGTGTTTGCAACTTAGGAAATGGAAGAAATAATATCATCCAAGCAATATGAAGATGAGTTTGTCTGAATGATTGTATGATCCTTAACTTTATGAGCAGACATTTCTTTTCCCTCACAGGATATTTGCCTCTTCCAGGGCACTGAGCAGCCCTGGATAGTGTTTAGGTCAGATGGTTGTTATTTCTGCTCTCTAACCACCAGATAGTTCTAAGTCTTACAATGGAGAGCATTAAGAATTCTTTTTGTAAGCCATGAAGCCACTGGTCTGTCCAATAAAAAAGTCTATTCTTTCAGGATTTGTGGTTCTTACACTTCTTTCCCCTATTGAGCAGAGCTGAATAGAGACTAACTTTGTTGGTTAGCATTACTTCCTGTTCTGCCAGAGGTATCACTTCAGACTTTTCAAAGATTTTCACAGTCACCTTACAACCAGAACAAATGGTCACACACAAACCATGACAAACAGCAGTTAAGGATTCCAATATCTATTAGCAAAAAGGGGAAAAGAAAATACATTTGAGAACCATTCAAGATGCTTTACCATTCTTCCTTAAAGCTCCTGTCCTGTCACATCTGTTGCTTAATTTTTCCCACAAGAAATAAACTGGAGCACAACCAGTAAATTTTAAAGGAAGACATTTATAGTTCTGTCATATCTCCACTAGTCATTTTGAAGTCTGACATAAGAAGACCAGCTGCAAAGAAAATGTTTTCAAACATGAATTTTTTGAACGATTGATGATCAGATGCCAAACTATAAATGCTGAGTAATTAATTATCCAGAGTGCCTTCTGAATCATAAAGGCCATTCATCTTTATGTTTAGGTGAGTCCTATTGCAGAACATTATCAAAGCTGTGTAAGCCAAGTAAGCAAGAAGGAAAATATGTTCCCAAGCAATCTTAGGTAATAAAACAACTGAAAAAAACCCAAATTCCAAACCCAAAGCAAATGAATATAACTCTATTTAATAAAACTCTAAGTTATTCTTTCATGTATTAATTGATTCCTAAGTTATGCATGTGTTATCATATCTAGGCATGCATGTAATTTACCGCTTCTGACACCCTTCTGCACACAAAATTACTCTTACAATCCATGACATTTTAACTTAGAGGTATAGGAAAGTTTTCCTGTTTATTACCTGGACATGTTTGATAGCAGAAGGACTGTCTGCATAAGATTTAAGCCCTGAAATGAAGAAAAATGGGCTTCTAGCTCAAGACTTCTCATTTAACATTTGTGTAAAGGCCTCCAAGTTACATCAAAGCTGCCATTAAAACTTTCCTATGTCCTACATCTCTTGTGAGGGTAAAGCCACTAGTAATAACTATGTTACAGATCTAAGGGTTGTGAGAGTAATCTAAGTACAGACTACATTTCATACACATAAACAGAGCATAACCTCTGTCTTGGATTTATAGATACATTTCAATGGGAACAAAATCACCTTACAGAAATCGGACTAAGTTCACTGGAAGATTTCACCAATATAATTGGCAGCAGCTTCCTAGAGAGAGGAACTGCTGCAGGGATCGAGTATGGGGGCAAAGGGACATTAAAGACACTCTTTCAGCTGCAAACTGCAGTCAGTGCAGTAGCATTCCCACTGAGAGGTAATGAATGATGAAGAGACACAGGCAAAATGTCTCTGCAATGCTCATGAGCCCCAGCTGTGCTCAGGGAGAGATTTCTTCCTGGAAATCCAAAATCTTGAACCCTCCTCCCCTAGAGCAGGGCAAGAAGGAAGAGCAGAGGAGGAAACTGCTTTGAATGAAAACCACATGCACAGTGTGTGCCAGGGGGACATGGTCAAGGGAGGTATGTTTTATACTTTATGGAAGTGGCCCCTAAGAACCTTCTCTTTGGATGGTTTATGAAAGCAATATTTGTTCCACGATGTGCTCAGCCACTTAATCTCTAAGGTCTCAGTGCTGCAAATAGTGGTGTGCTCTTGCAAAGCTTCACTGACTCAGTGGGATTCTCACCAGTGCACAGGCTACATGCAGCCTAAAATAAAAATCCCAAGGAGTTAGCATCTTGTGCACACAAGACTTTGCATGCTGCCACATTGAATCTGTCTGTAGGTGGTGTTAAACTTAGAGTGTGGTCTGTCATTTGGAATGCCAGTGCACAAAAGAGACATTGGCAGGAAGATATTGTCTAGGAATATAAATGTCATGTGTTTAGTGCAGTTTTTATTTGAAAGCTAGGGGGAAAAAAATATTTGGTTACTGTGCTGGTTTTTGTTTGCCTGTATTATTTTGAAGACATGGCCTTTGGTATATTGCACTCCAGCAAGTTTGGAGCAATTTGGTAGGAATCCTGGAAGCTCTCTTATCACAGTAGACCACAGCACATTCAGAAAATCTGTCTATCATTTGAGTGTTACTATAGAAACAACCTAGTTCCAGCTGGAAAATATTGGTCCACTTCTGCCTGCATACTCTGCTCTATAGGCTTCTTTCTCCCATGGAACAGCAGCAAAATGTCTTTTAGCATTAGAGGCATAAAATAACACTTGGGAAAGGGAACTCCATGCAATGGACACCACTCTACCCTACTGGAATGCACTAGTAAGCAACTTATTTACTTCCAGATGAATAAAATATTGCATCTCTGAAACCTATTCCTGATAATGATTTCCAATTTTGTTGCTGAACTTGTCGATATTAAGAAAAGCAATTTTGCAGCTTTTTAACCAATTAAGCAATATCTCAGTATTGCTACTAATCAAGACACTGTTTTCATAGTAGTTATCAGTTCTCCTCCAACTATTGGAAGGGCTGTGTGCTAACCCACGAGCTATAGTGATTACAAATTATCTCCATATGGTACCGTGGCAGCCCAGACCAATGGCTTATTTAGGTCATAATGCTTACATTCCCAGTCACAAGCAAGGAATTCTTTCAAACTGTGCCTGAGGTTTTCCAGGAGGGACGATGGAGTGTCCCTTGTACCCTATTTGGTCTCAGGAAGGACCTTCTTGTTCTTGTCCCAAAGTCAGGTCACAAGTGGTAGTGAGCACTTCATCAGCATGGGATGTTTCTTTAAGACAATATGCCCCAGCTCTCTCACTTGTCCGGGCAGGAAGACAGTATGATGATAACATGCCAGCTTTCCACTGCAAAGTGAAGGAGAGGGGACTAGCTTAGTCCATCATTTTTTTCCAGTGGCAAAATTTCTGCAGAGAAAATGGTGCCACAGCTTGTAGGTTCTGCCACTGCTGGCCCCAGGACAGACCAGTGTGGCCTTAGTGCAATTGTTGAGGTGCAAAAGGATAATGGTGAGACTTTCATTCACCTTTTTCTTTCCCTACTTTCTGATAAAATAGTTCCTAGTACCTTTCCTGCAGACTGAGCCCACAGAAAACAGCTGAGTTTTTATCCACCTTGCTGAGGAGAAGGAAAAAAGTAAGTACTAACAGCAACAGGTTCCCACAAACACAGATGATCATCCCATTAGTATGTGATCTGGACTTTAATATACAACTATATCCATGCGAAAAGCCTTCTGTAGGGAGAAAGAAACTCTCACTATTTGATCAAGTCAGTTGCTGAGCTGATTGCAGGGCTTGGAGTTTCTTTGCCTTTTTTTTCTCTGACGTCCCCAAAGGATCGTCATGGACTAGACCATGCAATGCTGTCAACACTCTGTTCATTTACAGACGAATTTCAATGGATTGGTTCTAAGTGTTCTTTCATTACCTTTGCCTTCCTTCCCCAAATTCTCTGGCATACTGTATGAGGGGGAAGAATTTAGGGAAATTTCTTCAATTTTGAAAATAAGGTAACTAGAATCTGTTTGAGGATCATCTCAATGTATGATAGATCATTGGTATGAGGCACCATAAGACAGGGAAATGATTCTCAACCATCCTTCTATCACATGTATTCTTTTAATCTTGCACTCTGAATGCAACAGAGACACCACCTCTTTTCTATAATGTCTCTGTCTCTGCCAGTTTCTTTTAAGATTTGCTTTTTTTTATCCCAAAAGTGAACAACACAATTGCAATTTTAATAGTAAAGTTTGTCTTCTGCCTCCTTCCGCTCAGGTTGGCAGAGTGTGGAGGCTCAAACTATTGAACTGCCTTATCATTAACATGATGCAGAGATAGCTGCTTAACAGATCTCATTTCCAAAGGATGCAACAAGGAATAGAGGGAGTATTAATGCAATTGGTTTCACAGCCTACTTTGGAAAGGAGCAGGCTTCACTACTCCCTCCTCTGTGCATTGGTTCCCTCCACAGTTCTCTCTCCTGCAAATAGTCCAATGCAACTTCATTGGAGCTAGGGTGTTGTGGGGGAAGTCAGATCAAGAGCCTACATGAAGATCTTGCGTGGAAGAGTTTGCCCAGAGAGGCTGAAGCTAGTCCAAATGTCTGGAGCAGAAACTGTGTGTGGAATCCTTTTCTTTCCACCTAAGTTTCCTAGTTTTTAGGATGGAAAAAAGATAAAATCTCAATGCTTTTCTCGGAACATCATTCTGCTTTCAGCTCAGGTTGTGCATCTATTTTATGCTTGGAATCCTTGAATTGTTATACTCTGTAACATCTTTTATCTTTCCTAGTTCCCTCATGCATTTTACCCATAGCAAATTCGTTAGGGTCATTTAGGAAGTAAATACAATGCACAGTAGACTTAACTTTTGAGTAATTTTTCTCTTTCTTTTGTCATTTTTCCACCTATGCATGTGGTCTTTAGAGATGAGTAGGCTTCCTTTATAAGGAAGGGCAGGAGATGAACCTTCTATTAATGGTGCAAGGTACAATTTAATTTAGTTTTTAATGTGATTTGTGAGGCAGCTTGGCCAAGAACTTATCTTCCTGGTTGAAAGAAACAGTCATTCTTTCCCATCTGTTAGGATCCTTTGTAAATTAATTGAAGCAATCACATTGTTAAAAACATCTCCTATTGAAGACTGTCTTGTTGTCCCACCATGGGTATGGTCTTTATTCTTCCAACATACTGTTTTGCCATCCACTCATCCCTTTCTGAGCCTGGCTGGCCTGAGAATCCAACCTGTCTCTTGCATGTTAAATTGCAAAGCTCTAACTGTAGCCCAAGGGAACAGTGTTGAATAACATGATTTTTTAATGAGCACACTCAGTGTGGGTTGCTCTTGTTTAACATAAAAGAAAAACATAATCCCTGCTCCAAGCCATTTGCAGTCTAAGGGCTGTATTGTGGCTCTAAGTCACATCCAACAGTGGGAGGAAGGTGCAGAGGGAGTGACTCCTGAAGGCATTTTTTCCAAGTCTGTGGGAGCTCAAAGAGTATCAACTGCTGCTTCTCTCATGTGTAAACATGGAGAACATGACTGACACAAATGGGTAATTCAGCTCTCACTCGGGGGGAGGCATGAAGCTCTCCTTTATGTCTGAATGCCAGCAATGAGGCAGAGAGAAGGGTCCTTTCCCCCACCCTGTCTTTTTCACTTGTGCGGGATTACAGCAGATGGGTGTGCAGGTTTCTTCTAGGAGGTTGCAGCAGAGCAGTCACATCTTTCTCCATAGCTTTTTTCCGCAAGCATCAATAATTAAACCTTAAATAAGTGTCTTCCAGGGCAAAGAGGTTGTAGCTGTGTAAAATAGACTTTTGTGTTCAGCTGAAGGTGGGCCAAGAACAACTGAAGCCAAGAACGGCTGAGGCCAAGAACAGCTGGGGCCAAGAAAGGCACTTTCCAGCCATGGCTGTTTGCACAAATTGATCAGAGATGGCATCATGAACAATTCCACCTGTTTGCCTAGCGCACGACTTAGAGTTTGTTTTCATCACCTGCTTTTGGAGCTAGTAACTCACAAAGCACCTTGATCTGAAACTTTTGTGGAAATGGACTTCTTCAGTCCTTCAGAAGAAAAAGAACTTGCCCAGCCAAGGAAGGAAAGCTCTTATTGCTACACACAAAGAGCATCTGTTCCTAAATAACTATCTGTGTCTTAACAACTCTTTTCTGCAGAATGTAAAACCAGGAAAAAAATAGTTCGGGTCCTCAGACTGGCAGACAAAACCTTCCAGGTAAGAATTGATACTATAGATTAAGAGATTTTATTTTCCTCTTGGTGTCAAAGAGACATTTTGTCAAGGAAGAGGCAATCAGAAGCAGGTTGTTAAGGAAGTAGTTGGGGAAGACATTGCAAGACATGGAAATCTGCCAGGCGTCAAAGCAATAGCTGTCTATGAATGAGAAAAGGAAGAAAGAAATAGAGAATGGGAAGGAGGGAAGTCAGAAAGACCCAGGACACTCCCTACACTTCCACAAAGACAAAATGGTGGTAAGAAGATTAATGGAGACAACAGCATATGAAATGATGCTGACTGAAAAATGGAATGTTTTCAGATTGAAGGAAGAAACCAGTGGAAAATGGATGTCAGCTAACATCAAGTTAGGAAACTTGAAATTTTGCAAGTGTGTATGACTTCAGAGTCCAATTCTAGGAGCAGAAATATGCATTTGTCCTTTAAAAATCCAACATGCTGTCCATCAGAGGGCCATCAGACTGAACCATTACAACTCTGAAGTCTATAAAAGATATTAGGAATGCATCATTTTGATAAGTGTGATATAGTCAAAGAAGTACAATATCTCAGTGTGGACAGAATTGCCAGTATAATTTCCTTTTTATATAGAATTTATGCAACTACTAAAAACTCTTTACCCTAACATAGTTTGCATACTGTAAGAATGATACCGGTATAAATAAATAAATACATACATACATACATACATACATAAATACATAAATAAATACACACATACATACATACATTTAAGCCAATGTAAAACCTGTCTTCAGATTAGTTTAAATCAGGACTTACAGATGACTCAATCAACCTAATTTTCCAGTGTACTTATGTTTTGGGAAGAGAACCAGAGAACTTACCATGGCACCTAATTTAAGCCCACAAATTGCAGCACTGAAAACTTTCCACAACCCAGAAGTCTCCAGCCTGGGATGTGCTTGCAAAAAGTTATCAAAATCTAGCAGATGGCAAATACTCATGTCAGTGTGTGTATGGACAAAACACTGGTGAGTTGCATATCTTGTCCCTAGCCAAAGGCAGGAGTACTACTCTTTAAGACCTCTGGTCAGACATGTCCAGTCATATCATAGAATCATAGAATGATTTGGATTGGAAGGGGCTTTATAGATCATTTAGTTCCAATACCCCTGCCATGGGTAAGGACACCTTCCACTAGACCAGGCTGCTCGAAGCCGCATCCAGCCTGGCCTTGAACACTTCCAGGTGTGGGGCATTTTCAACATGTACCTAGTGTGCATGGACAGCAGTGGATCCAGGCTCATTTCAAAACACATTTGAGAAAGACTAGGCCCTCTTTTCTGATACAGTGATCAAAGCCTGAACACATGATAAGAGGGAGTCAATTCTTTCATCTCATCAAGGCCGAAATTATGCAGACCCACATGTCTGTCTCCATAAGTGCCACACAAAAAAGATAGAAGCTGACGATGAAAGGGTCCCTGTCCCACCCTCCTGTCCCACTCGCCTGTTGAACTGGAGGAATGGTGCAGCCAGGGCAGTAGAAGTCACAGGTACATAAGCAGAATAGGGCAAGGGGTGCCTGATCTAGCATTGGACCTTTTCAGATGGATGTTTTTAGCATCAAATGCAACCTCCCTGAAGCTTGTATGGACAGTACAAGAATGTAACCTTTTGATGAGAGGCATATGCACCATGGATAACCTTATCAGACCTGAACACAGGCATACACAGGTTGAAAAACATTTGGCTTGACAACACAGGGGTTTTTTGCAGCCTTGCCAGGCATATCTGAGCCAATTCAATCAAACACAACAATATATTGTTAAGTAATGAGTTTCCTAAAAAGGGCCAAGCTCTCTGCTATGCCTCATAGGAACAACTGTGTGAGTGATCCTTTTGTGCAAAGGACTCTACAAGTTAATTTGATTTGAAACCAACATCACTCTCATTTGGCTATAGTTTCATTCCAAAAGAAAGCTGGTAATGCTTTTGCAAGAGTAAATGGGGAACTATGCAGACTTTTAAGCTTGGTTATTTTTAATTACTGGTGCAGACATACAGGAACATGAAATACCTGATGAGAGATGGGAACCACACTTCCAAAAAACTGGTTCTGGCTCCCTGCTATCAAAGGCAGTCATGTCTCACACAATTATTAAAGTATTTTTGTCCAAACACAATTATGCTTATGTTAAGAATTATGATGACATTACTCTATATTAAAAAAAAATCTAAGAACAAAGAAATTTAATCTTTGACCTACTTAAATAAGTGAAGCTCAGTCTAACTTTCTGTGCTGTGAGGTTCCCCTTGCGGTTCTGGCAAGGGAGTTCTGGTGACTCTACACACTGGGCCATATTCAGATGGCATGTAGGGAACATTCTGCTGTTGGCTTTCATGTGTTGTCCTGCCAAAGCAGTGACATGTTTTCAACACCTCATAGCTGTCACTGGACCCTTTTGCAAGAAATGGTGTAAGAGTTGTTTGTCCATACTATCCCACCTGGAATTCTGCTATGGGACTTTTCTGGTATTTAAAGAGTAGCTAGAAGTTTTGTTCATGTTTCTGGCCTGCCTTTGACCACCATGGAACAGACCTCAGAGTAGTCTCCTGCTGCCTGTCCTCCTACAATTCTCAGCCCTCCTCTGCCCCAAGGACAAGAGCAGTTTCCCTGTTTGTTCTGTTGCAGTGAACTCAGGGCACAGTTGCCACATAAATAAATTAGTAATTTCAAAACTCTGACGTACAATGAGAGCCATTATGTGAGGTTTAAATACAAACCATAGACCAGATGAAGTCTGCACATTTTACATTGTCAGGAAAACTGTTCCCATCATTTGTTATTTTATTTATAAAGCTGTGAATCCTTGCCATATTATCTTTTGTCTAATAATTTTGTTCCTTGAAGGAATGAGGTCATAGGAAAACAAAGAATGTAGGCGAATGGGTAGAAGTGCCACATGGAAACACTTCATAAGGCTTGTCAGTAGAGCAGTTGAAACCAGTATCCTTATCCACTCACAAATTGGTGGTGTGCAAGAAGCCAGAGCCTGCTAATGCTTATGAACAATCAAGCCCTCAGGTCAGGTAAGCAGTTCACAGAACCACAGAATGGGCAAAGTTGGAAGGGACTATACTGGATCATTTGGTCCAACCTTGCCTGGTCAAGTAGGGTCGTCCCACAGAACATTGCACAGAATTGCATCCAGACAGTTCTTGAATATCTCTACTGAGGGAGACTCCACAGCCTCTCTGGGCAACCAGTTCCAATGCTTGGTCACCTGCACAGTAAAGAAGTACTTCCTCATGTTCAGGCAGAATTTCCTGTGCATCAGTTTCTGCCTGTTGCCTCTTGTCCTATTGCTTGGCACCACTGAGAAGAGCCTGGATCCATCCTCTTGGCACCCTCCCTTCAGATACTTACAGACCTTGATGAGGTCCCCTCTCAGTCATCACTTCTTGAGGCTGAACAGTCCCAGCTCCCTCAGCCTTTCCTTGTAAGAAAGATGCTCTAGCTCCCTAATCATCCTTGTTGCCCTCTGCTGGGTCTGCTCCAGGAGCTCCATGTCTCTCTTGTACTGAAGAGTCCAGAACTGGACACAGCACTCCAGGTGTGACCTCACGAGGGCTGAATAGAGGGGCAGGATCACCTCTTTCAATCTGTTGGTAATGGTCTTCATCCAAGGAGTTTTTCTGTTATGGAAGGCAATCAGGTTGGTCAAGCATGATTTACCTGTAGTGAATCCATGCTGACTACTCCTGATCACCTTCTTGTCATACATGTTGATGGAGATTGCCTCCAGAATGTGATCTTTACAGGGACTGAAATGAAGCTGACTGGCCAATAGTTCCTGGGTCCTCCTTCTTCCCCTTTATGAAGACTTCATTGACATTTGATTTCTTCCAGTCCTCAAGGACCTCTCTTGATCACCATAACCTTTCAAAGACGATTGTGAGCAGCCTTGCTATGGTCTCCTCCAGCTTTCTCAGCACTTGTGGATGCATCCTGTCAGGGTTTTTTAGTTTGTGGATATCTGATTTGCCTCGGTGTTTTCTAACCTATTCCTCCTTGATCAAGGGAAAGTCTTCCTTTCAGTTGCCCAATACTATCTCTGGAGTCTTCTCCAAAAGACAATGGAGCCTCAGAAATTGTTTTGTTCACCCTTATTGAGGCTTCCAGACATGTCAGCAATACTTCAGGGTTAATGATAATCCATCAGCATCTGCAAAGAATCAGTGAAGGCTCTTGATAGTTGTCTGAAAAGAAGGAAGGTAGAGACAGTTCCTACATTTTCAGTGTCTGAAACTTACTCAGGTATGGCCTACATAGCTGCAGGTCAGGATATTGTCATCTGTGACATTACGCCTAACCAACACAAAAAAAAAAAACCAACCAAAAAAACCCCCACCTAACTGAAGAGATGATTTACAAAGGTAAATTCACAGTTAATTGAAACCTTCACCATAGTGCTATAGGATTCTGACACACAATTAACAGCCATGACTCCTAACCTCTTCCCCTGCTGCTAACCCTGCCACAAAACATTTAATTTCTAGTTCAGTAACACAGAAATTGTTTTATGTGAAACTAAAGATTACAACATCAGTATTTTCAACCATGGATAAATTCCCTAAACAGGAAGATTGCATTTGATAAACAGGTAATTGCCAGACCCATGGCCATTAGCACTCCAAGACACCACACTTTTCATACCAGATCACACACACAGGAAATGTTGTGACCCAGTTTCCTAGTGCTACCAGTTTTCTTTCTTATGAGAACACTGAGAACTCCATTTCATGCTTTCAGGCACTACGTAGGTGGGAGTCTGCAAGCCATAGGAGCTGTGACTGAGCTAAAGCCCCTAAATGTAAGAGCTTGGTATTCTTTTTGTTTAAAAAAATCCTAAACCAAACCTAACTTGATTCAACGATAATCCAGGACTAACATATCCCATCTATCTAGTCTATCTATAGCTATAAGTAATTATGGCTTTTCCAGGGAGTATGTCAAATATCAAGAACACTTCTCCCAGCTAATTCTTTAAAGATTTGATGTCTGGTAGCCGTGGACAGTAGGACATGGGCACCACTCTGGTTTTTTGTTGATCTTAAGCAGCATTGTGTTCCCAAATTTCATGGCAAAATTAGAAATTATTTTTATTCAAATGAGATGCTTTTTCAACCAGCAAGAAAATAATTTCATGAGTGCTACTGCTTTTTGTTATAGGAGTGCAGCAACTGTCTTTCACACAAAATAAAACAGTACTGTAAATAATCAGCTTGAATACCTCAGGGAGCGGGGATGTAAAAGCATAGCTTTCAAAATTAAGCATTTTTTAAAGCCAAGCATGGTCACAACCTCTTTCAGTAAGTGTGAGAGTTTCCTAAAAAAAATAAAATAACATTTTGTCACCTCTCTAGTTTTGAAATGTGATTGATTGTATTAAAACAAAAATTTGAAGAATTTTTTTTCTGTGCTGTGGTTATGAAGGCCAAGTTTCATGCCTGAAAGTTGTAAAATGACTGAGACATAAATCTTGTAAAAGCAGTGTTTAGAATAAGCACAATAAGTCAGACCTAATGGCATGGTCATAAATAGGATTCTTTATTATATAATAGAGTCCAAAGTTTCATAACTCTTGTAATAAATCTTGTTTTGTTCTGGAGAAAATGGCAGGGTCATGGTCAGGTGTGCTCATTGAGATTTATAATTTCTTTTAACCTAGTTCATAAGACCTTAGCCTCAATATCATCAGTGAGTTTTTTAGACCATATAAATCTTGGTCAGAGTTTTTGCATAAGGCTAATAATTTGTCCTTAAAAACTCGTGGTTATATTGTATCATTTTTTTGCATCATTAAATAATTTTGTTTTCTCTCCAAGTCTATAAAATCCTTTCTCACAACATTCTAGGCATTTCAGCCCTGCATGGAAAACAGAGGAATTTCACATTAAGTGACAGTAGCATTAATACTAAAACAGGAAAAACAAAGCAAAACAAATCCCAGGCTCCAGTCTCATATTTAGTATTTATCATCAGTAAAAATCAGATGTACTGATCAGTGAAACAATTTCCAGGCAGGACTTAGGGAATGAGAAAGCCTAGGATTTCCTGCCAGCTGCATCACAGAGTTCCTGTGAAATGCTGGGCTCATCATTCAGCTCTTGAAATGCTGTCAAGCCACAGTATGCAAATTAATTAACCAACTCTTCTCTTCACCAGCCTTTGAGATTAGAATAATGACTGCAGCTATCTCTTCTTTATTTGCCCTGTAGGCTGGTGGGATTCCTGTTTTTCAGGTTCTCACCATTGCCTTCCAGAACTGCACACATACCCCATTTTATTCCTGAATAGAATTTATATTCTCACACAATCACTTGGCTTCAGGAGCTGTTTATAAGAAATATATAATGAAGTCTGCAGTGGAATGGACAATTGGTAACTGCTGCTCTTGGTGGGTCCTGCATGCTATGAGAATTCCACTGATTGTATCTGCTTCATATGGATTTACGAAGACTTTGTTCATGTTTGGATACCTATGAACTGCTCAGGAGAAAGGTGCAATATCCATGCTTTGCACAGAATGAGGTAACACCGAGCTTTGAAGTCTGTTCAGCTGTTAACCAGACAGCTGATGAGCCTTATCCAATTTCTAGAGCTCCTCATCTGCTCTATTAAATGAAAAATAGCTGTATTTATGTAAATAGTAGATGAAATGCCAGGAGGTGGCACTTGAAAATATTTACTATAATTCCTGTGCTGTACTTGGGCCAATAAAAAAAACATGTTGTTATGTACTGCAAACTGTCTTCTCTTTGCTGCTCTTCACATGAGCTTGTAACAAGATGAGGTTCAGTTCCTGTGCTCAGCTGTATTAGTGACTGCCAGTGTATCACCACTTCCCTCGCTGGAGTGGTGGTAGTGCCAAAGAAGAGTCACATTCAGCCCTCATGTCTGCTTTCTGCATGTGACTCCCTCTGGATCCCAACATGTTTCCCTTAACCCTCACACAGACCAAGCATCCAGCTTTGTGAGTAATGGCTCGCAGTGGAGATACGTTTTTTATAACATTGACTTTCTGGAATTGTATTCTTGCAAGATTTAACTGTAACAAAACAACTGTTAATAAGCTCTTCTTTGATCTTTGCACAGACTTATATGCTTATTTTATTTTACTGCACTTTGAAGTAATTGTAAACTATGATATGGAAATACAGAAGGAAATCTCTCTAGAGAAGCATGGAGAAATTATTGCAGTTGGAAAACCATAGAAAACAGAGCTACAAGGCACCATGAGAGGTTGTACTGTGAAAGCATTTGATATAGCATGGATTTTGGAAGATTATTACAGTATAACAATGTCAAATCAATTTAAAATCCTTCTTTGCAGCAGTATTTTATTAAAAAGGAAGGATACTTGTTTCTGAATGCCTGGTGAAATAAAGAGGAACCTTTCCTATTCCAAAATAGTTTTCAACACATTGACTCTGCCTTTCTCCCTATTTGTAGCATTTTATGACTGTGCAACTTCAAAGAGGTATTGCACTTGTAGTTAGTGATCTCTTCTCAGAAATGCCAGAGAGAGTCAGATATGTCATACCACAAAATTTTATGCACTGGTCTTGTAATGAGAGAAACAATACTTCCTGAAGTAGAAGGGGGAAATGGTCCTCTAGTGTGCTTTTCAGCAGCAGCCAGGAAAAACTAGCAATATGGTAGAAACTAATTTTATGTTTGGACCTCTCAAATTCCTTCCAAAATGCTTTCATGTGCTGTGAGAACTGAGCTGCCACCCCTATACCAATTATTTGAATATTCTAATCTCTTTCTATTACTCTGCCAAATCTGAGTTTCTTAATTCCTTCCCTTATTGGAGTGGAAAATCTGTGCTGCACCTATAGAGATTCAAGTGATATTAAAAGGCTGAAGAGAGAAACCATGCACTTGTTTGCCTTTCAGCAAGGAATAAATCGTAAAAGCAGGAAACTGCTTCTGACTGTTAAGGAAGAGAAAGAAGATGTGACATGGGGAGTAAGCCTGATTTTGTGCTCCCTGTTGTAATCATAAGTAATTCTGCTGAAGTGGCAGTCACACGGGGTCAGTGCCACCGAGCACAGAGTCAGGCCAATTCAGCATGTTTTTTGTCTATCACAACATACACACATGAGGGCAATTTACATTTTATTGCCATTGCAGATGTGCTACTCTACCTACACTACTTAGTGTCAGCCAGTAAAGATCTTACAAGGTAGTAAAAAAGAGAAGCAAGAAGTAACTTAGCCACTAAAGCACATATCCCATTTGTAAGAGGATGCAGAGGTTTTAACCCTTTTCATACTCTTCTGAAATGCTCTTTGAGCACTCAGGAACTGCCATGACAAACTGTAACACTTAGAACCTCTTATACTTCTGGGAGCCCAGGAAAGCAAAGTTTCTGTCTTGACAAACAAATGAACAAAAACCCCTATCCTTTCATCTGGAGGAAAAGATCACTGCAAACCTACTCCTGTATCCAGGAGGGTCCCACTGTGGTCATCAGGCCATCTGAATCATTGTCAAGGTTAAGAGGGACCCCACTGCACTTTCTTTAGGAAAACGCATAGGTAAGCATGAAGTAACCTCTGTGGACCAGTAGAGGCTATCAATCCCTGAAAATGGGAAAGCTAATCATAACAGACAGAGCTGCGTTGGAAACTGTGTGAAGTCTCAGAGCATTGCTGCCTCCCATTTCTCCTATCCCACCCTTCCTGTGGGTGTTGGCGTAAATGAGGCATGTTCCCTCTGGTTTGTA
The DNA here is from genome assembly GCA_013396695.1 of Sakesphorus luctuosus. NCBI lineage: Eukaryota > Metazoa > Chordata > Aves > Passeriformes > Thamnophilidae > Sakesphorus > Sakesphorus luctuosus. Next base: position 305,795 of record VWZD01012912.1, on the reverse strand, counting down.
GAAAACAATAACAAGATGTTTGTTTTAATAGCAACAGGCAAGTTTAAAGAAATAATGCCTGGATTCCCATACTGGACAAAAGCCCCTCAGAGATAAAAAATGGGCTATTTCCTCCAGCAAGGGCTTCCAGACCACAGTACATCAGCCACTTCAAACAGGCCCATGCCAAGACAGGACTTGACTCTGTTAGCACTGATTTGGTTGTCAGACTTGCTCTCTAACTGTCACTGCCAGGCTCCTGATCAAGTCAAAGTTGTCTCCGAGCTCCGTGTCCACTCAGGGACAGGCTCTGCCAGGATGGCTTTCACTCCCTCTAAAGCTGCAAATGCAGATGCTATCTCCTCAGCTGAAAAATACAGATGCTAGCCCTCTTCGTCTCTTTCTCTCATTTGCATTGTTTTCCTGCTTTCTGATACTGTAATCATAGAGGACCCGCATCAGGACTGGAGATCTGGGCTAAGATGCGCACACTGATCTGAGCAAGACCTTGAGTACATGGTGAGGCTATGAAGCATTCTCGAGAGGTTTTTTTTGGAAACTGGATTGGATTATATAATATGCACAATAAAAAAATCAGAGTTGCACTAGTGCTTGCATTACAGTCCTACATTAGGCAATTCCTAAGTTTTATAATATTAAATTTGTAATTGCAGTGCCACAGTCATTTTATATAGCTGCAGACAGACTCATTCCAACTGTAAAAAAAAGGGACCATTTTGCCTTGTTTTTCAGCACAGGGAACAGATAATCCAATACCTCAGCTTTCACTGGCTGACATGCCAAACACTCATTCATACAGGAAAATTGCCTTTAAAGATTACTCATAGGTGAATGGTTGTAGAATCAGGTCCACAGAAAGCACTTGTTGAATTAACATGCTTTTGCATTGTCTTTAGTCTATCCTGGTATCACTACTGAAGCTGCACCTAGGCATCCATTTTGACTGAAGTCCATGTATTTTGGTCTCCACAGCTGTGAGAGAATAAGTCGTGAGCATTTTGCTGTCAATAAAGCAGAATCTTCTTGGTAAGTAATGTGCCAGTGGCAACACACTGAAATATTGAAACTGAGAATGCATCAGGTATATAGATTTTGACAGAAAATTAAATTATAGTAGGCAGTCCTATTTCCTTGCCCCCTCAATTACTTCTGTTAATGATATATTCAGATCAATAAAACTATGTTAAGTAACACAGAAAAAGAAATTGCATCAGCTGTGTTTGGAACCTATTCCTGAATCTTTCAAATTGCTTTCCTTAAATGAAGAAATATGTTTTCCCCAGTACTCTTGGGCATGAAACTTCCCTTTTTTCAGTTGAAAAAGTAACTTTCATCTAAGAAAAAAATGAGATGAACAGTATGATAGGATGATAGGGTGCTGCTCTTTTCAGGAATATTTTACTCCACCTATATGCATATAAATACTGCTATGACAGCCATTCGTGCCTTAACGACATTTTCCTTGGCAGCAATCCTCCCTTTCGCTCCATATCTATCATGTATCTATGTGATGTCTTTACTCTTCACTGCCTGGTAATACCTGGCCTATGATAACTCCCAATTTTCATGTTCATAATAATTACATCATTACCCTCTACCACTTTGTTTTGTTTGCATTCAGGTTGTATTTCTGAGCCTATCATAAAACAAAAAGCTGCTCCGTCCAGGGGTGCTGTCTGAGAAGTTATCAAATAACACCTAGAAGAACACAGCCATATATTGGGAAAATGGCAAACAGGCATCCCACATCACTAGCAAAACCCCTGTGGAAGCTAACATTACTGCAGTGCAAACAGTATTCATCCTAACTGTCATTTGAGTTTCACTCAAATTTTCTACACAGATTGCTCCTGTAGGAGTACATCTCGGGTCCCTAAATAACAAGAGCATCTACTGCAGGTAGCACTGACTCCCCGATACCTCCTGTGCAGGGTTGGAAACCGTGTGAACAACAGCAGTTCCAGGGGTGGATTTCAGAAGTTGTAGGGTTGACTATAATTTAATCGCCTGTGTTTGGAGTCCTATTAATGAACACTTGTCTCCATTTCTGTAGGATCTTTTCAATGTGTCTGGACACATGTATTATTTACCTAGTAATCTTCAAGCAGCTGTGAATTTACTGATGCGGATTTAGCAGTGGCAGGGGATGAGATGGGACGAAAGGAGGTGAAAGGCTAAGGGGGTTGTTTCTCCCTATCAACACCAGTTGTTTCAAGGCAGGTAATGTGACAGTGCAGGCACAAGGCAGTGCTGCCCTTTCCCTTCAGGCTCAGGCTGGAGGTGACTTTATTACTGCTGAAAGGAAAGGTACATATTGCTGTGGTCCAGACTCAGACAGGAGGTGGTTTCTTCAGGAAGTGTGACAGTCCTAGGGAGCACATTGATTGTGAAAGTCCTCACATACTTCCATTGCAGTGTTTTGTCCTGTAGCTACCAGCCTCCCTCATGTTGTGTTATACCACTGATCTATATTCAGTGGCAGGGTCTTGGTTTTGTGCAGAAATTTTGCAAATATACTGGCAAAACTCCAGACAAAGTTCAAAAGAGGCAGACAAAATGGTTTAGCACATCAATTCAGTAAAACAATGCCTTTATTCATTCTTGGCTATGAAAATTAGCTGGATGTTTCTTTTCTGACACTTAGCAGTACAAAGCCAGTGCTTTTAGACCCAGGTTTCTCTCAAGTTAGAAATTAAATCATCTCGTATTTTCTTGACTGACCCATTCTTGTGAGTGCTGATTTGGAGCAGCCTGTTCTGATCTGACCTGCTTTTCCTTTCCAAAACAATTGTGTATTTTTACAAACGTAAAAACTTTCTTTCCAATTCTCTGTTATTTCATTGTGAAATTAGATGTCCTTCCTTCAAAGCTTCCAAGCAAAGTAAAATTCTTTTCATTATGATTCAGTGCTGAAATATTGCAATGAGTAGATGACCCTGTCCAGACCCTGTAAGAGCTCTGGCCCTTGTGAGGAAGGAATAGAAAAGAGATGCTAGACTACCTTCTCATCTTATTCCTTTTCCCATCACCGTTACCAAAACTGCAGGGAGAAAAGAAACAGGGAATGGATGGACAAGGCAGAATTTTGACTGTTCTTGTTCTGTTTTTCTGCTCCAGAGGAGACTTTTCTGAGGAAGTCTGAGAAGATCAGAAAAAAGTCAAACCCTTAAATTTTTGGTTTCAGCTGTGTTGCCATAAGAATAGTCTATTTTTTGTGATAGTATCAGGATGACATGGTTCACTTCCCTTGGTGTCACTGCAGGAGATTCATCCACCTAATTTACGTGTCTTACTTATCAATAAGCAGCTGATGAAAACAACCTCTGACACCAGTTCTTCAGTTATCTGCATTGTCAGTGGAGAAATGTGAGAGTCTCTGAGCACCTCCAGAGAAAGGCTCATCTCTGACATGTTTGTTTAGGTGGAACTGATTCCCCTTGTCCAGTTCCTGAGTTCTTCTCCACTAGCACTGTGTCAGGCCCATTTCCAGCATTAGAGCCACCTTTTGCATCTTGTTCAGATATGCTCAGAGTCAGTGCCTCTTGGTGAACCCTCAGTAGCACTTACCCAAATCTTAAAGTGTCGCTCCTTGGGGTCTGTGACCCTCGTTTCTTCCTCAGTTCCCCTTTTACCATGGCTTGTGCTGCCAAACTAATGCCAGCTAAATTTTGGAGGCAGGCCAAGTGGGCACAACAAGGCATAGTTTCTGTGACAGGGAGTGGAGTTTACTGAGCGATTAACTTCACTGGCTGGATCCATTGAATGGGACTGTGCAATCTGGACATGGATCCATCCCTTTTCCCCTCTTGCCCTTTGATGAATGCAGCTCTGCAGGTGGAGGGAAGGGCATTCATCTCTAGAGCCAGTGCAGAAAATGGTGGTGTCCACCCTGGTTAATTCCCAGACAGACCCCTGGAGAGCATCTGTGCACAGAGCCCTACATGCTACATCCTACCACTAAGCTGCTGCTTTGAAATGGGCATGTTTTGTACTTGTATTAGTATTACTTGTAACTATATTTTTCTCCTTGCCTTGAATAGTATCTTCTTGGGTCAGATCAATCACAGTATATCATGTCGTGTAAAGCATAAAGTGTGGGAATGTGACAATATTAACTGAAAAATTTTATAATATAAAACTGAAATTAAAACTAAATTAAATTTAAAAAAATAAATTAATGTTCCATGTCCTCCTATCAAACCCATCTGAAATTCTGGCTACTGTCTAGTATAGATGAAATAACTCAGTCTGCAGCTTTTAAACACTGTGAAGTTAACCAAACAGATAGTTTCTCTGCCTTACAATATCCAAGTCAATGCCATGTCTCCAGTTTAAGACATGTTCTGTCCTGACAGAGACAAATACCTGCACAGAGGTCAAGACAGGATTAGGCCTCCCTCAGTGGTCAGCATATATGAATTTTTGAGTGATATTTCTCCAAAGGCTAGAGGTGAGGCAAAATTATTTCATTATTGGGTATTATGCCTATCTCCTGACAACAAACACCTTTGCATATCAATGATTTTCCTGGACAGGTCTGAAGTTTGGGAGTCAATTAAAACAAACAACATAACCAGCAACAAAAATCAATAAACTCCACAAAGGATTCTACCACATATCTGATGGCTATTGTTTGGATTACAACAGTCTTACTTTCTACAACTTAGACATTTTTTTTCAAAGCCTCTGAGCACTGGCTAGAATGAAGGCTCAACATATTAAAGTCTTAGAATGTTAATTCCCCGTCTTTTTCATAACTTACAATTGCAGTTATTTGAAAATTATAGCTTTGGATACACTAGTTAGTAATAACTTCTTATCTAAAAATTAGTTACAGTTTCTGAATTATACGTACTGGCACCTGTTTAGTAGGGTTTTTTTTTTACAAAAAAGCATTTCTCCTTTTGCATTCAGAAGTGCCTATTGAACAATGGGTGTTGCTAGAAGGAAAGAGCAAACTATTATAAAACAAAGATTTAGTAGTGGTGCTCGATAAAACAGGATAACAATGAGAAAACTTTTCTGGCAAACTAGCTGCACTGTTGGTGCAAACTGGAGTAGTCCCTTGGGCTCATAGAGTTGTGATGAATTACTTCAGCTGACAAACTGCAAATGAAATTTCCTTCTCACTCTCTTCCAACACCTATGTAAGAGAAACAAACAAAAAAAAAAAGAAGAAATAAATAAGAAACCAAAAATATGGTTCTGAGAGATGAAAATGAAGAAAACTCTGACATTCTGGTTAGTCCAAAAATAGATTTTGTCCCATTCACCCAGGAATTAGGCAACAGAAAACTGAAGTACCACATTTTCTTAGCTGTACACCTGAAATTTTTATAAGGAGAGAAAATATCTCCAAGAAGAGTGACTTTAACACTGTGAAAACAACAGGAAAAATCTTATGCTTAAAGGACAAGAATAAACTAAACTCACTTTGTAGGTGAAAGAGAAAAAACAGTAGCTAACAACAGAAAGGTATGCTAGATTTATCTGTCTGACCCAGCACAGATGTAGCAACCCCAGGTGCTTGGGAATGGCAGCTTACCATCCTGAAGTAATTTCAGACAAAAAAACCCAAGCAAGCTGACAGTTCTCTGTGGTAACCTGATTTGAAAAACTTTTAGCACAACACTTCTTTCAACTATTATATTTTGGCATAAAAGCAGGATAGTAGACAGTATTGCTTCTCACAAAGGGACAGGTAGCTGTCCTTGGAGGAACTTAGATATTCAACCACATGTAGTTGAAGCACAAATGGCGGCTCTGTCCCATTCCTGACAATCTTAAAGCTGAAAAATGATGCAGATAAACTCAGAAAGAAGGGGCAAATGAGGAAGCTCTGGTCTAAATCCATTTTGACTCATACCACAGAGAAAACTGAATGAGCTTTTCACTGTGAGCATAGAACAATCTACGTTCAGAGTAATTTTTTTTTTTTTGCTTTTAAGTCAGGTGGGTCTGGGAAGAAGAAGTCAAATCACATCAGTCACCTACGCAAAAAAAATGAAAGCAAAACTTCTGGTCCATTTGTTCATGTGTTTGTTTACAACAGAATGCCTGATATTCTTGGTGGAACTCAAAAGGATCACCTGTGGATGATGACTTTGCTCAACCAAAACCAAAGGATCCCAAGCCCAGAGGATCATCCACTGACTGACTTTGCTACAAAACCATCTGTGAGCATTCATAATCACCAGAACAATATCTTGGCTGTGGGAACTATAAGGAAGAACTGAAGGTTGTAGCTGCTCCATCTAGATCTATTTGTGCATTTCTATGCGTGAGATAAAGACATGCTAGATCTGTGAATAATCTGGGCTTAAGATGTCATTGTTCATGATATCCTTTCATGAACAAAGGATAAGAGGAAAACAGAAAAAAATGAAGGTCAAGTCAAGAACCAGAGAATACAAGTCTACATACAGATCCCTGGGAAGGGGACATGATTAAACAAGAGATGAAAAATTTGAATTTGTGGATCTATTGGATTAAGGTAGTGGATTCCATCCTAGGTGGAGGAGATCTACTTTGGCTCTGCAAAACTTTGTAAGCCAAAATAGCTAGGGTTAGTCTGGTGTTGGGACTATAGCTCAACCAAATATGTCCCAAATATGGCTTGATTTCCCTGTTTGATTTCACTGAAGTTCCCTTCCTATGCCCCTTAATTAATTTAAGGTGATGAGTCCAAAGTCCTTCTGCAGATTGGGCAGTTTTAAGATTAGAGCCATTTTGGAGCACTTTCAGGGCATTTAGACAATGCCAAGAACTACTGCAACCCCAGTTTTTGTGGTATCACTGACAGACTTGCAGTGTACAGGATCATCATGAACAGCCCTCAGGAGAGTTGACCAGGAAGGGTATTTTACGCTTGACATCAGATTCAGTAGCCATTTTCTGAATTGCTTCCCTCTTTTCTTAGTAGCAAACTAAGGATGAATGCATATAGTTGAACATGAAATAATTAGTTAATACAACTTAAAAGAGTGAGTTTTTTCCTTTCATTAAAATTTATTGTTTTATTTTGAACCGTGTGTGCTTGATATCTGCAGTTTCAGGAAAGGCTGTTCAAGTTTGGAGAAATTGTTTGCCTGGCTGAACTATGTATCTTCATAAAGGCAGCAATGTAACTGCAATTCAAGGCACATTTTTCTTCCTCTTTTTGAAATATCTAGTTAGAAAAGAAATCACTCAGGAAGGAGTGCAATAAAAAGATTAATTAGAGCAGAGAACTTATAATGTAATTGTATGAATTGTGCTGGCCCTGTTGGATATTGGTATGATTTGGAAGAAGAATGATCAAGAGGCTTATAGTGTTACTCTGGCATCAGAGGCAGTGCTCATCAAACAAAGACCTCATCTGTACACAGGTCCCCCATATGCCTCATCATTGGCTTTTCTATGAAGACCCCAAACCTCACAGAATGAAATGATCTCATTATATTGGACGTTGTTATTACTTTTAAGGGGGATTAACACAAAGGCTTAAATAGACTGCAGCAAACCACACAGGTCAGATCCATTAGAATGAGATAAAGACACTGTAAAAAACCATTGTATTCTTGAGTACTTTATTCTGTAAATGCCAACAGAGAGTGACATCAATTCCTAGCTCTTAACTAGCTATATCAGTGGTGGGAGAGGGAAAGAAGAATGTAGGACAGTGAAGAGAATGTTGTAATCAGTGAGGATTTCAGTAATCTTGAGCTCTGCTTTGAAGATATTAGGTCCTGTTTAACACCAGATCAATAAAATACTCTGTGGGAAAAACAAAAAGGTCATAATTTTTTACAGCTACCTGAAAGCTGAGCAGAGAAATTGGTAGAATGAGTAGCAGAAATATACTCTTACCAGAGCAAAATGCCTTGATAGGATACAAACAGAAAACTCAATAGATGGATTTTCCTGTGTTTCTTCTGACTATCTATTGGTTTATATTCTAGAGTGCCATTTTTCTCAAAGCCAAACTTCACTTCAAAATGGGATAATGTGCTTTTCACAGATCTGAACATTTGGGCCTGCAGCGTAAAACGAGTACCACTGAGATGCCAGCAAAAGGTGTATAAACAGTTTCACACTGTGCAAGGAGATTAGGCAGTCTTTATCCACAACAACAAAAGATCAAAACACTTCTTTCTGGTCTACAGTATAGGTGTGACAACCAAAGAATCTGAAATATTCTGTCCTCCAGTCTTTTCTGTCACCCTCTTTCTGGCACTTTGCACAATGTAGATGGATCAGAATTCACAGCTGTTAAGAGCTCTGTTGATATTACATAAACAAAGGTATTTGTTGAAATACAGTTCATCAAATAACTTTGTAGTAGGTTGAGCTTCATGGACAGGTGCTCACCCAAATGAGTCTATCACTCTCCTCCTCTGCTGGACAAGGGAGAGAAACTATAACAAAAAGCTTGTGGTTTGAGATAAGAACAGTTACCAGTTACCATCAAAGGCAAAACAGATTTGGTTTGGGTAAATGAATTGAATTTATTAGCAATCAAATCAGAGTAGGATAATGAGAAGAAAATTTAATCTTAAGACACCTTTCCCCACCCCCTCACTTCTTCCTACTCTCAACTTCACACCCAATTTTTGCAAACTACTTCCCCCTCCTATGGGAAATGGTCCTCCACAAACTTCTGCAACACAAATTCTTCCCGTGGGCTGCATTTCTTCATGAACTACTTGAGCATGGGTTTGTTCCACAGGGTGCAGTCCTTGAGGGGCAGGCTGCTTCTATGTGCGTCGTCTATGGGGTCACAAGTCCTGCAAGCAAACCTGCTCCGGTGTGGGCTCCTCTGTCCATATGTCCACAGGTCCTGCAAGGAGCCTGCTCCAGCAAAGGCTTCCCATGGGGTCACAGCCTGCTCCAGCATGGGATCCTCCAGGGGCTGCAAGGGGATATCTTCTCTACCATGGACAACCATGTACCACAGGTGGACAGACTTCACCATGGACTTCAGGGGAATCTCAGTTCCACCGCCTGGAGCACCTCCTACCTGTCCTTCTTCACTGACCTTGGTGTCTGCAGGGCTGCTGCTCTCACAAATACTCACTCCTGTCTCCGCAGTTGCTGTTGTGCAGTAATTTTCTACCTTCTTAAATTTGTTACCTTAGAGTCGCTACCACTGTCACTGCTGGGCTTGGCCTTGACCAGCAGCAGGTCCATCTTGGAGCCAAATGATATTGGCTCTATTGGCTAGGGGGGAATCATCAAGCAGCTTCTCACAGATGTCATTGATGCCTTAGGATTTTTATATATTTGTAGATAGTCATATTTTATATGTTTGCAGATTTAAATATAGCTGCATAGTTTCTCACACTCAAGGTAGCAGCTAACAGTTTCTAACAGTTTCTCATGGTTTCCAATGATTTGTGTTATGTTCCTGAATTTTGTTTAACTGCTTTACCAATGGAAAAGATAGCAGCAAGGATATCATGTTTGGGACACGTGCACCTGGACTGGAATAACAAGGCAAAACAAGATAGAAGGCCCAGAACCCTTGGAGGCGTCCAACGGGTAAGTTCTGAGGATAGTACCAGGGGCAAAAGGTTCTTGGGTTGGATGTATCCATTAGATATATTAATTAAGTAGTGTTATAAATTTGTACATTGTGCACGTGTCTCTGTATCCTTTGTGCATCAGAAGGCTTTCATGAAAGATCTGCTCTCTACTTTCCTTATACTAATATTGTCTTGAAAGTTTTTTTCCTTGATTTTAGGCAACATCACCCCTGTAGCTGCCCCCACTGCCAAAACCTGGCCAAGCAAACCCAACACAAATATGTGGCACTCCTTATCTCAGAGGGCATATGCCAAACACTAACACGTCATCCTACAAACAACTGCACGCTGTCAGCAGCTGTTGAGGCAACATGGTAGTTGATTTTATCTTGCTTACAGCAATTTATTTGCCCGAAGAAGGTAATTTCTGCCAAAGGTAGACCATGGTGTACAAATGGTGGAAAGCTGATCTTTACTGGTAATTTGTTTTATCTGTATGAATACAGAATTATACTGGGAGGTGTATGCACTTTAACTGCCTTCTAGCTTGCCAAAGAAGACTAATATTGACTAATATTGATTAAGTGGGATAAAATCTTATTTTATCTTTTTCTCTGAAGGAGAAAGCAAATCAGTTCATTCATTACATAATACACAGAAAAGAGGCCTGCTCCCAGAATATGTACTGCCCAGATATCGATACTTCCCCCTTCTTTTTGTGTTTGTCTCCTTTTGGTGAAACTGCTTCCCCAAACAGAAGCGCTAATGGGGGAGACTTTTAGAACACCATCCCGGATATTTATAAAACAAGCAGGGTATGTTGGGCTGTTCATCACAATTGGCTGTTCAGTGTCCTAATGAAGTCTCTGTAAAACCATTTCACTTGTGCAAGCAAATTCACAGGGGTATTCGCAATGGTTACACTGCAGTCCCAGGGAAAGACAATCAGCTAAGACACTGACTTGTTAATTAGCAACTGCTACTTCAGGCTTATTAGTTTGAAAGGAAGAGTCATTAAAGTCAATTAAAACAAACCTTAAGATCACATTCATGTGGGTTTTTTTTCTTTCTAAGTCATAAGCTTTTGTAATCCTCTAAGATCTTATTATCTATTACATTGAACTTCATTCTTCTAAAGCAGATCCCTTAACTGTGAGAAAATATGAGCATGGTGACCTTGTTCCCTTACTGATGATTCAGATGTGGGAGCCCTCGAGAAGTAGAATGAGTCTAATGAGTTCAAAATTATATTTATCCAGCTTTCTAGCTCATCAGAGGATGATCTAGCTCAAAACTACCTGATGTATAGAAAGAGTAGCAACCTGTAAATCTCATTTCCAAAAGAAGACAGTTTTCTGTCTCCAAAATGGTGCTTCTGATGCAGCCATGTTAATACTGTCAGGAGTAGTTACAAATTACTCTTCCTTGTGTCCCAGAATGTGGTGATTTTATTCCAGTTTGTTGGGGTTTTTTTCCATATAAACCTCTAGGGTGGACTGATCTTTTTGGAATATCATGATTCATTTTGAAATAAGGTGTTCACTGGGAAGACAATGCCGTGCAATTTCTGTGCATTGACAACCCTATTTATTTTTAATTTAACAAGGAGATATTGCTTTAGTTTTCCAAGTCATCCCTATATTTTAAGTGAACTTCGATTTTATTCCTTGACAGTTCAGTGTGAAGAAGTACCTGTTTCTGCAGCTGAAAAATTGAGTTAACAGTTATATTTGGAAACAGTTAACAGAAGTATGGAGGTCACATATAGGGATGAAAAAGTAAGAACATCTTTAATGGATAAAGTGAAGGAACTCTCAGGAAAGTGAATACATTCAAAACCCATATTCCACTGGAGACTGCCACTATGTCCTTATTAATTCCAGAAGAATTGAGTCTGCAAAGCTGTACAACATGAATTTGTGATAAGGCCTTCTGGGTGCTGCCACTTCTGGGTGCTTTGCTCAAAGGAAGGAACTTTGTATAGAAGTTTGTTTGCTCTTGCATGCAGGTGGATCTTTTAAAAAAACCCCACTGTATCTTTTGCTGATTAATCAAATTAAAATCTCAATAAACGTATTCCTTTTTTTTTCCTGTCAAATGCATGAAATATGTACTTCTGGAAAGGATGGACCTAGTAGTCATTTTGATTTGCTACCAGCTTGGGAAAAAGCAGCTGAAAAGCTGCCTGGCAGAAAAGAATCTGGGAGTGCTGGTTGACAGCCAGCTGGCAGTGTGCCCAGGTGGCCAAGAAGGCCAGTAGCATTGTAGCTTGTATCAGAAATAATGTGGCCAGCAGGACTAGAGAAATGACCATCCCCCTGTACTTGGCACTGGTGAGGCCGCAGCTCGAGTCTTATGTTGAGTTTTGGGCCCCTCACTATGAGAAAGACACTGAAGTGCTGAGGTGTGTCCAGAGAAGGGCAACAGATCTGGTGAAGGTTCTGGAGCACAAGCCCTGTGAGAAGCAGACGAGAGACCTGGAGTTTCTTAGCCTGGAGAAAAGGAGGCATAGGGGGACCTTATCACACTACAACTACCTAAAGGGAGGTTGTAGCAAGTTAGGGATTGTTCTCTTTTCCAAAGTAACAAGTGGTATGGTGAGAGGAAAGAGCCATGAGTTGTGCCAAGGGAGTTTAGATTGGAAATTGTGATAGCTTTCTTACTGAAAGGGTTATTAAGCATTGGAATAGGCTGTCCAGGGAAGTGGTGAAGTAACCATTCCTGGTAATATTTAAAAGACATGTAGGTGTAGCACTTAGGGACATGGTTTACTGGTGGACTTGGCAGTGCTGGGTTAATGGTTGGACTTGGTGATTGATTCTATGATTCCAAGTACCAGAGGGTTGCAAGAATATGGAGTTATAGGATTCGCAGAATCACAGAATCAACTTTGTTGGAAAAGACCTCTGAGATCATCAAGCACAACCTTTGATCCAACACCACCCTGCCTACTAGACCATGGTGCTAAGTGCCACATCCAGTCTCTTCTTAAATACATCCAGGGACAATGAATCCACCACCTTCCTGGGTAGCCCATTTGAATGTCTGAGCACTCTCTCTGGAAAAAATTTCTTCCTAGTGTCTAACCTAAACCATCCCTGGCATAGCTTAAGACTGTGCCCTCTTGTGCTACTGCTGGTTGTTTGGGAGAAGATAGTTCTAGAGATTGATAAGGTCTCTTCTGAGCCTCCTCTTCTCCAGACCGAACAACCTCAGCTCCCTCAGCCACTCCCCATGGGACTTGTGCTCCATTCCCTTCACCAGCTTCATTACCCTTCTTTGGACATGCTCCAGCACCTCAAAATCCTTCCTAAATCTCTGTGACATTTTAGTACCTTTCCATATTCACTTTTGTCTGTCTCATGGTAATCTCCAGAGACTTCTTTCTGTTATACAGATTCTTAGAAAGGCCTATGATTCTCATCAAGAGTAATGGAAGTGACAGTGACAGAACAAATTATGAATGTAAAAGAGAACCCTGCACAGCAAGACTGTGTTACTGAGTTAGGCATATTATCTGTTATCATTGAAATAACTACACTGTATCCATTTGTAATGTGATCAAAAGCCAGCTAATTTGAAAGCTAAGTAAGATGATAAACAGAAAATGAGATTTTCTGAGGTGTTCTCTGTGGTCTGAGTGAGGAGTTTTGGTAATTCCAAATACTTTCTAATGGATGCTGAAATAAACCTAAAAGCAGTAATAATTGAGCTCTTTTCTCACCATCGTCCCTCAATCACACTAGACCTGTGTTTCTGTAAGTGATGAGTGATTATGAATACTCACCAAGACACAGTTGAGTTTTTGCTTTTGGAGAATGAATGCTAAATGTATGCCTGATACCAGCAGAAGAAGTGAGGGGGCAAAAAACAGCACCCAAAATTCCCTCTTGTTTCTGAAAACATGGGTCTGAATGAACAAACACATTTCACAACTCAGCCTGCACCCAAGTGGTTTTCCCTAAGGATTTTCCTCACCAAGATAAGTACAAAGTCATAATAAATCCCTTTTAAATTCTCCTCAAAATGCACTTCCTCAAGGAAAACCTATGGATTGCCCTTCAGGACCTCCAGCATCTGTTTTGCTTTAAATTTTGCTTTTAAACTTTCCACACCAAAGGAGATTTTCCTGTTCTCCTATTGCATGCACGCTCACATTTCTGAGCCATGCCATGTCTCCAATCACACCTGCCGGGCAGTAACTGGTACAAACCAGCCTCATTTCTGAGTTAAGTTCAGGGCATCACCAAACTCAGTTACTTTTGTAACTGGCTGTCAGACCCCTCTGTGAAAGCCAGGAGTTATTTTTGTGCATTGGGAATGCACAGGCTCTGTCTGCCTTGCTGTCCATTTCCATGCTTGTGAGTCGGCACTTGCCTGGAGAGTTGGTTGACTGGAGAATTGATTACTCATTTCACTGATTTGTTAGAATATTTACATTTAAATAGATAGGGGGCTTGGTTGGTTGGTTGGTTTTGGCGGGTTTTTTACTCAGAAAGTTTTATTCCATTCCCTGTTAGCAACAACCATCAGACTTGCCTTTGGCATTCTCGTTCCTCTCTGCATCACAGATGTGGTAATGCAAGCAGAGCCAGGTGGGTGCCAAACCTGATAAAGAAGGTGGGCTCCCAGTAGGTGGAATGAAGCCAGTTGTCACAAAAAATGTACCCAGAATCTCTCTTTCCTGGTAACCAGATGTAACTAGGGAGGGGCTTGTCTCCGAGGTATTCCTCACCCATTCTTTCCCCTCCCATGGAATAAGAGACAGGAGACAAGCAGTTTAGCTCTCTTCAGTTTCCAGGGAAGGTGGAGGGCAGATGTCTCCCTGCTGCTGCTCGGTCTCTTATCAGAGCCACGCAGAAGATCAGGGAAAGGGCATGAGTGAGCCCCCCTGCATGGGAGAAAGGAGCTAGTTTTTCTTCTAAGAGTGGTAGTGGGATTACGTTGTAATAGTTTACTCGAGGTGGGGGGTGGGGGTGTTCTTTTGTACCCATTGGGTTTTTTTGTTTTGTCTCCTTGTCGACCTTGTTTTCACCTTCCCTTTTTTTCCCCTCCCCTTTCCCTCTCCCTATCGTGAGTGCAAATTGTATTCACATAATTGTAGACATTTAGAGAATATGCATATAAACATATATATACTGACTTAGCTCAGCTTCTTTCAAGTTTGTTTTTTTCCCTCCCCATTCCTTTTCCCTGCTTTGAGGAGCAGGGGGAGAAGAGGAGGGCAGCTCGAGCTGCGGGGTGGCCAGGATGAAACCAAGACACTGATCATCACTCTTCTGGCCTCTACCTCATAGAATGTATCAAACAAGTGAGCCTTCCCCAGGTTTTACATTCAGATTCAACCAGTTTCTATGCAAAATGTGGTTATGGTTGCTACTTTGTCCTTAAACATAACAGGAAAATGAGAAGCCTCTTCCCACTTGTATAATATCCCACTGGGTCAGAGTGCTGCCCAGAAGTGATAGAATCAGACCAGTTATATTCTCTACCTGGGACATCCATGCCTGAAGTTTATTTCTGTACTTATATAGTGAGGTCTGCCAGCAGTTAGAAGGGCAAACTGCTTCATAGGGCTTGCTTTGAAACACTCTTCTCTGTTTTGCATTACACAGACGCAGAGGTAGTGCCTTTCCTGTGCCAGTAGCCCACTGTTCACGGTGCTGCCTCGGTGGGTGCCATCATGAATCTCTGGGCAGCTTAGCAGTGGCATGCTGCCCAGCACAGCACAGGCTGGCAGGGGGGCTCAGCGCCCCGATTTGAAAAGGGTGGACTGTCACAGGCCTGTGCATAGCAAGCCTCCTTTGAGATGCCCAAAGACTTTATAGGCAAAAAGAAGGGAGCTGCAGAGGACCAGCTGTCTTACCCCCTTCCACACTGATGCCCAATGAGCTGAAGTACCAGAAGCTAATTCTTGCTGTTGGGTGAAGTGAATCATAAATTAATAGGTCAAATTTAGCCAACTAAGTTCAAGATTTTACAGCAGCAGTATCGTGTTCTCTGCACATTAGTATCTCCTATGACTATGGCATGGGTGGAATCATGTTTCTCCTCATTCCTCAGTTTGTGAATATTAGAATTTCTCTGCCTTCTTCACCAACCTTGCATTTTCTCAGCAATCATTTCTCAGACAACTCTAATGTTCTTTTTCCTGGTTTTGTATGTTTACTTATTTGTATGCTTGGGTTTTTTGTTGTTATCCTCACTCAAAAATTATTCTTGTTTGCAGCAGCCCAGAGTGAAGACTTTTAGTCGTTCTTGAGAAAAAAAGAAAATGAGTTAAAAAATGAAGAGTTTTTCTCACACATTTTCAATAGTGAAATATCACCATTTTCTGGATGCAGAAAATATTAAATCAAAGCGTCACTTTCAAAGGCACAAAATATAGCATAGTCAGGTCTTTAGTTAAGTACTTATCCAGAAAGAGATGTCATCATCTCTGCTCTGAAAGATCAAAGCCTCCCTCTGATGACAATGTAAAGGAAAGGCCTAGCCCAAGGTGTGTTGCTGTGACATAAGCAATAATGGTGGAAAAGAATGATTACTTTAACAGTCCCTCCCAATGCAATAATCTGCATCCACCTCTGGGTTTCTACTCACAAGAGAAATGCTTCAATGCTGTGTCTGTGAGTGAAAGGCTTATGTTTCAGAAAGTACATCTAGTCACTGTTGCCAGCAGAAATAATAAAGGTGACAGGCTTTCTCATATGAAGACACTGTCATGTTTTTATAATCATTGCTTTATTTAAAAAAGGAAAAATTATCCTCCTCCAGCTCAATACGGTTGCAGGACCACATGCTTATATTAAAAACTGCATTATTCATTTAGGTTTTTTCCTCATCTCTTTAAGAAGAAACCTACACAGAACTCTGAATTTAGAAAAACAAAACACTTCAATGAATTTAAAATTATCTTTTATTCTTTTTATTAAAAACCACATTGGACACCTGCATTCACAGTCTATTTCATGCCCAGAAAGAGCAGGAGTCTTGCATAGGGAAGCAACTGCTCAGGCTGATGCCGGGATACAGGATTCAGTTCATAATGTACCCTGAATGTCACTGTACCTAATTTTCCCATGGTGAAGTTGTTTTCCTCTCCAGATTCACAGGGAAGAGGTTTCCCAGGACAGAAGTGCCACAGTCTTGCCCTTGCCCTACATGCCCGTTGCTGATCAGCAGAGCCTGTCTCTGGTCATTTTATTCTTGCTTTTTCTAGTGCAGACTCAAAGCCAGATGGATTGGTAGAGGCATTGTCATGGCTTCAGGGAGCTTAGGTCTGGCTCTGCACAGGTGGAGACAGAATTCCCTGCTGTGACTTTTATTACTATTATTGTTATGAAATACAGGTTATTTAGTTTATTGGTCTGACAGAGTTCTGCTGAGGTGGCAAAGGTCTTTCATTCAGCCCTTATTTCTCTGGTCAGCAGAAGCCCTTGCTGCACAACCTTGTACTTGCTATTCTTTCTGTCAGTGCTTATTTATTTACTTGGTTTTAACCCCAGGATGGAGATGTGTAAGATTAATCAAATATTCTCTAATGATAGATGCTATTCCTGCAGGAACGCAAACTGCTTTCTTAGAAGAAAAGGGAGGATACTGTATATCAAAGAATATGTTGGAAGGGGGATTTCTAATGAGAGCAAATGCTCCCCATCTTCATTTCATCAATCTGTATATGTGTGTGAGAGAGAGGCTAAGACCAGCCACCTCCCCTGTGCTGGTGCAACTAAGAGCAGCAGGAGGTCAGCCCAGCTACTTCCTTGGCTGAAATGGATTCTGCCATAGCATTAGCAAGGTGAAACAAGGTTAGACATCCCTCCTTTCTCCTTCAGCCTCACCAACTTGAAGTCCCTCTCAGGCTGCAAAGAAGCCAGGGAAAGAGCCAGAGCCATGCAGAGAGGCAAGGGTGGAAGAACAGGGCTTTCCTGCAAGTTCCTGCTCCTACCTCCTCATAGACTGAAATAATTCACAAGGAGATATCTGATTTTATACATTAGCCTACTCGTGAAATATTCTCTAAAAATCAGTTCTGATTAAAAAATTGAAAGAACTACTTTTATTAGGTACTAAAAAAAGACTTTATTACTGCTGACACACAGATAATTGAAGGCATTTGGAAGGTACAACATATTTTAAATAAAAGCATCACTGGTTGCAAGAAACATCTCCCGTTCCCCACACACACTCTCCCGTACCTGAGATGACACAGTGGTGGTTTCAAAAGCATGTCTCCACCTTTTCCTATCAAAGTGGCCTAAGATTTTACTTGGCTGGCACCTGCTAAAGAGTACAGTTCTATTTCTGACATTCAGACTGCTCTGTGATATCACCTTCAAAGCAAATAAGAACAAAATGTTACTCCCTTGAGCAGGAGGTACAAGCAATATGAAGTAAATAAGACAAGTTAACCAGGTTTTGATTTGCTAAACTATAAGCAAAAATCTCGCTGTCTGTCTGCCTATCTATCCAATCATCTCATTCTCAGTGTTTCGAGGCATTTGGATTTTACTTTGCTAAATCAAACCCAGATCAGTGTTACAAAAGTAAATATGAGTAAATAAATATAAGGAATTAAATAAAGGGAATGGTACACAATTTGAGCGGGGGGGGAGGGAGGGGTGGAGGGAAGGCAGATGAAAAACTCTAAAGTTAAGTGCAAAAAAAGTATCTAAAATAATTTCAAAGGAGATGTTTTTAAATTGTCATGGCAGCA
This sequence comes from Sakesphorus luctuosus, assembly GCA_013396695.1. Taxonomy (NCBI): domain Eukaryota; kingdom Metazoa; phylum Chordata; class Aves; order Passeriformes; family Thamnophilidae; genus Sakesphorus; species Sakesphorus luctuosus. Next base: position 287,576 of record VWZD01012912.1, on the reverse strand, counting down.
GCCTTTCAACTGTGTGCTGAAGAAACAGGAAAGTTACTAATGATGGTCCTGATATTTCTGCTCTGACAGTCTAGAGTTCTGGCTTTGACTTCAAAGGGAATGATGCTCACACTTCTATTTGCAATATAAAGCTCTCTTCATGCTCAGTCTACAAAGCAACAGGTAGCAATGCTCTTTCATGTTGACCAGAAGATATGCAAAGGAATACTTCCCACTGAGATGAAGTCAGCTCAGATTCCTCTGCCCAGGCAGGGGAAGACTCTTTTCTGCTTCTTTGTGCAGCTGCTGAGCACAAAGCTGCTCATTCAAGCTGTGACTGGGAGCACATTGATGTGCTCTCAGCATGTCGGCTGTTAGGCTGGAGTGAATGACTGAATCTCCCCAACATCAGTGAAGATTCAAACATTTATCCCAGCAGAGTTGAGCTAACATATTCATTCCTCCCCAGGGAGGGTGTAAGGTGGCTCATCCAGTCAAATCTGTGCTGACCTTAAGCTCTCTCATCACAGAAATTACAGAGGTGAAACTCTTAATGTATTACCCACCAATTTGGTACACAGCATCCGTGGGACCGGGAGCAGTAACATGGCAGTGTGACCGCATCAGCATCACCCGAACAGCTGATGTCTGTTCCCTCGCTGGGAGCTGTGCTGACACAGTAATGATGTGCCTGAGCTCGATGCCCACTCAGGGCTACTGCACAAGTCTGTGCCTGCCTTCGACTGCTCAGGGACACCAGGGTTATGGTGACCTCTGTGAGAGCATCAGGTAATGGTGCTGTATGACATGCCTGCCCTTTTTAGACCTGAAAGACTGTATGTATGCAATCAATGGAGAGGAGGTAAGGAGGGAAATTTGTGAAAAACGTATTTTTTGCTGAACTTCTGTTTTTCCATGAGCAAAAATTACTGTAAAATTGCAATATTTTTGGAAAATTGTCTCCTACTCAAAAAACTCTGATTTTTTTTTTTGGTTTTGTGTCAGATGTTTTCATCAAAGATTTTGAAGCAGAGAGATAGTCATGTTTTCTGGCTGTATTTTTTGTTCCACTTGGGCAATTATTAGTCACATGGTCTAGCTTACAGTTCTCTGATTCTCTTCCATTAAGAAAGGGGAGTGAAACTGTGCTGGCTTCCATTTCCACAAGGGTATGTTACATTGTGACTCTATCTGCTAGATAACAAGGTAGTAATTAACTTGTCTATTTTCAATAGTCAAAGCAAAAGCGGGACCTAACTGCTATAATTCACAATTGACAGTATATTTCTTTTCATTCTCAATACACACTAGGTGTGTATACACACTAGGTGTGTATTGATGCACATTGGATGTGTGAGTATCCGATGTGTCACATTTACATAACACGTACCTTTACTTTGTCTATAGTTATCTGCCTGCATTTTCCCATCTCTGAGGTGTGTGTACTGCACATATTAGTATTTTTAGTGCCGCCCTTACTTTGATCTGAGAAGGCTGCCTTTCTCCAAGACTGCTTTCATTACCTTCTTTCTTCTTTGTGTGGCAAATTCCTTAGAGTGAATATCAAGGGTAACTTCTCACTGAACACAGACACCTTTTCTTGCCACACACAGGAGTATTTGCTGCACCAGGATTTGCTGCACTGTCAGCAGAGGAGATTCATCCTGCATTTTTAGACAGTTACAGATATCAAAGGATGCACAAACAGGTGCAGAGAAAGCAGATGTAACATCAAATGCCTACCTTTCTGCAAAAATGTCCCAGAAATGCCAAAAACTGTAGGGTGTAGACGAACATTGCAAAGAAATCCTTCATTTCATACAACTATGAATAACAAACTGCTTGGGATTGTGGGTTCCTGTTGAGTTCAGAGGTTGGAAAGTGCCACCTGCAAAATTGCTGCTACAAAAGATCTTTCAAGCCTCCAGTAAATGTTCCAGGCAAAGCAAGAGGTATTTCAGATTGATCTTGTGTGACAGCATGGCTGTGGGGCTGTGAGATGCAGGTATGAACAGCTACCCTGGGATTCTCCAGTCCTGCACATCCCTGCTGGAAATATTGGTACATTGTATGGGGGGTTTTATACCTGTGAGCATATTAAAGACAAGTCCTTGTGCACACACACTAAAACATGCAGAAATGAACCTTGACTGCTTGGCATATACTTAGTGAGTGCTGAAAGTCTGAATTAGGAAACTTTTCCCCTTTTCTTCAGATATAATAAATGTTGAATACAACCTCCATCAGTGGGGAATGACAAAAGTCTGCAACAGCATAGCTAATAGCCCTGTGGTCAGGATGCTCACACAGGACATAGGAAGCCATATCCACATCTGTGGTCAAAGTCAGGCAGAGGAAGGATCTCACATACTCACTGATGGTTTAGACTGCCAGGTTACCATTGAGAATCATCCTTGTTTCCAAACAGGAGCTTCCCAGTTCCTTATGGCAAGTCCAAGATACTTCCACCCACATCAGAATGAAACACACATATACACACAGATCTTATAGCATTAAAGATGACATAAAATGTGGAAGAAAAGCATTCAGCATCTGTCAGTCAGTCAACATCCTTCATTTGAACAATAACATCAGATTTTGTAAAAAGCAAGCTGTTGAGTGCATAGAGTGGAGGCTTCTGGATCTTCCTGGGCCTAACTCACCAGCATGATAGTGAGGAAGGGTTTGCTCATGTCCATAGAATACTGAATACACTGACTGATGAAATTGAAGGGTGCTACTTTTTCTTTTCATGCTCTTGGTCTTCAGACTCCAAATGCATGGTTTTCTGTACTAAAAAACCAATATCTTCACATCCAACTCTTGCTGATTAATTTCTCATCATACTTCATTTTGTATTGCACACAAGATTTTCCTGGGATATTTAATCCTTTTTTTTGCAGAGCTCGTTTTTTTTACCCTCTATCTTCTTTCTTTCAAGAATATAGTTGTCTTTTTCTGACTTCTCCCCATTCTGCTTCATAGATGGGAAGACAAAGGACTAATTTTTGGAGATAGTGCACTCTGTAGAAAATATTTTTTTTTGGTCAATGACTTCTTTCTTCCTTCCCAATGAACATTTCTATATCCCTCACTCACCTATTGATCCTGGTGTGCTTGAAACATTTTTTCGTTCTCTCACCATTCTCCCTCTCTATGATCTTTGGGATTTTCCACTTGATTTCTTCTTTCTTCATTTTATTTTCACTATCTTTGTACTCCATAGCCAGACATTGCTGCTGTTTGTGGCCAATAGATGAGGTCACCAACTAAATGTCTATATTTGGCAGAATTGATATATATGCCTCTATTTTTGCTACAGTAATATCAGGCAGAGATCAGAGCTCCAGGGTGTTGCCATAACTTCATCTCCAGTCCTTGCCCTGAATTGGGTAGAGGCTGAATGAACAAAGAATGGCATCATATCCATGGTATTTAACTTTTCTTTAGTTTTCTTTACTGCAGTGATTTTCAGCCTAAGCATGAAGGAAAGTCAGATAAATATTTATCAACTTGATTCTTATCTGAAACAAAACATGCTTATGTATCTGTTATCAGGAGTATAGTAATATAAATAGCTCATACTACAGATCCAGCTTAGGAAATATTTGATTTAATATATTATGGGAAAAAGCTATTGGGTTTTGGCAAATATGGCATGTCTGAAGTCCTAACTGGATTTTTATGTAAAGCTGCAAAACTAAAAACTCTGTCTTAGGCATTCCCAGGGCCAGTAAGTACAAATATTCACACAAGGATGAACCTTCAAGAGGCAGAAAATGCACATAGCTACATCAGATGTTCCAAATGAAAAATCTGACATTTTCTGACTTGTTCTGCAGTAAAGAGAAACTAATAGGAATTTTGCAGAGGTGTCTCAAATCACAAAGTCTTTCTGGTGGTAATGATTTTAGTACCATTGTATTTGTTACAAGCATTTCTTTAGCACTGCCTTTTCCCATATGATCATAAACTTTCTGACAAGGAAATAGCTGAATGTTGCTCTTGCAAAAGTAAAATAAAGAAGAGATTTGGCCAAAAGTTATCACAGTGTTAAAGTTGAAGATATACAAAAAGCTCTGTTTTAATATCGGGAAGTAGCATACATTTTACTTGTTTTAATGTTCCTCTCTGGAATTCTTCGACAGGCATAAAAAACAAATGTTGCCAGTGCCAACAAGACTAACAAGGTCAACACCTATATTTAGGAGGCTTTGTGGAAAATATAGGAAGGTTTGGAAGTCCTGAAAAAATTATCTCAGAGGCCGGCACCCACTCCTTGGGTTTGCTGCCAGAATCCTAGTACATTCTATTCAATCCTGTGATATTTTTACAGTTTGGAGGAGACAACAGAGCCAAGTTCACCCTTCCAACAAACCAGACTCAGCTCTGCATGTGCTGCTCCTATAGTGTGGCAGAACACTTTCACAGCAGGTTTCTCATGTTGAAAAATCCCATTGTGTTTCTATTCAGCACACCATGGGCTTAGTTTAACATCAGTAAGGAAGCAGTACAGTTACACAGCCATCCACTTACCCTACTCCGCTGGGTCCTGGAAAACCAAGATACCCTGTACCATTTGAAAAGTGGCTATAAACTGAACTGGAGGAAAATGATAAAAAATGCAGTTGGACCTCTAGGCAAAATCATGCCAAAAATATAAAAATTATTACTCGTCTAGCTATAATTTTAACTAAATACAAAATGGTGTGTTTGTGCAGCTACTTTCATGTAACTGGAAAATGGTTTTTTTTGCTTTCAGATGTTGGTGTTTCACAAAGGGAAAATATTGGTATTCATGAATTGTGAAACAGAAAAAAAGAAATCCTTGGGTATTTTTGATTGAGTGATACACTGAAAAGGAGAGGCATGATGAACAATGCTGGTAAACACTAATGTGGTAGGACAATAAATTGCATAAATAGAAGAATACATTTTAAACTCTGAGAAGCCATAGGTCATGAACAGAATAGCTATATACAGTTTTGAGAGTGTAGTATTCAGGGAGAAGGGGTATGGATAATAATTTGAAAATACTGTTTATCTTACAATCATTAAAAAAAACCAAACCAAACCAAACCAAAACAAAAAAAAACCCCAAAGAAACAAAAAAACCCCACACACCAAAAAGCAAACCAACCAAACAAAACCAAACCCAAAACCAAACCCCAAAAGAACAGCTTGCCAAGCTTAATCTGGCCATTTCTCTATAACATCTGAGCAAGTCTGTTATTTAAAGTAGTGATGATTTTACTGAGATTCTTTGGTGCACATACAACTGAATGTACAAAGACCTGAAGCAAGAAGTTATCTGCTCTATTATACTGCAAGGGGGGAATAAGAGAAAGAAATCGAATCTGTACAATAGAAGGAGGACTGGATATCTGAAAGGGTTTTTATTCTGTTTTTCTAAGGAAACTAGATTTATCTGACTATGCTCTTTTGTGTCTGTCAGCCTGACTTTTAACTTTAGAATGTGTTGACTAATTTCATCTTAATGGGCAGAAAGGTAGAACTATCAAATGTATTGTGTTTCTACTAGAACCAGAGACAGAGGATTTGAACAATCACTTAGTGCAAGCAAGTCTGTTTGCTCACAGTGCTTCTGGAAAGTGTGACACTTCTTTTCTGAACTTGAAGCAAAAAGATGGCTCTGCCTCAAAATGGAATCCAAAATGGATGCAAGCTTACTAGTTAGCAAGAAAACCACAGAGAAGAAGGTTGAAGGTTTCTACTTCCCATTTGCAGTATTTGAGTTGCTCTTTTAGGATGCTCAGTTTTGCTTCTCCAGGAAATTCTGGAGATAAATTGGTGATGGAGAAACAGACAAAGTGGACAGTTATATATTCTGGCTAAAAAGATGAAGATAAAAATCAGGACCCTGGAAAGACTAGAAGTAGCATGAAAGTGTGACATATGGTTATTTCACAGAGACATACCTGAAAAGTTTATAACAAAGCTGATCACATTTAAGGGAGCACCAGTCAGCAAAATAAAATGGACAGCAGTGAAATTTAAGATCTTCAGTTACTCTGCTACAGTATACTAAAATGTTTTTATGCCAACTCTATGCTTCCTTATCAAGAAAGAAAGTACTAAAATTGATCCTGAGATGCAGCAGCAGCAGCAAATATCTTTAAAAATGTCAAGTTTTAAAGGAAAAGTAACACATCACTTGGAGTTGTGCTAGCAGCTATCAGAAAGTGACCTTCCTTGGCAAACCTCCTGTGTATTTCCTACTCCACACTGAAGGGAAATGTGTTTTGACAGGTTCAGATTTCAGAAGAATATGATGAGGAGTACCTGATCAGATGACAGCCATCATCCAAATGGAGGTGCAAGAAAGGAAAATGAAGTGGTGCCCATTAGCAGAGCACAAAAAGCTCTAGTACTACCACCACAGCTCAGCTGAGAGGTACCACTTCTCAAAGGCAGGTCATTGGACTTTCAAAATCTGTCCGTGTTGTGGTTTGAGCTGGCAAAATGCCAACTGCCCAATACAGAGTCAAAGGGTCCCCTCCCAGTGAAAGGGAGTGAGGAAAAAAACACCTTAGAAATAAAGATTTGAAATGGTAAGGTTTTTATATTTACACAGAAGAAAGGAAAATTTAAAACAGAATATGATGTAACACATATATATACAAATGTGAAAAGAAATAATAGCACCTCCACCGAGTTGCCCGAGTTAATATCCCAAATTCCAACCACCCAAACCCCAGAAAACCTCCCAAAAACTCTCCATGAGAAACCTCCCAGCAAGAGAGAGAGAAAGATTAACAAGAAAATGTTCACCTCCCTAGATAAACAACAGCGCCGACAGTAGTAGGGCCTAATCTCAGCCATCAGAGCAGTACGTCCTCCTGGGGCAGTAGCAGAGACCAAAAGAGACAGAAAATCCTCCTCCCTCTCTTTTTATACCCATTGACACTTCTTGATGATGTCAGATGATATGAAATACCTCTTTGGTTGCTTAAATCAGGTGATGTTTGTCCCTTCTTATATATGTCATGTCTTTTGAGGCCTGCTAAAACTGAGGCCTGAATAAGGCCTAAACTGGAACTAAAGCCAAAACTACCACACCCAGACAAAGGGTAAAAAGACGACATCCAGCACGGAGGCTGATGTACATGGGGTACACGCAGGAGTTCCAGACAGCAGTATTTCTCTGAAGGATAAGGTGAAATTTTCTATAGCAACTTTAGGAAAAGCAAATGACAATACAGACGAACTGTAAATCTTATCAAAGTCACTATCAAAAAAGGGAAAATGACTGATCCGTTTTTGTAAATCAAAGTTGGGCTTCATTGCCTTCTTAACCCCAGGAGCTCATTAGTTGCTATGGAGAGCTTCTACAGAAATGCAACATTTTACCTATCAGAACTGAGCTGCCGAAAAAGTCTAGGAGAACACAAACATACATTTCACAGGAGGTCAAAAAGAATTGCTATGTTAGGTGAATAATGACTGCTATAAATATGTAGTGTAGCTTTAAAAAAAATAAAAGGGTGTGATTTATTAAAAAAGTGACAGTTGCAGATAATAGATTTGGATTGTAAGGTAAGGCTGCCATTCATGTAACTTTTTGTCATTTATCACAGCTGCAATAAAACAACATATAACACAAGTAACATTTTTAAAAATAAATGTATCAGCTTTAGTAACAGTATTAATTATTATTTTGTGTGTAACACCAGAACAATTTGATTATCTGTTTTTCAAGATTCAAAGACATGTTTTTAATAAATCATCAAAGAGCACATTCTTAGTTTAGAGAAATAACCCTCCAAGCATGGAATTATCCAGAGTGTTTCTTCAATTTCCCTTACCACAGTGCTCTTTTTGATTTCCATCATGATTAATGTGAGCCAAGATTATTGTTATCTGAAGTGTTTTCAGCTTTTCCTGGAAGGCAAGTGTGTGGAATATTGTATTTCCATCACCTTACAGTAAAAACTGTGGATTATTCAGGTCTGGAACCTCAACAGAACAATCACATTTGTAAGCAAATACTTGCTTAAGGTTTAATAGATAGTGACTGGATGAGGACTCTTTGTGGAACATTAATCATTTTCATAGTCACTACTGTGAAGATGAAGGGTAAAAGTTTCACACAAAACTAACATTAGTTGCTTATGAGTGAGGAACAGTATAATTTGAAAAGCTCAGAATAATTCTTTTTAACTAGAAGAATATAGCATTCACTTGGCTTTTCTGAAGATCACCTGCAGATAGCACAGAGAGAAAGGCAGAGATGAGATGGCACAGACAGCATACAGTTCAAGTGTAGTTGCTCCACTCAAAATTAAAACATCAACATATTTCTTGCTCGTGAATTTGATTCCAGATACAACCTGAACAACTCTGCAAAGAATATCTTCCTCTATCAGCCAGTTTGTTGGGCAATATTATAACTAAAATACTACCTAAACTGGAACTGTGTGAGCCTGACATTTTTCATGGTGGGCATATTCTGCCTGTTTCCAAGCACTGCTTTGCATTTTCTCAGTTATGCTGTGGAGCTCGAATTCAGCACATCCAATTTCTTGAGCATGGCCTGAACTCATAGTGAGCTTTGGTATTTTCTACAAATTTGCTCACACAAGCAACTTCTGCAGAGGGACAAACGCACCGTTTAGATTACCAAGCAACCTTTTGAGTGCACATGCTCTCAGGGTCTCACCTACTTCATGTGATGAAACCATTAATTACTGAGGATAACAGTGATGGTAAGTGGCCATAAGAATATCAGCACTTCTTAGACAAAAGGTCTTTTTAGACTGATATTTCGGTAGTGGCTAGAAGTGGATGCTTAGAAAGAGCATATAAGTAAGTACAAGTTTATCCTTTTCCAAGCACCAGGACCCTGAAGTGATATTTGAAGAGGACATAAAACAGTTTTAATTAGTCAAGACCAGAAACAGATCTGAAGAATTTTAGGAGAACCTTGGGAAAGGGGGTGATGAGGAAATGCGATAATGAATGACATGCTGCTGTCCTCCAATGTCATGTAAAGAGCACTGAAGGTGATCCCTCAACACCCAAACCACTAAGATCACTTCTGGGTTCTGCACTAGGTACACCTGCATAAGTAACAGACGTGGATGTCATTATGGAAAATCTAGTAAATCCCAAAAGATTTATCCTGTCTAAAAGGAAAGCCAAATGGCATGATATGGATAAATGGGATAATGAACCCAAGGATGTAGGGAAATTTATTTCAGGTAAGTGAATAATATAAATCAGATCTAGTGATTATGAATTAATAAATGCATCTGACTTATAAGTTTATTGAGAAATTAATTTTAAATGAATGGAGATTTTTTTTTTTACTGATACTGCTATCAAAATAGTGTAACTGTCTGAGTACTGTCAAATATTACTGTAAAATAAAAATATAAAGTGACATTGAATCACCTGACTTGTTTGTTGTCCTTTACTCCATGACATTTTTCTCCAAATCTAGTTTGCAATGTGTATTGTACTTTGCAACACAAGAGGAGTTCCAGTGATTTTATAAAAGTTATTTTCAAAAAAAATCGTGTAATTTCCTAAATAGCCACTCATATTTGTGGAAATGACAACAAAATTATTAATTATTTGTTTGAAACTTTATTGTTTGCATCTTTCTTCTTTCTAGATGTAAGGGGAAGCAGGAGAGGCATTTTGAACTACAGTGTCAAAACTATTCATATATCAAAATTTTAGAATCAAACTGCGTAATGAGGACTGCATAGTCAGGCTGCTCTGCACTCTAGATCTTTGTCAGATCTGTCTACACAGCTTCTTAACTTTTACCAATGCAGTATGTATCAGTGCTGGAAAATGGTTACTTAGATAGCACTGAAAACCCTTCCGGCTACTTGAGCAGTGTGTCATCTATCATTGCGTGTTTGAAACTTCTGACATTTACATCATTATCCTTGGGGGAGGGACTTTCTTGTTGTTTCTAGAAGTATTTTCTCTATCTCTAGCACCTTATTAACCTCATTAGGGATTCTGGTATTTCTACCCTTGCTGCAAAATACAATTCACAAATGTTACGATTCCTCACACAGGAGTTGATTAGGGATTTGTGTTGAGTTTGCGCAACTGAAAATACCTAATATAAGTACAAAGAAGGATGAAAATAGAATTTCCGATCCTCAAAAAATGAATTAAAAGCAATATGAATAGCTGCAGTGGTGATCAGGGACTTGGTTAGTACCAGACAGTGTGCATGTACCAAGATAATGGAAATAGTTCTTTTTTTCTAGGATAGACATAGATGCAATAACACAGAAGCTGCCTTACATCAGAGGAAATTTTTCCATGTGGAAAAAGGAGAAAAACAAAAAAGTAAACAATGGCCGTAATGCCAATACAACAGTCTTTGCACATGTAAGTTGTTATGGGTTTAGCCAGGTAGGCCTAAATTTAGGTTTTAAATTTCAGGGTAGGCCTGCGACTGTCAGCTGATTTGAGCTGGGCTGAGTTAGCTGACAGCTGATTTCTTCTAGCCAATAGTGTCCCATACCATATTTCTGACATCATCTCAAAGGGGTAAGAGCCAGTGTGGGAGTGGCTTGGTCAGTTACTTCACACCTGTGGTCCTGGGAGGACACACCGTGATGAGGAGGACCAAGCCCAGAGCACCGGCTCACCATCATGTTATCTTAGGGAAGTAAAATGTTCTTAGTTTTTCTCACTGCTTAAGCCTGTCTCTGGAGAATTAACTTCTCTAAAGTAATTTGTAGTTAAAATGGTAGGATTTGTGTTCACTGGGGAGTAGGAAGTTATTGCTTGTTATTTTTAACTTGTGTAAGTGTGTATTTTAGTGTCTTTTAATTTTCTCTTTTCTGTATAAATATATATAGTTAGTTTAAGCATAAACCTAGTTTGAAGGGGATTTTTCCCTTTCCTCCCTTTTCTCAGCAGGGGGGAAGGGAAACTTTCTCTTTGTGTTGGGCAGTTGGCATTTTGCCAGCTCAACCCAAGACAGGTTTATCAGTTCAAAATAGAATAGTGCAAAAGAAAAATCAGATCTTTTGCTGTCAGAGCTATACATCTATAAAACCAAAAGGTGAAATGAAGTTAAGACATATTTTAATTTCTTGAAACTCACAAGTACCCTCTATTTTGAAGACATAGTGATTTTGTCTTTAGTCCACTGCCCAGCTAGGAGGTACTTTCAGAAGGATGTTTCCCTGTTGTTATTTTCCATGGTTCCAGTGTTTTCACTGCTGTTGAAAGGATCAACTGATTTTAAAAGAGAAGAAGCCGAAATAGTTCCAAGTCTCACACCAGCATTCCCCAGAGCTGCACCTGCAGCAAGTGCCACAGGGAAAGAACTGGTACAACTAGCTGCACTTGCAGTTGGTGTGAACTGGTGTGCACTGTGAGGACCTGGTAGCGTTACTGAAACCTTTGCTATGACAGAAACAATTGCCTGAGTAGCCTTACTTGCTATTGCTCAGGAACTCTTCCTGAGCCCAGTTAAAAAAACCTCTGCAACTCTGATGTTATCTGGTTATCTTTCATTTTCTGTGCCCCTAAGCACATGCTGTGCCAGCGTTTACAGGCTGAGCACTAAGACTGAGTCACTTGAAGCCACAAACTAAGATCTTTTGTAAAACTGTGGTCAGGCTTGCTCTACAGACATTGAGAAAATCTCGGTTCAAGCAGCCTGGAATGTGCACTGTGTCTAGCCATGCACTTGCTAATTTGCAGTCAGCTCCCCTTTTCCACAAGCAAGCACATAATTCCTTCAGTATGGCTGGCTCCTGTCAAACCAGTGGGTGTGTGACAACTGGAGCATTTCAAAACTTCCACCCTTAATTGTGGTGCTCATATTTGCTGGCAAAAATCCAACACACTTCCAGAATGTGAATGTTTATCATTCACATCCTTTTTTCCACTGCCTCACATAGGCCTCTTCTGCCATGATTTCAGGTCTGCTTACCTTTATTTTATTTAACTCAAGAGCTGAAGGTAAAGATTTTTTTACTTCTCCTGCTCATTTCTGAAACAGATTAGCTCAGATAAAAATTATGTAAGGGGTGTTAGACTCCCTTGCCATGGCTTCAAGTATTTAAGACGCAAAGTTTTTAATTCAGACTGTGCCATCATGGCCTCAGGGCACTCAGGAATTAAACATGATGTCATTGCCTCTCTGATATGTTTTCCCAGAATGTACCGTAGTTTTCATACTTTGGTACCTAATCTCCACTATTAGTGCTTGTGTCTGGACAGAATTCTATTCAGGCTCCTTTCTGTGACCATCACCAGACAATGTGAGCTCTACTCTATTCAGCATCTCTTACAGATTTTTTACCACATTACTGACCTTTTATGCTATCCTATTGTGACAATCTTTTTTCTAGTAAAAAAATCCCATCATAGGAAACTATTTCATCTCCATAATCCCAATGCCTTTTGTATTATCAGTGGTGCTCAGGCTATTTCTTGTTTGCCTCAGTCCAAGATAATTCTTTCAAGCTGCTGTGAAGTTGGGTCATTTTACACTTCTTGCTCAAACTTGTCAAATTTTGTAACAGTAATAGGTAGCACTTAAATCACATTTACTTCAAACCCTTCTTCCTGCAGCTTTTTTCTTTCAGTGTTTATCAGCACTCCTAAAAGCATGTCTGATATAAGAAGCTCTTTACTGGGACAGTATTTCAGTTTAATGAGGATTTTTGCAATTTCATGATCATTTTCTGAAGTCTAGGTAGTGCTTTGCATGATGATTTCTGTAATAGGGCTTCTGAAGTTTCCTGGACTGCATCTCCTCTGACCTATTTCAGTTTATAAACATATTTATGAGACTCTTCATAAACAAAAAAATTTGCTGGTGTCTATTTTCCAGGCTAGGAATTTCATTTGTATGTTACCGCTAGTGTTTCAGAAGACTCAGCCACTCAGAAGGGCACGATATGTTGGCTATGGGCTGGATTCAGACCTTTTTGACTCCATAGAAATGGGAAGGGGCAGTTGCCACTGCTTCCAATGGGTTGTTTAAGCTCCTGGCTCGTTGTTAGAAACTTCTACTCCATACCTTGCCCTGAATTCCCCTGTGGTTTCTGGGTAGCTTTTTGCATGATCTGTCCTTTTCAAGATTTCTGATTTTCAAGTGGGAGCATCTTGCTCGTTCAATTCATTATTGAGCTGCTGCATTTTGTAATTACAGAAAAAGAAACCATAACTTCAATGAAAGACTTTGTGCTGAAGCCTACATAATCACTCTTGTAGTTTATTTAATTCATTCACCCTCAGCCACCAACACTCAGTTTAGTCCTGTCATCAGGTCTGTTCATGAGACTCTCTTTTGTTCCCTCTGCCTGGGTGACAGGCAGTGCTTGCTCCAGGAAGGACTTCTGCAGAGGCTAGACATGATGGCTATGAGTAGTCAACACCTAATTTAGCTGTTAATTACACAAACTTGGTAACTGGGATTGCTGTGAAAAGCAGACTTTCAGACTCAGTCTCTGCTCTCATACAGGGCGATGAGCAGGTGGAGTGGGCATTTGCTTATCAGTGCCCTTGGAGAGCAGAAGGGAGGAGTATGTGGGTACCAGCCAGGTTTGGTGTAATATCCCTCATGCTGCCTACCCTGTGGATTGCTCAAGGTGATAGAAAATCAGAAGCTATTCCGGGGCATCCCAAATGTTCCAAACACCCCTGTGCGGTCCAGCCCACACTGCACAGGGCACTCAATCCCTCCAACAGCTGCCCAGCTGCCTGGACCCAGAAGCTCTTTTGCCAACACAACCTCCAACTGATTCACAAGCCGTGCCTCTGTGTGCTCCACATTCCAGCCCAAGGTGCCTATAATAAATATGTGATAATTAGAAGCTGATACTGCAGCTAATACCAATTAATTCATGAGGGAAGTAAAAAAGCCAATGTTAATACATATTAACTGTCACCTTCATACTCCACATTCCATTGACAGGTCTTTAATTGGCTGAAACTGTAACTCCTGCAGTGCCATGAGCAGCTGGATGTCTTGTATGATTTGGAGCAGAGAGCAGCAAATACGGTTTGTTTGCAGCATACACTGATTTGCAACTGACAGACGACACCAAGAAATGCATGAGATTTCAAATGTCAGGCAGTAAACTGCTTTTGGTGTTTCTCTGTAGGCATCTTTAAAGACTACATAACACAATTTCAGAGCACAGATCTGGGGAGATACCTCTTCATATGGTAAATTTATTTGCTTCTCAAATTATATCAAACTGTACTTTAAATATCTCTTGTCTGCTTAATTAGCTTAAACCATAAATTTGTTTTGTTTCTGCACAAGAATTACAAAATGCTTATACTGTATCAGACTACAAATAAATATTTCAAATCAAATAAATGTTAAAAAGAGGTTTGCAAATGGCCTAATATGGAAGATGGGAAGTCAAGCCAGCAGCTTGAGTCAGAAAAATGAAATAGTTCCTCTCTCCTTGAGTTCAATGACAGCAAAAATCAAGCTTTCAGTAGAAGAAAACCTATAGTTCACACAACATTAGGCACATTCTGAGAGAATTTCATTTGCACAGCTACTTTATGTTTGCACAAACCAGTGTGAAACCTGTCCATCATATAAATAATCAAAGGAAATGCAGATATGTTTAGAGCAATTTAGGCTCGGAAGTTTCTTGAAGCAGCAAAGCCTCTATGAGTCAGCCAGATGTTCCAGAATGAATTATTCAGAAAAGGATTTTCAAGTTAATTCTGTGAAATTAGTTTTTCATATTTTGTATGAAACAAAAAAGGTGTTGAGTTAGTGAAGGCAAAAAGAAATTATCCAAACTTTCTATTCTTGGTACATATAGTAAATTAAGTTTCTCTCTTCAATTCTAAACTTACAGATGGGTAGGGAATTATTATGAGTTATTAATATACCTCTAGCATACTAACAGCCACAGTAAAGATTTTTTAATGTTGCTGATCCCAGAGAAATGCAAAACAATCCCTCTGACTGGAATGCCCAGTAAAAAGTAACTTAGTCCTTCAAGAACACCATAAAATCATAGACTTGCTTAGGTTGGAAAAGACCTCTAATATCATCAAATTAAATCATTAATCCAGCACTTCTAAGTCCAGCATTAAACCACATCCCCAAATACCATATCTGCATGTCTTTTTAAAACCTCCAGGGGTGGTGATTCTTGGGCAACCTGTTCCAGTGGTTGACTACTCTTTCAGTGAATAATTTTTTCCTAATATCTTTTCTAAACATCCTCTTGTGCAACTTGACACCATTTCCTCTCATTCTATCACTAGTTATTTGTGAGAAGAGGCTCATCCTCAGCTGGTTACAACCTCTTTTAAGATTGATCCAGTGAAAATACAGCAGTTAGACAGCACTGAGGATAGCTATACATTTATTCCCTTGAAGGCTTTGATCTCTCATACGGTGTCTTGACAAAAACAGACCAGGCATGTGATGCTAAGTCACAACTGGGATTTGCCACTGGTTTTTACATGCCTATGAACTGCATGTGCACAGCATTTAATAAAAAATGAAAGAAACATGAAAGTAAACATATTTTCACTCCCTCAGAAGCAGAGAATCTTAATTCCCTAGGCCAAGTCTCTTCCCCTACAATCCATTCAGATCAACAGCAAAACAGGAATAAGATTATACCTGTTTTGCTAATTGCTAGAATTTTAGGAAGGAGAAAATCTGTTCTTCCATATTCTACCTCCTGAGACAACCCTTGGTATCAAAACGTTATTCACCAACTATGCTATTATTATACTATCTCTTCAAAAATTTTTTAGTTAGAAACAATAACTTGAAACTAATACAGCTATAGAAAGACCAATGTAAACAACAAGTGCTTGACCTTTTGCAACTACAGGCATTATTCCTTTACAGGTATTCTTTAATTAGTACCCCAAGCATTGACAGCTTATTGATAAGGTGAATGTTTCACTCTGTCTCTGTAATGCTCCTTTAATAGTATCTAAAGGCAAGTGTCTAGAATTCAGGGCCTAAACCTCTTAGACATTTCTGGTTATCTCTACTCAGCTCTTTGCCAGCATTCCCTGAATAAATACTCCTTTCTTTGTTTTTTTATGTCACAAAAGACTGGGTCAAAGCTATAAAAAAGTTATGTCTCTTCAATGCCAGAAGATACTGCCATTCTTCATCTTCCTGAAGGGAATCAGGAGGAGACTCATGATTAACTTCAGTGTGAGCGGAGTCAGACCCAGGATTTCACAGTTTCCATTCTTTTGCTATATAAATTACTTTGCATTGTTATGTACAGACCATAGTCATTAGTTATTTTCATTAATGACATGGATGAATTCATTTGCTTCTGATAATGATTTAGATTCATAACTATTAGTTATAATTAATTGCTAATGAAGGCTATTACTGTCTTACTGGCATTTTCCCCTTCTCTGCTAAAAGCTAACAAGTTCGAGCACAGGAAGAGGGACTTGTCTTAGACAGGAATTGACTTATTTTAACAAATAAGTCTAAACAGTGCACTGAGCACTGCCTTATAGAAAGTAAAATTAAGGCTTCAAAGAGAGCTATTTTTATTTTTACAGTTGTTTGCAAATACATTCATCCTTCCCTTAATCTTCCTCACATACAGACATACATGAGCCACAGAGAAGTATTTGTAGGGTATTTATATACAGGTAAGGACAGGTGGTGAGCATCAAGGGAAATTCTGGTCTCTACTGCTTGAAAGCCAAAGTCTTTCAGTGACATCACAGGAGCTGTTCCAGATTGGAGCTAGTGTACACAACTTCTGAAGTCCTCCTTCCTTCATTTCCATTTCCCTCATATGCAAGGCCAACTGCAACTGCATTATGCTCCATGTCAACCTCTGAGAAGGCAATTTTCCGCCATATAATTTATTGTTTGAACAGGTGAAACAGCAAGAAAATGGCATAAATTAATGCATTTTCAACTGAGGTATGGTAGTTCCAGTCTTCTTTCACCTTTACATTTACCTTGCCATTCTCAAAAGAAGAAACAGAGACATATTTGTCATTACCCCTGAAACAAAATGTACTCTTCTTACAGCCCTGTTACAAGAATTTGTCTCTAGACTTTATCAGGTCACTGCTCTTGCCCTGATTTTGGAAGACTAGACAACACACAAAGGTGTGGTCAGAGACATATATGGAGGAGAAAAAAGGAGGAAATGAGCAGGTGTCTATTCTTTCAGTTGCCTAAGTCTAAGATAGAAACTAGTCACATAAAGGGGGATTTATGGATACCGCAGCAATGTTCACCATGTCCTTTCAACTTTGTTAGGAGTCCTCAGCAGGATGAAGCAGGAAGAGGGAAAACCAAGATACCAAATATTTTTCCTCAGAAAACAAGGCTACTTCTGCTGATTTTTTCAGCTTTTGTTTTGTGGAACCACTCTCAAAAGGGATTTATGAAGAGCCACATGGTAAGGAATCCAGCGTGGACCGGGGAACAGAACAGGCACAGAAGGCTGAAAAGCCAATATAGTTTTTAGAGCCTTGGGCAGATGCTGTGAATTTGACATTTCATGGTTTTGGTTTATAGAGAAGCTTTCATTAATTACTTATGTAATTCAATATTAATCTGAAGAATCTATTAATTCCAATACTTTATAAAAGCTCTTTTCAATGGGGTTTTCATAATAAATATTGTATTCTGCTTAGCATTAGATACTGACTAAAGCTCTAAACTGAGATATCAACATGCTTAAAAACATTCTGCGAAATCTTAAAGCAAAAAATGACTATAGCAAATCTGAAGAATGTTAAGACAATGGTAAATGACCTGCAGAAGGTAGCTTTCCAAACCAGTGGGAAATAAAAATGTTTGTTCATTACAGCATATGTGTACTTGGCATTTGTATTTTTATATTACATCTTCTTAGCTCTTCTAATCATAAGTGCCCTCATGGGCTCAGATATTTCATTTCCACTTAACTCAAGTGTGTACAGAACCTCAATAAACCTAGTTCCCATGTGTGGTATTTCTTGATGCTTTCTCATACGTTTTATTCGTAAAGTCACTGATACAGACCCTGATAATGGTCAGATTCCGAGAGTGGTGTCTAACTGTTGTTATCCACTATTTCTGCCCCAGTACCCCCAGATTTCATTCTGTTTGTCACCATGCCTGAACTGTTTTGTAATTAATCAAAAGGTTAAAATGGACAGGTAATGAGAAAATGGAGAGTCACAGGAAAAAGGAGAAGCTCCAGGACTGAGTGATAGGGCTCGTGTTCCCAATAAATGCAAAGACACTTGGCTGTGAATAATGCACTTTGCTGCTGAAGATCATTGATGTGCAGCTGAATACTATTATCTGTAGCTGGTAGTTCATCTTGGAAGTATGGATAGATTGTGCAGATCATTGGGCTGGGAGAATATCTGGAGCCTGACTCAAAGGGGAGTGGTTTTGGTATTGTGTTATATCAAAGCTGTTTTACTGTCACATGTAAGACTCATATATGAAGAGTAAACCATGCCAATGGAGATGACAAAGAATTGCATGTCCGGTGTTCACCATTCAGTGCTCTGTTTTGCCATTTCTTTTTCCATCATTAGCTGTGGAAGGTCAGATGACAGGGCAGGAAGTCCTAAATTGTGGCTGCTCTTTTTGTGTGCTATAAATCACACTCTCTGTGAGTGCTGGAAGATCTGGGAACAGACCTTTACTACCAATGTGACCACGAATCAAAATTCAGTGGAAGTCAGTGGAAAAGTTTACAAAGATTTCTGTAAATTTTGGATCAAACACCATGCCAACTTAAGAAGCATAAGCATGTAGTGTACTCTACCCCCAATTTTACAGTGCCTCAGCACTGGGCAACTTAGCACACTAGGCTATTTCACTGCTTAAAATTAATGCTAAAACAGCAATATATTTCCCTTCTTGTCTGTTGCATTCTTATCATGGGTTAATAACACATTCACTGTCAAAACAAAAATAACAAAACTGTGTTTTGGCAACAGTGATAGTGACAAAACATAAATAAGAGAAGCAGAAAATAACCAAAACCATGACTATTTCTCAGCAATTTTTATGAAGGAATGTCAGTATTGTTTAGGATTCATGGATTATAATTAAAAATAGCATTAATATTCAGTGTGAGTTTAAAAAAAATTTGAGAAGCTGCCACAATAAGAAAAAACCCAAATCTCATGATACATGTGATGGTTCTGCTCTATTTCAAATCTATAAAATAAAGATGAAGGCATTTTATTCATGGGGTGCATTCCATTTACCCAACTATTTAGTTAACTATAGCACTGATTGAGTCAATGTGATCCAGGAGTAAAGGCTGTCCTTGCAAATAAGGCTTCTAATTAACATTCCTACCAGATGTTTCCTTGACAGATTTTACTGTTAAAATTATTAAAATCTACATTATTGCCATTCCTTCTGATTTCAATCATTATCAGCATTTGTATTTATTCTTTACACTTCTTCTTTTTTTTTTCTTAATCTTTGAAGTCAGTTCTAAAGGTAATTTCTCCCTCAAAAATCCAATGCCAAAGCCAGGTGAAATTGAACTTCTCTCACAGGAGAGATACTCTCCTTCAATGTTCTAATTTGCAGTAGCTTATAAATTTCTGTTGTCTAAATTACCTTTGTGCTGACCTTTCTAGTACTTTTGGGTTTTACTCATAGGTAATTTGGGGACATAAGTTTGAAGGAAATCTACTTAGCCAGTTCAGCTATCCATGTATGATTGTAACATATTTTACCCTACTTGCTTTTTGGATGCTAGCATGCAACACACACACCCACACCCACACAGCCCCTGGACACATCTATACACTCTAATGGATGCTCACATGCACAAGTGCAAATATACACCAACCATCAGTGAAAGAGAAATACTTAAACTGTCATTATGGATGAAATCGTCACATGAGCTAAATCAGGGTAGTTAATTGTTCCTAATGCAATTTTGGTGCTCTGTTACTGAGATATGGCCCTGCATTTGCTTCAGTAAGGAAGATGCTGTAAGGAGTTAAAGAGCAGCTCTGCCTGTCTCAAACACTGTTAAGGCCACGGAAAGACTGTCATGAGATAAGCACAGAAGGGAGTGGCAGGATGGCACAAACTCCAGGCCTGGCAGAGGCAAGATCTGGTTAGCACATCCGAGGTTATGCATCCAGACAAAAGTTACCACTGTGGCAAACTGTATAAAGAAGCAACTGCTTATGCACATATAATTGGTCAAAGAAAGATCACCCCAAGTTTGGGACAGATGGCATCTGTGATCACTGATGACCACTGAAGCCCCACCCCCAAATATGTCTCTATGGCTACCTGAAACTTGTAAGTCCAGTCATCACAGCAGGAACTTGGGATCAGATAAAGGTGGTACTGTTGTCTGAGTGTTACTTCACACCTAGGGGGATGTGAACAAAGCTGGGGGGGAAAACGTATCTCTGATAATGAACACAAAGAATGCAGAATTTAGAGGCCACAAGGAAAACTCTCTCAGCAACTGAAGTCAGCTCTGACTGGGCTAAAGGTAATTTTGTCAGGGGGAGATTGTGGCCACTGACTCATGGACCCAAGAAACCCACTGACTCAAAAGAAGAAAAAAAGTGAGCATGTGGACTAATTAGCACTAGAGGCAAGGTAATATTTTAACCAATAGCCAAAGAGAATGCCAATGAGCAATAATTCCTTTGCTAAAATGGTGACAAATTTTGAATGACCTAGGTACCCCCACTAACAAGAAGCCCAGGGTGAAGGACCAGTGGGATGCCATTGTATCTACAGTTGGTTACTGGCTTCTGCTTGATCTCTCCCTCTCTCTCTCTCTCTCTCGTTTGCACTTTATTTTGACAATTGAGAGGCATCACTCAATAACTGGATTTTAGTACATGTACTTTCCTGGAGTAGGAGGAAAAAAAAAGCATTGAGTAAATGCAAAAATAGCACAGTTTAAATGTTATGCTCATTGTTTCTCAGAGTGACTTAAATATACCCTTGCAATTTTTTTCTATCTTCTTTAATCTGAAAAGGAATATAATAGACCCAAAATATTCTTCCAGAGAGAAAGGGTTTACAAAGCCCCTGGACAGCTGAAGTAGTGACTGTGACCTATGACTGTGTTGCTCAACCAGCAGCTGATAATGCGCCACTTGGCTGTACAAGAAATACAAGAGAAGTTTATCTGACAGATAATGGCATTTAATAACAAATCATTATATGACATATACAGAGACTTCTTTGTTTTCAAAAAAGGAAATGTATGAAATGGGGAAGAAAAAAAATGCTTAACATTCAAAGTGTAATCAGCTTTCTGTTCATAAATAAGAAAGACTGTGGTGACACCTCATGAGATAGTCCACAGAGGTTTTTTTTTCAAAATGTGGGTCAAACTTTGGTGTTTTTTTTTTTTTTTTTGAGGAAGTCTGATAGGTTTTTTTGCTAAGGATTGCCTGGGGAATACAGCTTAACTATTCAGCATTAGTGGAACAGACCAGAGCTCTGAGGCTAGTGACTTTAAAGAGAATCAGGGAGATGAAGGAGGAGGGAGAGGACGAATATGCAGTCATTTTCCCAAAACTTTTCAGAAGAATGCTCCACCCTTGACTTTTGTGGGAGGCTTGACTGCCTCCATGACCTTCTTTCTTTCCCCCAAAGAACCTAGACAGCCCAGAAAATTAATTTGCCATGGCTCATAAGAACAACTGCTTACTGAAGTAAAACAAATGTCTCTGAGTGTGATGGGAAAATGTAAAAATATCTCTCTAATCACAGGAGAAGTGGAAGTTGTATATCAAAACCAAAACATTAAATTAAATACCTTTCAAAGAGTGGATACAGGCTTCTCTTCTGGAGATAGGAACTCTAGAAAATATTTGTTTGGCTACCAGGTGAATGTGAGATCTCAGAATAGTGCAGGAAGCAAAGGTTATTTAGTCTGAAGATTGTGTAAATTGAGGGATGTGAAGCGGAAGCAGAGGGTCTTTAGTATTGCTGTTTTGAACTATAGCAGAGAAATGGCTTGTAGTACATTGTGGGTAGTTGCAATACTTGCAGTTCAAAGGCAGAAACAGTAGTTGCAAAGAGAGTCAGCATAATTAAATGATTGGAAATTGTCCTGTCAAGTGAAGCATGAGAGGAGCAAAATCTATTTAACTTCTTAGAGAGAAGCTTAAAGAAGGCTTCATTGCAACCTAAAAGAAGATGAAGTAACAGGAGCCAAAGGCCGGAAGCTGGTTCAACAAACTCAAACAGGGTGCACATTTCAAATTGTGATGACAATTAGTCTTTGAGACAATTAAGCAATTGTTGACAAAGATCAGAAATTTTAAAATTAAGACAGATAAATTCCTTCTCTCTCCTCTCCTCCTCTCACCCTACTCCCACTCTCCAGAAGGTAGGTTCAAGCCAAAGCAGAAGAAGGTTCAGATAAACTCTTTGAACAATTCTGTGTTCAAGATCAAGCCTAATGGTCTGGCAAACTAATACACTGTTCTACCCATCAATCCTCCTGCCTAACCTGTCGGTTATAAACTGAACCTGTGGCAAGTATATTTCTTCTGTAGAGTTCTCAACATATCTCTGACTGCTTGTAGACTTCTGGGAATGTCTCTTTATCTCTCAGCTACATTCTCCATTTCTTCACATTTCAAAACATCTTTACTCCCACCCTGAGCTAGAAATCCCCTATGCCTGGTGCATTAGTTCTGTGCAGGCACTTGTGTGGTTTGATACATGCACTGTCAACTTGGATCTTCTCCAAACCCTGGGAAGCAATGCTATTCCAGCAGGTCACCTTCAACCTGACTCCATTGGAGCAGCATTCTGTTTCACCAGGCTCAAAATGCAATAATGGTTGATGGAAAAATCAAACCACTGCATTCACCACTATTTAAAGACTATTTTTGAAAGGACAATAAATATCAAAGAAACATAGCAGAAATATCAGAACTGTAGTTTCACCTTATTAAACACACAGAGCTAAATCCTAAAGGCAAGGAAGAACAACATTGGTGTGGATGAATACAGAATATACGTAACCCACTAATGTGTTTACAAAGTAGCTTCTTCCTTAAAGTGCTGAATACCCTCTGCTTCAAATTGAAAAACCAAAATACTGTGCAGCATGTGTAGTACTCCAGCCTCAGTGTGATACACAGGACTCTGCATTTAAACACGTTGGCCAGGTTCCTCCCACCTGTAACTTTAGGCACCGACTAATCATAAAGATACAAAATATCATTGGAATATAATCACAGATCCATTTTTCACTCTTCCTTATTGCTTTCACCTTCTTACTTTCTCTTTTCGTTCTATCCATTTACTTCCACTAGCTACTTGATCCACATTTGCTTTACCTGTGATGTAAGAAAATATCTTTCACCATAAAAACATGTACCAGCAATATTTTTGTGTTCTGTCACAATCCCACACTCTTATCTGTTTTGTGTGCCATCTGGGGAAGCCTGACTTTTCACATCAGTTTCTACATATGGACAAATACTTTGGTGTCAGCCACTGGCTACCTGGGGAAAAATTGTAACAAAAATCTTAATCACTACTGTATATCAATTTTAGACAGCCTCATCACTGGACCAAACACAGAGACATGCTGGTGCAAGAGAGAAGGAAACATAGCTGTGAATGCAAGTGAAAGAAAAGATGATGTAGAAATGAAGAGTGGTTATTTCTACACATGCTCTTTCAGTCATAATGCTGTGTTAACTGAAGTTTTTCACTTAATGACCATTAATCATGCACTGATCTGCATACAAATTACAATAACAGTGAATCTGATCTGCCACTGAATACTTTATGAGCTCTAGTGCATAAACCAACCCTGAAAGTGCATTCAGGTTACTTATATGACTTTTTAAAAAGAAAGTCTAGACTGCTAGCACCTCTACATACATCTAGCACTAGAGCAGTTTCCATGCTTGCATCAATTCTGCTCTGGTTTAAAAAGTAAAAAGGCTACTGCTTTGGAAAGTTGCATAAGTTTCAGTAATGCCAGGGTAGCATTGTTATAAGGGTTTCCATCAGATGGGATACAGCTGGTGTGTTCTCCCCTTCCATCGTCAACTTAACAGGAGGATTTTTAGTAAGGTTTCTAGGCTATAAACCAGAGCACTAAAGCAAGGACACTTGTCATAACTGATTGACAGCAGTAGTAGGAGGCATATCATCATCAGTTGAGAGCTGTATATATGTGATAATGGGTATGTTACAAAATTGCTGTATATATTATTACAACAGAGCTAAAAACCTGATAAAGTAGCTTTAATACATACCCCTATACTCCGAAAAGAAGAACATTGCTCCATGATTAAACATTGCTAAAGGAGTAAATTTTACAGAAGTTGACATAAAGTCTGGAACATTGATGAATATGCAGGTAGTCTGAAAGCTGTTTTTTTCTTTCTGGTGTTTTGTCTAGGAATCTAATTCTGGAACCTTGGCGGGTGCTGTTTGTGGCTATCTCACACTTCTTTATTCGTAAATCAATCCTAAGAATTTCATTAATATTTTTCCTGAGTCATGTAGATGGGCTCAAATCAGGTCTTGAGGCTTTACTGGCCTTCCACACATCTCTTCTTGATGGATTTCAGCTATTTCTACCCCAGCTTTTCTGCTGAAAGGCCACTTTGTTCTTTCCATAATCAAAACATCAGGAAACAAATTTGGGCCTTTCTCTCCTGGAAGAATGTCTATGAGCGAACTAAAAAGAATTGAAGCATAGTCCAAAGTACTGTCCCTTGACTGCCTATACTGTTGGTAAAGCTGTAGGAACAGTTTTGGTGTGAGTCAGAAGGTGTTGTTTGAGACCAAGGGCTGTTTGTTTGTACATGGTTTTTCAGTTAAAGAGGGAAAAAGCAGTTACTGCAATTCCCCCGAGTTGTGCTACACCATCTAATCTCAGAGTCCAAAATCCTTACATCATAGTTTTCAGCCCATTTATTCATACCCAGTGGTATGACCCTGCAGGGGAGTTTTTGGGGGTACTGGTGAAAGAAAAATTGAATATGACCCAGCAATGTGCTCTTGCAGCCTGGAAAGCAGTAGGACAAGAGGCAACAGAAACTGATGTACAGGAAGTTCCACCGGAATATGAGGCAGAACTTCCTTAGTGTGCAGGTGACCGAGCACTGGAACTGGTTGCCCAGCGAGGTTATGGAGTCTCCCTCAATGGAGATATTCAAGAACTGTCTAGACACAATTCTGTGCATTGTGCTCTAGGATGACCCTACTTGAGCAGGGAGGTTGGACCAGGTGACACCCTGTGGTCCCTTCTAACCTGACCCATTCTGTCATTCTGTAATTCTGTGATTCTCTCTACTTTGCTCTTGGTGAGCATCCACTTGTAGTACTGTGTCCACCTCCAGGGTCCTCAGCACAGCAAAGACATGGAGCTGTTAGAGCAGATCCAGAGGAAGGCCATGCAAATGATTAGAGGGATGGAGCACCTCTCCTGTGAAGACAGGTTCAATAAGATGCGGTTGTTCTGCCTGGAGGAAAGAAGGCTCCAGGGAGACATTATAGCACTTTCCAGTACATAAAGAAGCCCTGCAAGAAAAATGGGGAGGGTTGTTTTTGTCAAGGTAAGAAATTTAAATGAAAAAAAGATATATTTAGACTCGATATAAGAAAGAAATTATTTACTCTGAGTGTGGTGATGCACTGGAAAAATTAGCCCAGGTAAGTTGTGGATTCCCCATCTCTAGAATTCTTCAGGGCCAGGTTGGATGAGGCTAAGAGCAGCCTGGTTGAGTTGGAGGTGTCCCTGGCCATGGCAAGGGAGTTGGAACTAGATGATCTCAAACCATTCTATGGCTCTATGAATTTATGGTAATATTAAAAATACAATGACAGTGGTGACAGTTTGAAGACAGCTTTTTAGAAGGCACAATGGCTGGGACAGCGTATATAAATATGTATGTGTTTATACTGAGTATTTATTTTGCCTATGTTACATATTACGTGTTTAGGTTTTCTTTTTAATACCATTCATCTGTTCATGCTTTTGTTTACATTTGAAGTTTTTATCAAATAAGTAGCTGGAACAGAACATGTAAAAGTATTTAAGAAAAATGGAAACTTCTGAACTCTACCAAATTAAAATGCTTTAATTCCACAAGTATGCTTTCAGACTATTTTCATTTTAGAGCAGACTATTTCATTTTTAGTGTCCTGTTCTTATGAATTTCATTTTCCTTCTTGAATTGTCAGCATTTCCAAAGAAACAGCAATTTCAGTTCCTGGCTAGCTGTGCACAATGAGTTTATCAGCTTCTCTGGTTTGCAGAACTTGCTGTGTCATGAACCTGAATGAATGATAATTCTTCCATTTGGACACATCTATTCAGGATTTTCTACAGAACACTGATGATCTTCAGTGTATTTGAACAGTGATATAAGATGAAAGGAAAATCCAGACTTTTGGAAGAAAAAGAGACTCTTAGGAACTCTTTGTCAAAACCCATAACCATGACCTTTCCTCTGCCAAGATAATCCTGTCATAAAAGGCTTTGAGAGCAACTCATTAGTGCAGAGATTTGCTATCCCTTTTACTATTTGGGATAATAGCTGAAATAAAGATATGTAAGTATATTCTTCACATGTACAGACACCATCTGGAGTTCGCTATTTGCTAATCATTCCATTACAGGTTTTTCTAGAATCTATAGATTGAAAACTTGTGCAAGACCAGAGAGTGCTCAGGAAATAGAGATGACCCTCTATCTTCTTGTTAAAAAAAAAAAAAGGAAAATAAAATCTTGTTGCAAATTAGTCATCCAACTACTTCCTTTTTTTTTTCTTTTTTTTTTCCCAGCTGGAGGCAAAAAAGGCTTAAGGAGTAAAATAAACCAAAACTGTCCTCTGTCAAAAGCACAGACTGAGAACTGTTAATGCAGAATTAATATTCATAAAGAAAATTACAGGCTTTGGGTGCCAAATTTGAAATCTTTAACATGCAGCAATCAGAAGAAATCCTCCCATGAATCAGAGCAAACTCTATCCCAACAACCTGGAATTCTACCTCCAGAAATGCAAACTGTAAAAATTCTGTTAAACTGACTGTACACACCAGTGTAAAAACTGGCACTAATTTAAAACTATGACCAGAAAATAATAATACCAAAGACCTTTTCTGTGGATTATATTTTGAGTGAAAATGAATGCACACACTATTCATTACAAGTGACATCTGTAAGAATTCTATGTCCAGAATTTACAGAGATTTACCAGGGATGATCCAGTGCCACATAATTTCAAAGCAGTATGCTGATATTTAAGGCAAATACCTGGCCTTGGTGCAGTCAGTGAAGTTTTGACAACATCAGGAAAGGATTCAACATTTCATACTTAGCAAGTTTCTCACAAGTATGTATATTCTTACAATGTCACTGTCCTGTTCTGTCAACATGCCTGTGAACTTCTATCATTCATGTTGAGTTCTTTTTGCAGCACAGCAAAACAGGTAGATGAAATAGGATGCTCTGGGGCCCAGGAAGGAAACAATGAACTTATCAGCTATGAAACAGAAATAAAAAGAGTAAAGAAGGAGTAGTTGCTGAAGAGAAACATAGCCAGGTAGAATACTGCCATGAAGACTCAGGAAAAGAGCTTGCACATCTATGACTGTCACAGTTCCCCTTTCCACACATGCATGGCCCTTTTTTCATAAACCTCATCTTCTCATAGGGGATTCTGCAGTTGAGCCACCTTAAAACAAAGGTGACCCTTAGCACTGTATATTAGCTTTTAGACTTACTTGGATGGCCTGTGAAGCAATGATTGACCTTGCAATAAGTAAAAGGCCATGGAAAAATGATTTATAAGGAGCCTACAAGTCCTCTAGTTCTTTTGTTGGTTCCACAAGCAGGAAAACCTTGTAAAAACGGGAAGAGAATATAGCAAAACTCCTGTACTTTACAAGGCCACAAATTCAGAGGCAGAAACAGAAGAAAAAAATTAGACAAGAAAGCCAAACTCTTTCATAGAGACAAGAAATGGGAATTTTTCACAAAAAGTTGCTGGCCACCTACCAAGGCAAAAGCTATCCCACCTCCACAAGGGTCATGTGTGATTTTAACATGTGCTTATCTGTGCTATAGGAGAAACAGGGAGATGAAATGAAGCACAGAAGGACAGGAGCATTCTGTTCCTTAGACTGCTGACACTACTTGTGTGCTGAGAGGTGTAATGCACACCAATCCGTCACCTGGGACAGTAAATGCACACATCCCAAAATGTGTTCTCTACTCAGTTTGTGAAAAACACAGAAAGAGCTGCTGCTAGGCTGAAGGGGAAAAGTTTTGGGAAATCTAAACACTGTTGAAGTCCAAGACATACTGGTTATGGACCAATGCCAAATGACAAGAAGAATGCACTTCTTGTTACCAGGAGGTCATGTCTCACTATTCATCTCCTAGATTTCTCTATTTAATCATTTTGATAATCACCTACATTAGTGCATTGTTGATTTTGACCAATATTTTGATTACAAAGGAAACAAATAAAAAGGCAACACTTCCAAATTCACAGCATGTTGTACTACTGCAGAAATTTTAGTGCTTCAAAACTCCCCAGAGCTATGCTAGTGCTGAAAACCTGAGTACCTATTGCACATTTTATAAATTCAGAAACATACCCTGGATGATGTATTTCTGTTGCTAAACAAAATGAAAAGGGGCAGAAATTGAAGAGCCGTTTGAGTTTGGCGGAGGAGACTGAGTGGCAAAAAAGAAGCCTGTGGAATCAATGATGAAGTTGAGTGTCTTAAACACTCATTTGCAGTCATTCATCTCTGGCAGAAGATGTGAGCTATTATTCTAGATGTCAGGAGTAAACCAAAATACCGAGTCTGCACGCATCTTATGTGAGCAGAATGTTATGTGTTGGTGAGCATCTCCTTGCATCTGCACAAATCCAGTTTGTAAGCCATGTTGCTCAGCAAAGATACAGAATAACACAAATTCTCCATAATTATTTGTATTTTAGTTGAATACAGGAAAAAGGGAACTTATACCTTTGGTTATTTTGGCGGTTTTAGTGGTTTGTTTGATTTGAGATTTTTTGTGGGAGGTGGTTTTGGGGTGGTTTTCTTTCTTTGTTTTTAATTCCAGAGAGAGAGCTTTGGTAAGTTTGGACTTCATATTTTTCTGTTAAAATTTCTGAAACAATAAAAATAAATTGTTTGCTTTGTTTCCGTTAAAATCTCTACAATGCCACCCCTTTCATTTTGGGAGCTCTGCTCTGGGTTTTTTTCTAAATGTAATGTAACTGTATCTCAAGAAAGTTGTCATATTAATGAAAACACTTCCAATACCACTAAGAATTATTTTTCTAAAGAAAAAAATCAGTGGTAAGGTTTTGGGCAGTTTTTCTGGAAGGAAGATCACTTATGAGCAACAGTGGTATCACTTCAGCAGTAAAACCCCTTGGTTGTATTTTAAGCTTCTGTCGCCCAAACCAGATCACCATTCTTTTCTGCTTTGCATAGGGTTAAAACTGTTTTGTTGCTTCAGACAACTACTTTTTATAGGCTTCAAATGTATGTATGTATATGTATGGCCAGACTTCGCAAACAAAGATTTGGGAAGAGATCTCCTCACATGGCCTGCGCAGAGGATCTTTTTAGGTGAGGCACAGCGTGCGCAGAGCTGGCCCCAGCATTTAAGTCCTCGTGACTGTCACAGCACCCGGTACTAACCGGGGCTGACCCTGCTGAGCATCCGAGATCTGACAGGATGGGATGGCAGGGAGGCATTAACTGCCAGGGGACGGTCCCCACTGAGACTCCAACTCAGGACTTTGGGATTCAGAGTCCAGAGTGCTCTCCTTTACACCATGGGACTACCCAGATAGGCTTCAAGTAAAATATTGATAAAAAGGAGTAAATTATTGCTATGAACTCAAAATAAGCATTTAGACTTTAAGACCTGAAATACTGGTTGAACCATATACTTGACTCCTGTTCAAAACACTGTATTCTTTTTCTTTCAAACACATTATGGATGGTTATGCTGCAGATAAATTATTTTTAAAAAAAGTCTGTTGCTTTCCTGCTAGTCAGAATATCAGGAATCACTAGAAATAGCAGCCCTGTATATGTCTCCCTTACTGAGGCTGTCATGGCTGGAGTATCCAGGTGATGATGTTTTAACACTGCTATTTCTCTGTGCTGACCCACATGGGAAGTGAATGTCTGTAAAGGAAGTAGGAAGACAGAACTTTAAGTGTCTTTGATATGCTTCTTGGAGATACATTAAAATATTTATTTTGTGTGCATCATTCTACACAGAAAACTCAACAGTAAATAAGAGCTCTCTATCTGGTTTACTTCCATATTTTTTTCCTATCATCACCTCTAAGATTTTAATTACATGAACAGAAGTGTACCATTGATCAACAAGAAAAAAATTATGTCTGTAGGAGACAAACCCTTTCAAAAAACCATCACAGTTGAACCCAGACTAGCCATTACACTATTTTCACAGCAAATCATAACCATTCTATTTTCTGACATTCATTCTCATAAGACCATTTATATTTTCTCCATCCAAAAGCCAAATTATCACCTTTTTGAGTGGCAACAGAAGCCTCTGACTTAAGATATTCAGGCAGCTAACTGATGAGGACCATTATAGCACTCAGAGAAAAAGATGAACTCAGGAATGAGAATTTGGTTGTATGGACTAGACTTAAAAATCCACTACTGTGGGACAAATTTTATCTTTCTGATATAGAAATCATCCTTTTACTGTGCTCAAAGAGATCTTGGAATTAAAATTTCAGGATGTTTTCCTCATGAAATTAAGTAGAGGGAAAAATAACAAGAATACATGAGGTATAATTATGCTTTTCATATTCACCTCCAAAATACAATATAACTTGTGTTGAAATTCACTTCCCAATAGCTTTTTACACATAGAATCACAGAATCACAGAATATACCAAGTTGGAAAGGACCCACAAGGATCACAGAGTCCAACTCTTAGCCCTGCACAGGACCATCCCCAAGAGTCACACCGTGTGCCTGAGAGCATCGTCCAAACACTTCTTGAACTCTGTTAGGCCTGTTGCTGTGACCAATTCTTTGGAGAGCCTGTTCCAGTGCCCAACCACCCTCTGGGTGAAAAACCTTTTTCCAACAGCCAACCTAAACCTCCCCTGATACAGGTTCAGGCCATTCCCTCAGGTTCTGTCACTGGTCACCACAGAGAAGAGATCAGGACCCCCAGGTCCCTTTCAATGGCATTGCTTTCCAACGTCTCATTCCCCAGTCTATACGACCATTCAGTGTTGCCCCATCCCAGGTGCAAAATCTGGCACTTCCCCTTGTTGAACTTCATATGATAACACTTTGAAGCAGAACCTTGTCTGGTGTAAAATATTCAAGCTCTATTGACTTTGATAGAATTACAACAGCTACAATTGCCAGGGATATGAATATGAGTATTCATGAGCTTGCCTTTTCATGTTTGTATAGATATGAAGTCTGATTTATTTAATCAGATTTATGTAAAAGTATTTTTCTGTGGAGCAGGACGGCAATGGTAGGATACCCAGTATTTTAGATTTCAGATCATATCTTTTGTGAGTTTTTATCAAATAAAAGGAGTAATGTATTAAACAGTGTTCTAGTAAAACAAATTTTTTGTGATGCAAAATTAAGGGAAAATAACTTATGGTAGCTCTTTGAGAAGTTACCCACTTTTTATTGAGGACTGGCTTTTTGTAGCTATAGGAATAAAACATTTATCATTTGTTATCTCAGACACTCTGCCAGCAATCCTTGCTTTAGAAATGTATTTCATCACAGAACTGTCCAGCTAAATGGATGGCATTTTTCAATGCTAAATTTATGGCTCAATTAAAGTCAATCTTACCCTATCAGCTTCCAAAGTATGTATACAATTAATACAAATAAAATGGAAAGCCATAATTTTTCATGTCATGGTTTTCAAAACAGAAACATTTTAAATCAATGCTCTCTTTACAGGTAATGGAATTTAGCATATGTCTGTAGGCTGTGCTACTTTCACCTGAGCTGATAAAATGTAGGCGGTGCTTTTCTTCCCTGCAAACCAGTAATTTATTCATGTTTTGAAGGCTTAGGGCTGACATCCACACAAAACCTCACACAAATTAAAGATTTAGGAGTGGTGTTATTGGGAGGATATTTGTTTTGCTCTCCCAAACATGCTTACGTAGGCTTTTCAAAACCTATAGAGCTCTGCTCGTTGTCATTGTGCTTTATACAAAGCAATTAAATGATCAGGACATGACAGAGACCAAACAAACATTGGAGTCACTGCTCTGTCTCGGTCCTGAAGGATGGAGGAGTCCAGCCATTGCCTGAGGACAACTCAGGTACCAAACAGACTGAAGCCTGCACAATCTGAGGATGCAGGACTGAAAAATATTTTTTGATAATTTTCTTTTTTTTTTTTAGGAAAAAAATACTATTGCACCATGTATGTTATCAGAACGTGGATTAGATACAATTATACTTTGCAAGTGTTTTCATTAAGATTTAGGGAAAAGCCATCAAAAAGTTTGTAATGTTCGTGCTCCAGTTAATGACTCAGTGGCCTTTAGCCCTTCTATTTTTATACAGATCTGTGTCAGGAAAACCATGTGCAGTTGTAAATAAATCCTGTCAACACATTTATCTGCAATAAAAATAATCTGAATATGCAATTGCAGGATTATAAAGGATCTAGAGAGGGTATTATTATGTCTGATCATTCTGTGGACCAGCAAATAGCTGAACTGCATAGCAAAAGTTCGGGTTGATCTGTTTTGGTTTGGGGTTGTTGTTTTGTTTTTTTTTTTATGGACAATGGTGTGTCAGTTTATCTTGGCAGCATTCCACATTATTCAGTAATAGATGTCACCTCGATACCTCACCACAGGCTCATCTCCACATGTGCTTGCTCCTAATCTATACAGTTCTACAGAGCTGGCAACAATAGAAGGAACTATTTATAGCTGTACTGATAAACCTTTTCACCATTCAGTCAATTGATTCTCTATCTGTGCCTGCTGCTTGGTCCACCATGGTTTTCTCAATGAAATGTTAATATGCTTCACTAAAACACTGACACTCATAAGTCACGGATGAGGTCATCAAATATGCAGTCCAACATGCAGCATGCATGGAGAGGAGAATAATTTAATTAAATCCTTCCTCTGAGGATTAAAAGGGTTATTCTGACATGCTTTTACAAGCCTGGACTTGCTTGCATGGCGCAGAGGAGTGCGATGAAGAGACACAGAGGTACTGTGCAATGACCCCACCTGAGCTTGCTGGGAGAGAGCCAGGATTTGACAACTGCATCACTCCACCCTGGGCCCAAGGGCTGGCTCAAGGTGACCCTCACACCTGAGCTGGGCATAGTGGGGGCTGAAGAAGTGACTGTGTGGTAGAAGACCCAGGGCTGACAATGCCAGAGCAGGGACATCAGCAAAGAGACTGTAGCCATGGGTGACCCATGCTGGGGCTAGGATACATTGAAATAAATAGCAGCAGAGGAAAATCAGCAAGAAGCAGATAGCAACAGAAAAAGAATCCCAATGATCATAGAGTAACAGACAGAAACCATCCTGCCCACAACCACAAAGCTCCTGTGTCTCACTGGCAGAGTGGAGACAGAGTCCAATCTGTGGTAAAAAGAGACAAATTTGAGAATGGGAGGTGGAATGAGAAGTATTCTAACTGTTTATGTCCTCCCTTTTTCCTTCTCTTAATACCCAAATGAATGATCAGAAGTTTGTGTTGTCAATAAATTAAAGTATTTTAAAAAAAGATTCCACCATGACAGCAAACTAATAGCTGCTCACTTTTCTCACTTCTTGGCTCAGATTGCATGATTGTACTGGGTTTGCATGGCCAGGTTTTGGCAACAAGGGGACTATAGGGGTGGCTTCTGTGAGAAGCTTCCAGAAGCTTCTCTCATGTCCAAGAGAGCAAATGCCAGCTGGCTCCAAGATGGACCCACCACTGGCCAAGGCCAAGCCCATCAGTGACAGCACCTCTGGGATAACAAATTTAAGAAGTGGGAAAATTGTTATGCAACAGCAGCTGGAAAGAGAATATGTGAAAGCAATAGCCCTGCAGACACCAAGGTCAGTGAACAAGGAGGGAAACAAGGTGCTCTGGACACTGCAGTAGAGTTTCCCCTACAGCCTGTAGTGAAGACCATGATGGGACAGGCTGTCCCTCTGCAGCCCATGGAGGTCTATAGTGGAGCACATATCCACCTGGAGCTCCTGGAAGATCCCACACCAGAGTAGGTGGATGCCTGAAGAAGGCCCATGGAAGCCCATGCTGGAGCAGAGTCCTGGCAAGACCTGTGGACATGTGGAGAGAGAAATTTGCTCTGGAGCAGGTTTGCTGGCAGAACTTGTGACCCCACAAGGGACCCACACTATAACAGCCTGCTTCTGAAGCACTGCACCCCATGGAAGGAACCCACACTGGAGGGGTTCATGAAAAACTGCACCTGTGGGAAGGACTCACATAGGAGGACTGTGTTCCATGGGAGGACACTCATGCTGGAGCAGAAGACAACTGTGAGGAGTCCTCCCTTCTGAGAAGGAAGGAGCAGCAGAGACAATGTGTAAGGAAGTGACTGCATCCTCCATTCCCTATCCTCCCTTGGTGTGAGAAGATAGAGAATTGTGAATAAAGTTAAGCCTGGGAAGAAGGAAAGGGGTATCAAGAAGGTGTTCTTAAGATTTGGGTTTACTTTTCATTATCCTAGTCTGATATTATTGGTATTAAATGAAACTAGATTTCTTAAGGTGAGTCTGTTTTATATGATGGTCACGGGCGAGTGATGTCTCCCTGTCCTTATCTTGACCCACAAAGCTTTTGCTGTATTTTCTCTCCCCTGTCCATCTGAGGAGGGATGCAACAAAGTAGCTTTAGTGAGCACCTGGTATCTCTCCAGGGTCAACCTACCACAATGATCATAATACTCTTCCCTAAATATTCACAAAATCATCCTCTTGTAGCCCTCCATTTAGTCATAACCTGATCTCTCTTGCTCCTACCATTATTCTTTATGCACTGGTTTCTTCCCATAATTTTCTTCCTTTCCCAGAGCCCGCTGGAGGATTTCTTCTCATCACCAATTCACTGCTGAGGCCCAGACATCTATTCTGGCTGTTCAACATCAGCCAAGCTTCCCACCTTCTCTTTCCAGAATACTGACTCTCACTATGTGCCTGACTCCATTCAGTTCTTTTGTTTCTTTCACCTACCATGATCAGCCTGTGGCTTCAAGCATCTTCCCGGTTACATGTTGGTCTGGCAGAGGGAAGACCTTGGCACAGGTAAAGACATATGTAGATAAACTGGGTGATGAATGGATTCAGGGCATCCCCTCAATGCAAACTTGATGTGATTCATGGTAAGAGGCTTAAAAAGCTGATCAGTTAATTGACATCTGTGTGTAATGGCAGATGAAAATGGCTGTAATATAGCCAAGTGTAACTTGATTCCAGCATGGTCCATACCAACATGGAAACAAATACAGAACCATTGCTGGTAAAAGTTTCCGTCCAACAAGCAGCTAGGCAGAATGGTAGAGAATGAAAATTATGAGTTAATAACACAGAATTGTCTGAGTTGATTCCTAAATACATTGATGTATTTCCATGTAGTTATATATATATAAAAGATAGTTGGATAAAGAGGAAAAGTTGGTCAGTTCAGGGAAGCAGAGGTGCTGCTCTTGTCTAAGATAACCAGCGGAATATAATTTTTTGGTAGTTTGGTGACCCTGGACACCCTGCTAAGGAAGTAGCTCATGTAAAACACGTTAAACACAGAAAAAAGACAGCTGAAAGGATTACTGCAGTTCTTCCATGTGTAAACAGAAGAATATTAATCAAGAATAGAAAGGTCACATTATCTCTGTAAGTACATTGAAGGGTTTGCCTGTTCTGAAACTTAATGAATCTCTGAATATATAAATCTGAGTGCTTTTCCTTCTCAAGTTATTTTGCAGAGAAACTACATGGATTGTATACTGCTGTTCCTCTAGGTCCTATCAATCCTTACTTTTCACTACATCAGTCCTCATGTTCTTGTCTAGCAGTGAGCATGCAGAGCTGTGTCTGATCTCTGTATATTGAAGGGAGAGAACCATCAGACTCAGGCTTAGACCAGTAGTTAGGACAGCCATTTGTTGCTTGTGAGTATTTCTTTGAAATAACTGAAATGATGTAGTAATAGATTTTAGGCTAACCACCACAAAACCAATCTGATCAATATCACAATAGAGATCAAGGCTTATAATTTTCATTATTGGCAGGATCAAAACCTAGAAGAGGGCTGATTTCTTTAATTCAACCAATGAGTATTATTTCTTTCCAATTCTTGCTAAGATTTACAGAATCATATTGTACATCTGGCTGTCTTCATAGGGACCATTGTTTATTATAGTGTCAAGGGATACTTTCAGATCTTGACAGCTGATTTGTACATAGAGCAGCATGTATTAGATTTGTGTGTTCAAAATCCCACCTGATGGCTTGGTAATTGCATGTTAGTACAAAAAAAAAGCCTGTTTATAAATGTAGTTCTCAATTCTATCTGAGGAGATATGAGTGTGCAGGGTTATTATCTGTAGACCTCAGGCTGGTCCTCAGGTTCTGGAAGCACAGTTGACAAATGAGTAAATTTTCCAAGGAAAAAATTATCTCTTCTCTGAGAGTAATACTTTTCTAACTTCTTGCTCTCACCTTAGGGACAGTACATTGCTAAAATTAATTCTATTCAAGAAATTCTGTATTATAATTTTACCCATACTTTGGGAAAAAAATTAATAAAAAGCTTCTACAGTGCCTCAGGTTTCTACTAAGATCACACTGATAGGACCTGCACTGCTCAAGGGATATAAGTGGTCTATATTCATCTTCATTCAGAAGTGAAATCCATTCATTTACCCATCCATAAATACATGTAAGAAATGGAAAAGACAGCCTTCCAAATGGAAGTTAACAGCATGTTTCTAGTCAGATATAAAGCATTTAAAATCATTCTCCACCTCCTACTTCTCTAAGTGCAGAATTGTCACTACAATAAGATGTCAATCTTTATAATATCAGCAGTACTTTGCATTCTAAGTGTTGGCATGGAATGGGGACCTGGAAGCATCTCAAGATATAAAGAACTGTAGACTCTTACACTGACAGGAGAAGCAAAGACAGACAAAGAGAGCAGAGACAGAAGTTCCTGCAGTTCTACAGGGGAATGCAATCTCAGTGGGCATGATGCAGATAACCATGGCGAGACCCTGAAGAGTTAGAAGTCTGAACAGAACTTCAAAGACACTGCTTTCTCTGCATCTTTGTGAAAAACTCCATGAAAATGTCTAGTCTTTGGAGGTGACCTGGATTCTACCCTTGTGCTTCAACTGTCATTATAATTCCAAATCACAAAATGGTCTTAACAAAATTGTGGTATATAAATACACATTTATAAACAGTAACTAACTTGAGCAACTCCTACCACTAGTCACATGGCAAGGAAACAATGACAAGTCCATTTTAATTCATGACATCCTACCAAGAATGACATTGCCAAGTGCTTTTTCAAATGTCACCTCCTAATATCTCAGTCTCCTAAAATAGTCCTCTGTACCAATCATATAATGTACTTTAGCATTCCATAAGTAATCCCACTTTTTTAAAAAAGACCAATGCAAACACAAGAAAACCCCCATTTGGGATCCAGAAAGTGGTGGTTAATGGTTCCAAATGTAAAATTATAAATCCAGTACAAGAGTAATCCTTATTTCTGTAGGTAAAACCCCTACAATATTCATTCATTTTAGTGATAGCTACTTGATGTAAGAATAGTCTACCATGTTTTCGTAAGACTTACAATGCTTAAAACTGTGACAGCTAATATGAGCATAAAAAATTATGCTAAATTAGAAGATCAGAAATATTTAAGTGTGACCTCTACGCTATGGATATGGTCAAAGCAACAGATTTGAACAGTAGCAGAACAGCTTAAGCAAACCTTTGCCAGTGAATGCATTAAGTTTATGGATGTTTATGGATTACTTCTATACTAACTGTAGTGGTGAATATATCTGCATTTTAATAAAGATAAACATTTCCACAAGCAGCTAATCTGAGATGGGTAAATAAAAGAGATTACCCAAATAAACTACTATGGAACACTGGGTTGCTTTGCACTGCATCTGTTGCTCTATGTAAGCTTGTGGTTGTATTTAGTTCTGACAGCTAAGGAAATATATGGTTTAATGGATAACATCCTGTGCTTTCAAAATGAAATCAGGGAAAAAAATGAGAGAAAATAAAAGGCATAATTTCTAACACAGTTTCAACATCAAAGCGTATTTTATTTATACAAAGATGCAAAGTACCTGCCTTTTGAAGGTCTTGGTAATTGGATGTCTCCAGTCTCACAGGACTTCTATTGTTTATCAGCTCTTCTCAAGTAAACTTACCTTCCATATGAACTTTTCTTTTTACTTTTATCTTTCTATATGTTATTCCAGATAATTTCCAGTCTCTCCTCCATCACTTCTTCTCCCCCATCCACAACTTCTGGTTTCATCTGCCCTGCTTCTTTCCTGTTCATATCTCACATAGCTCCATAGCTCTTCCTCTTGCCCCTGTGGCCAAATCCTTGCTGTTTTCTTGTCTGAGCTCTTTCCTTGTCCTTTTTGCAGATTTGTATAATCCTGTATTTTCCCTTTGGCAAACTTTTCTGCAAGTACTGATCTCTTCTGATTTTACTGGGTGCTAGGGCTATATAATTGCTTATAGCCAAAGCAACCAAAACCAATACATGCTTCCTTCCCCACAGCAGTCCCAGTGGCATCTCAAAGATGGTCTTCCATCACTCATGGAAATATGATCATTCTACCGAACTCATTTAGATATTCTTTTAGTGGCCTTTCAAGTGTCAGTATGCCATGAACTTTTGTCAATGAAAATTCTCACAATATAACTCTGTCCTGGTGGAATTTCCACCTTCAGTTCTGGTCAGTAAAAATCCCATTAGAGAAGAGGTCAAGATACTTCAAAACAAATCTCTTAACTGAAGTTCAGAACAAGTAATAAGCACAAAAGTCCAAATCTGGAAATCATTTCTTAATTTCTCATCAAGGAAGTCAAGGGTATAAAATTCAGGAAGACCATTTCATGAAGGACAAAATCATTGAGCTCTTCAGTGATGCCATCAGGATTTGGTCCACCAATTTTACACTTAACTGCTGACACCCCCTTACTGTTGCAGTGCCCATCATGTTGCTATAATTATTCTTTGCTCATGTTCAGCACTTTGAGGTACTGCTTGGATGTCTGCTCTCATGTAGCAAAGATGTCCACCTTGAATGCAATAATGTAAAGTTTGTTTCATGGTTGCAACCATAAAAATGTATTTCTCAGATGAGAAAAAAGCGCCATGAAGTCCAAGGGCTCATTTGGCCCTTTTGCAGGAATGTAAACCAAGTGAAAATATCGTGTTGCAGGGCAGCAAGTGGTTTGTACTGCTATTCATGAGATGCAGCAAAGCTGGATGTTTTCTTTAATCCTAAACAAGTTATCAAGTTACAGTTACTGTGGAATCAAAATAATTTGGGGCATTGTCATTGTAAATGTTTCTGTTCATTCTTGTTTACCAGTTGCGGAGTTCACATAAAATTGCTGAAGTTCTCTTCCAAGAGCATTTTGTAGTGTACTAATAATATAAAATTTTCTTGACAGTGTTGTTGGCAGTTCCAGAAGACAGAAATAAAAATAAACTCAGAACAAATTGAAAACAAATTTGTGCTAACAAACAAACAAACAAACATAAAAAAAAACCCCAGAAATTTGCTGAGTTGAAAAACAATTTCTCATTTAAAAAAAAAGTTATTAAAGAATTGTGTTCAACTTGACTTGAAACAGCTCTTTTCACTTGCAATAATTTTGAAACATATTCACTTTCCTGCCTCCCCTCACAAAGAGGGAAGAGGAAAAAAAGTTAATAATGAAAATCTTGATTGAAAAGTTGAATAATTTCACTTGGAAAATGTCATAACAAATTTTTTTTCTCTTGTTTTTCTTCAATGGAAAACAGCAATTCCACGAAAAGGGAATTAATTAATTAAATATTTCGGGGGGGGGGAACCCCCAAAAACAAAAACAAATCTTCAGTTCTGGTCCTCAAAAAATCTTAACTGACAAATGTTGTACAGCTTTATCCTATGAAACGTCTTTTGCTTCAAATACTATGCTTTTCTATGCAACACCCAGAATATCAGGTGGTTTTTTATTTGTTTGGCACAAAGAAATAGTGCAGAGGTTCTCAAAAGACATGCTACCTTTTCTACCCCAGGCCATAATGGCTTTTGCTTTTTCACTTAGTATTTTCTATCAGTTGATCTTGTAGTATTTATTTTTTAGCTTTTTTACCTTCTGCCACACCCATTTCTTACTACTTTTCCTCATTCATTAAGCCAATGAGAGAATTCTGCTCTGCTATCTCTCCCATTTTCTCTGAGGACCTCATCTAAAGGGACACAGAAGGTTGTGGAAGAGTGTCTCTCTATTTCAGAGGGCTCTGGATATCAGACTAGTGCCATACAACTCTCACCTTATCCATGTGTAGCTGGTGAGGGAGTCGATCAGGGTAGGAGCCCCATTGGACTTGCTCTTTGTGAACAAAGAAGAACTCAGGGGTGATGTGGTGGTTGGAGATGTCTTAGGAACAGAGATAACAAAATGAGGGTTTGATTCTTGAAGGAAGGAAGGGGGCGAGTAGAACTGCCGCCTTGGACTTCTGGAAAGTGGACTTTGACCTGCTCTGGAGACTGGTTGAGAGACCCCCTTGGGAGACAGTATTGAAAGGCAAAGTAATCCAGGAAGGCTTGTTGTACTTTTGGAAGGAGATCTGAAAGGCACAGGGACAGGCCATCCCCATGTACTGAAAGACAAGTCAGCAGGGGAGAAGACTAGCTTGGCTGAACAGACATTCTTCTGGAACTCAGCGAAAAAAGAGAATTTACCACCTCTGGAAAAAGGGGAAGCAGCTCAGGAGGACAAGGATGTTGTGAGGTTATGCAGGAAGAAAATTAAGAGGGCTAAAGCCCAGCTAGAGCTTAATCTGGCCACAGCTGTAAAAAACAGGAAGTGTTTCTATAAATACCTTAGCAACAAAAGAAGGGCCAAGGAAAATCTCTGTCCTTTGCTGGATGTGGATGGAAATACAGTGACATATTCATATATTACAGTGTGGACTATTTTAGTGTCTACATTAGTTGCTGTGGCAATTTATAATAGTGTACTATTGTGTTCCGGCACAAGAAACATCAAAAAAAGAAAACCAACAGTGATAACAACAGGATACAGTTTCAAATTTGCCCCTAAACCCTTTCAGTAGCTTCAAGTTAGTAAATCTGTTTATTGGCTCTACTTTGCTAATAATATCAAAAGAAGGGGATGGTTGAGAAACAGTTCTGGATTCAGTGGTATTCCCTTGGAAAGCATATAAACATGCCTTTACTGAGTTTCCAAGGCTTTGAATGTTACAATATTGACTTGTGAAATCAGCAGCAAAATCTGTCTTGATGCCTCCTTGGATTCAGTGGCCTGGTGGGGGAAGAGCTCGTGCTGTGGAGTTTGGGGGTAACTTGAATTCCTACATGAAAGGAATAGAAACAAACCAACTAAAGCTGGCTGTCAGGGGAAGCCTTGGCTCATGTATCAGCACACCTTATCTTGGGATACCAGAGTCTGAAGGGATCTGTTGTTGTTGCCCAATTTCAGAAACAGAATGAGATGGAAGAACTAAAATAATAATAATAAATAATAATAATAATAAGAAGAAGAAGAACAACAACAACAACAACAACAACAACAACTCTTATTTGATGCAGCTACTATAACCATGAACATCATGAGAAGACAGGCACAGGACAAACAGCCTGCCACCTGCCAGAGAAATGTCGCAAAGTTGATGAGGAAGGCAGATGAAAGTATTCAAATTCAGCATGGAGGAACACACCATGGAGTTCACTTTGTCACAGGAGAGGTGAGGATGGGGTGAACCCCTTGCTGGGTCAGAGCTCACTGGGGAGGTTGACTTGAGCCTGTGCTGAACAGAAAGAGGGGTTTTATAGCATGCTGTAGCTCAAAAGAATGGAGATTAACACCTACTGATAATACAGACAAGTTTCTCAAACTCAGATTTGTATCTGCACAATTCAAGGACATGTCTTGCTCATGTATTTTGAGGAATGTTCTGTCCAATTTCTTGATCAGGACTGCAGATCAAAAATTTCTCAGGACAATGATTATATGTAGCGACCAAGTTCAAGTCGTATTATTTTCTCTGACTATATTTTACAGTGATTAATATGTTTTCTGGTGTAATTTTAATTTTGTATTTCTGATGTTTAGAC
Source organism: Sakesphorus luctuosus (assembly GCA_013396695.1). NCBI lineage: Eukaryota > Metazoa > Chordata > Aves > Passeriformes > Thamnophilidae > Sakesphorus > Sakesphorus luctuosus. Next base: position 245,217 of record VWZD01012912.1, on the reverse strand, counting down.
TATTAAACAATAAAATGCTATTAGTGTTTATCCTCTTTAGGCCACTGATACAAATTAAAAATTTTGAATCAAGAATGAGAAACATTTTTCATATCCAGGAATGCAGAGAGTGATTCACTGTGGCATTTTTCATGAAAGCTCTATATTTGTCATGGCCCAGCAAATTACTATAGTAGGATTAGTTCAGACTTCATTATTTTTTTTCTTGAGAACAAAGCAAGGATACTAACACTTGCAAAAATATACCTCTATTATTTTCAATTTGTGTGTTATTGGTAGTGATAAAGAAAGTCTGAGAAGAATTTAACTTTCTGCCTCCAAGAGAACAATGTTCATGGAGTTTTTAAGTTAAAAATACTCGTCTCTTTTTCTCTTTGAGGTTTTCTGTATTTTCTAATAAATTATTCATTGTTTCACATTATGATTCTTGAGCTTGCTCTCAGATCTATTAAATCCCTGTATATGTAAGTTTTATGAACACTGTTTGTAAAGATCAGGTAGAGTCTAAGTGCATTAGTGACAGGGGTCATGAAATATTGAAAGATTTAACCACATCTGTGAAAGAAATAAGTATTTCTCTCAGAGGCCTAAGAGGTGGCCTGTTCACATACAACACAAATCCCAGTGCAATATTGACACATGATATCCTGCTATTTGAAGTTAATCCATAAAATAACACTAGCTCCTGTATCAGAGGTTCTTCAGGTGCTACAACCATCCCAGAATCTCAGGGTGATCCAGGGAGATGTTTTATCATTGCTGCAGTCATAGAGAGAAGGGAAGGAAATTAAAGTGAAGAATAAAATATTCTTAAACACACAAAAGGGGTTTTTTAGTTAAAGTTAATTGACTGGTAAAATCTCCTTTAGTGGTTTTGTTTTTCTTTTTTTCCCCAGTCAAGTTCACAGCAGAATATCAATGAGGTTTTTTGAAATGGAAACTTTTGACTGTGCATAATTAGAGTAAATGAAACGTGCATCCGTTCTCAATGTGCTTCTTTTATTTCTGTAAAATTTGACTTCTTTAAGAATGGAGGCAGGAAATAAACTTACATGAGAAGAGTTTGAAAATTTCAAGGCTTGCTCAAGAACAGTGATTGGGATCAGAAAGCTACCTCTGTGATAAGGGCAAACACTTTTTCTCAGCTCAGTTTGTGTGCCTTGCTTTTGCTGCTAACAAGAATTAAGCACATGGAGGCACAGAGAAACAGAGAATATTTCTTCTCAGTGTGCTGCTGAAGTAGCTTGATCTGAAAGCCTACCACTGCTCTGGTGTCTTGAGTTTGCTAAGTATGGAGTGCCATTAATATAGTTAGAGCCAAACATCATGCTGTCATGACTTTCCTGAGAGAAGATTCCATGAGGTATTGGGCAGAGCCTGTCAAAGTCACCTGGCTTGTGATCTGTGTCAGATCTGAAAGAGATCTGTGCTCACTCCCCATCAGTCTGTACCAGAGATGGGAATAGGAATCTGATCCCTGGGGGTAGAGTTAAAACACTGGGGCTGTAACAAACCATAATTCTCTTCATTTGAAATGGAAGCCCCATGAGTGCACCACTGCACCTGTTAAACCACGATAGGAGGATGGGCCGCCAAGGCAGAGAGAGAAAACAATCAGGAAAGGAAGAATGAAAATTGTACCTCTTTTGCAGGAGAGGAGATGGAGCAGGTGGACTTTACCTAAGGACAGACAGGAAGACTGGGCAGAGCTTGGGGCTGTGCTCTGAACATCACTTTGTCCTTGGAGCTGTTCTCTCAAGCAGGAGTGGTCTGTCCCCTCCACTTGCCAGCTAAGTCTTCACCACCAGCCGCTGTGCCAGTGCTCCTCTCGCTACCCCAGCTGCAGAGTAACATTAGCTGAAGCTATCACCATGGTGTTCACTGTGAGTAGCTTTTCCTCTGCTCTTGTGTCAAGCTGGGAATGTGCATGTGGTTGTAGGTACCAGAGCACAGATGACACGTGGCAGCCTCCACTAGCCACTCTCCCTCAGACAGGGTGCTGTGGGTCAGTCATACTCTTGGGAACACATTCTTCTTGTCTCAAACCAGCCCTTCCTGGCTTAAATATCCACAAGGCTATGTGGTAGGGATAGAGTGTATGTGTGGAACAGGAGAAGCAGTTAAATGCAAAAATACATTTCTGTTTAATTAAACCACTCCTGTGGGACTTTTCAGTATGATTGAACAGTTCATGAAATCCCTCTGGATGCATTGAGGCACACTGTACTTATGGTGCACTTTTGTGGATGCCATCAGGATCACTGGAGAAACCAGCAAAACAGGGATCTGGAAAATTTTACCTTGTGAGATAATTACACAGAGTTCCAACCACAAAAGGTAAAAAAAAGTCAGATAGTAATGTGTATTTCACTTGGTGGGGCCAGTTTTCCTCACTTTGTTATCACTGGATTTGTAATCTTCAGAAGTTGAGACACAAAACAACAGAGGATGCTTTGCTAGAATGTCTGTTCACGTTTGTTAGAATGTAGTTCTCTGAACTGAGATGCCTCCTGGTATAAAACTTGAAGTTTAACAAGCCTGAAGCAACTCTTCACTGCTATCATTCACTTATTACTGCAGAATAGCTCAGCAGTCTCACAGGACATGCAGGACACTGTTACAACTCCACTCCGTGTGAGCAGGCTGCAAGAGACAGAGCCTGCCCCGAGGAGCTGCCAGCCTGAGCAGCTAGTCCCGTCCTAGGCAGGATGGAGAGCTGGCCAGCTGCCTGCTCAGTGCAGACAGGGCACAGCGGGGGCTAGCTGGATGCCAGGCTGCAGCTGCCAGATTGTCTGCTGGGCAGATCATCCTGACTTTTGGAGTTTTCTCAGTTCAGTGGAATTAATTGATTATCGGACATGCCCATATCTCTCCTTTTAAGTAGTTTCAGGGCAATGGCTAACTTTATGAGGATAAAGGTAGCTGGGATGAGTCCCAAAGTGTCATGCTCATTATCACATAGGAAACCTGTCAAGGCTTGAGTGTGGAGGGGTTTTGCATCCTGGCTTACCACTTATTCCACAAAAGCACCTTTTATATCCAGTTAATGAGAAGCTAATACATCACCAGTGTTTGCCTTTAACCAGACACAAATTTCACAACTGAGTTGAGGAGTAAGAGAGTTGGTACACAGCAACCCTCGTTTTATCCCCCACTTCTTCCACTTCCTTGTACAAAGCACAAGTTTATTTTCTAGAAACACTGTCCTCTGTCTTTCGTCCTCTGAAAAATGCTACTCTTTCACTTTTATTTTTTGTGTCCTATGAATAAAGATATCAATTGATGAGATATACATAGCAGTCAAACCAGAAAATGTAAAACATATTGCTATTAATTTGGATCATATAAATCTTTCTTTGTCACAGAAAAAACAAATTGACTATTTTTAGAAAGCATTAATTCTTTTATTTCATTTGCCAAGCATTTCCAATCTGAATCTCAGAGAAAAAGCAATCTGTTATTCTCAGACATGCATGTGATGAGAAGGTCTATGAGGTGCGTGGCAAATAAGTCTATTTTCTGTGTAGCATATTCAAATTCCTCCAGTATTACTTCACTTTCCTTCCCAAAGCACAAACAGTGGTAGGTATGCCTTAAATAAAAACTGAGCCTAGACATGACTTAGTTGTGCTTGAGGAGAAACCATGTTCGTGTCTTTGTGCATTTGTTTTATTTTTTATGATTCCTCTGTCATTTTTACCCTCTGACCCTGAGCAAACTTGTCAAGGCAAGATGGACATCTAGTTTTACAGGCTTGGGCAAATTAAGCAACACAAGACTAGAAACAGAACACTGAACTATAAACTGCAAAATCCCAGAAGCTGAACTCAAGGAAGGGCATAAACTGAAACACTAACACAATATGGAAAGAGGCATGCCGTTTAAATCAGCAATGTAAAGGGTGAGTCTTCTATGGCAACATGGGAATTTTTGCCAGCTACTCTTTTTCACCTTGTCTGTAAAGGACTTTATTTCTATGAAGATGAGAAAATTGCATGCTTTCTTGAATAGGATTCCTTAACATGATGGCATTCCAGTTACTGCCTTGAAAGTAAAGTTTGTACTACAGGGTAAGCAAATAACAATGTAGAAACTGAAGCCATCTGGGCCATATAAGAGGTGTACAGGAACCATTTCATCCTGTGTAATATTATTTTTTGTCTAAGGCTCGTTTCAAAGCTTATGTCCACAGTAAGATAACAATGCTGCAAATTTAGTAGGTCTCATATCTAATCTCCAGCTGAAGTGACAACCATAAACAACAAAAAAATTATCCCTAACAATAGGCTGACACTACTGGCACATCAGTCAGCAGTTATGTTGATCACAGGGCCTGCTGATCAGTTTCAATATCCTGCAAGGAGCTGATGTATTTGTACTAGACCATTCAAATATGCTCCCTTCTCTCTGCACAAGCTGAATGCTGTTAGGCAGCAGCTTCTCTGTCCCAATACCCTTCCTCCTGGAGAAACATCTGACATGCAGAGGTGCATAAGGCCTGGTCTGGTTGTCACTTCTCCTTATATTTTGGTGCTAGGGCTGCCATGAGAGGAACTCATCTGGAAGAGATTACCCTTTGGGGGCTGTTGGGTTTTGCATTGCCTTGAATTGCTAAGGTAAAAATACTTGAATAACGCTGTTCCTGCAGTTCCTCTGAGCTCTGTGTGTCTTATTTCAGGTGCCATGAGCAGTGCTGGCTAAGTAAGCATGAACTGCAGCATCTGCTTTGCTCTCGGGAGAGGTGTAGCCCTGAACAGGCTCCCCCTCCATGACAAAGCATTAGGAAAAGGTGGGATTGCCTGAGCTAAGACTCCTGCTGGAGCTGCCTTAGCACAGCTGTTTCTTATGGTGGAATTGCTGGCTATACATTGTACATATTGCTTGAGAAAGTTTCCTGCCCTGACAGCACACACCACAATAAGTATTTAATATAAATGGTACAGTAAGAGCTTTAAAGGACAATGAGCAACTTGAGCACAGCCAAGTCAATGTATTTCAGATTACTTTTAAAAAGAAGCAGAGAATATACAAGAAAGGGACAGGAACTATTTTTCAAAAGATTTTGTGAAGATTAAAGAGTGAATTATAAAATCATTCAGACTCAGAAAAAGCTAAATAAATTGAATTACAAGGAAGAACAAACCGGGTAACTTAGAAATTCTGCAACACTGGCAAGCACCACGAAAAATTACATAAAACATTCTCATCGAGTATAGTGTGCTGATGCTGAAGGGGTTTTTAGTTTTTGATTTTTTACATTTTGTAGATTTTAGAAACACAGTAGATGTAACACTGTAGATTGTAGTGAGTTAATATTTAGCAGCTTATAGTATAAAGTCCTTCTATCTCTACTCCTGCTCCAGAATAGGCCGCTAAGATCTGCCAATTATTTAGTCTCATTCTCAAGGTACCAGATTAGAAGCTATCAGAGAGAACATAAACACAGAGCAGAGTGACCCGGAGCCCTGGAGAGCGTCCAAAAGACCTTTATGTGCTGAAGAAGAGGAGGAGGATGAAGACAGAGGGTCCCAGTGACCCCAGACCCAATTCAACAGGGGGTGGGAACTGGGAGGGGACAGAGGTGGAACTGGACGCGTGGACTGTAGTGATTGGATAGATTATATTATAAAAGCTATGGAAATCAAAGCTTGCTGGAGCGCACGGTGATGTATTCCTGGATGAGCGGGGTTGCTCATTAAAGTAACTGCCCCTTATCTTATCTCCTACAAAACTTGGCTCAGAGTCTTTCTTACAGACTTACACTAACAGTACTCTCCTGTATGTTGTACAGGAGCCCAACATGAAGATTTTGAGTTGCATCATCTCTTCAGCACAGTACCAGGGGAAAATAAATTATGACCTTCTGGGCTCATTTTATATCCCAGTTTGTTCTTTTCCTCTTTCCTTCCATTAATTCCACATTATACTTTTATTTTTACCTCAGTTTTCATCCATCTTTCATGCTTCAAATAATCTCTGTTTGACAAGCTAAGAGGAAGTCTCCTTGATAGGCTGATTACACCCCAGGTTTACAATAGGTACATTTCATGCACCATCCTCTGAAACAGATGCTAGGCATCCAGGACACTGGCACATATCTGGTATGACCATTTTTATATTGGTTATGCCCTCTTGCTTTTGTATTGCCCACCCTTGAATTCCTGTCTCCTCTGCTCCCATCCAGTCTTCTGTAATTCCTCTCCTTTTTCAACTTCCCTCAACTCAGTTCAGTTTAATTTCTCACTTCCATTTTCTTTTCCTCTATTCCATCTTTCCAATACACACAATGCTTATATTTTTGCTTCTATGATGACCAATACCCTAATCATGATTAACTTGGTTCCAGATGTATCATTGGATGTAATTTTCATCATACTCTTGAGGGAAGTGAATGCATTTAGTCTCATAATCTCAGCCCATAAGCAGAGCAGAGCATTTCAGGAGTCAATGCTTGTGCCAGGCATTTATTTCTCCACACATCCATTTCCTGACATAACCCAGCTTTCTCGGAGTAAGCTCCTCTTCAAGCCTCCAATTTCTTGGCAGAACACTGATGGTATATCTTCAAGTTAAACATTGCCTTAGAGCTGATGGCATACCTATACCCAGAGTTGCCCTGTGTTACCTCCATGTTTTACTTCAGCCTGAGGCAGTCTCCTCAGACTGACACCAAATGAGTTATTCAGGCCAAATTCTGGCAGCTGTTTATGTCCAAGCATGTCATCCAAGGTTCCTCTTGTAACAATTTTGGCATATAAATCATCTCATCCTAGGTTAGGCACCTGAATAATGTGATGAGTTGCACCATTAAAGTGTTCTGAGCTGATATCCAAGAGGAATCCCACTCACCCACTGAAATGGAGTGGGATGAGGGAAGCGATGCCCTTTGCTTAAGCTAAGCATAACACACACATATCGCTCTTTATGAAGAAAGATGACCTTTACTCTATATGTACACATTCAACTACTATCCAAAATGAAGGCACATGGTGAATGAGCTAATTTCAGGCAGTTATGGTTTTGCATGTTAATAGCAGGCAATGTGAAGATGGAAGGATGCATGAAACACAGCCTGGGCAGGAACTGAAAGCATGGCCTAAGGGGCAGGCATGATGGGGAAGTAGTTTGGGCTGAATGGTAGATGAGATAATCTCAGGAATTTTGTCACATTTATGTGTTGTTCTACCTCTGCTTTTCTGAAGGAAACAGGACTTTGTGAGATAAATACACAAGCTCACATCAAAGACCAGACTGATTCCACCTGAATTTTTGCCCCATGGAACATCATCCGGGGTTTTACCTAGCATTTTGAGCCATTAGTGTCACCACTGAGATGGTGTGATTTCCTTCAGTACTGATTTTTCCAGTCTTGAAGCATCAATGAGCCCTGCCATTTGTATGACACCATAGGAGTGGATCATGCTTTGCTGAAAATCTTAGCATGTCTGCTTTTACTTTGTGAGAATCAAACATTTGTTATTTCAGTATTTCAGGTTACCAGTGTTTTCACACATTGTATACAGTGACAAACAACTGAGTTGTTCTAATGTCTTCTAAACTATTATTTTCTCAGCCTTTATCAATGTTGAAAACCACATCGCTTTTAATAAATGAAGGACACAAAATTCCTTTTCCATGTTGATGAATGTGAAGGATCCACAAGTTGTTATGCCTTCTGCTGCCCAAGTTACAATGGAGTTCAACCTGAGGGTCCAGAGTGTGGAAGGAAAATAGCACATGACTGGAAGGAAAAGAGCACCAAAATAGCATCAGAAGAAAGCTTTTCAGTTTGCATTTTCTTAGGCTGTATATGTCTCCAGTAAATAGAATTGGCATAGTAGCAGACAGCTCAGACTCACTGTGGCCAGACAAACAGAAATTACTAAGAAATGCTTTATTGAGTAAGGATATTGAAAAGAAATCACCCTATGCATATAGGAAATGCAGTACCAAAACAAATGCATGCCATAGGCCCTGGATTAATACAGGTCAGGTAGGTTACATGTGAATCAGCCAAGGCAGACCACACAGATGTTGTTCAAGTAAGAGGACAATGTGCCTAAGGAAATGGAGTTGAAAATGCCCTACTGAGAAACCACAGCTGGGAGCCATCAGGGTAAGGTAGATTTGCAGAGGTCAGAGGAGGCAGAGGCAAACTCAGACAGCAGTCTGATCAGAAGGCTTACACAGAAGACAAAGGACTTTATTTGTAGTTACAGCTTTACCTTTATCTACTCTTGTACAAAACATGTCAGCACACTATGGGTTAGTTAGTTCACTAAGCATATATGGAAAAACCCTACTGGTTACAAGGTATTTCACATTCTACGGGTGGCTCTCTGGTCCTTAAGGGTGCACTCATCAAATACCTCAGACATTAGGAGATTACACACACCCTGTCACCCCCTACAGGAGCAATGGGGATATTTTGGAAATGCTCCCAAATACACGGGCCCCAAATGTGCAGCACTGGCACACAGGGACACAAACCTAGACATATCCAAGCAAGGATCCAAATAGTGCTCAGACATTACTGGACCTCTCAGGGGAGAAATCTGTACATCACTTAACTACAAGCTCCTACCTGGGGTAACTTCCTAGGCTCTACATGCAGTCAAATGAGGATTTCTCCTCCAAAAAGCAATACAGCATAAAAAGGATATGCTGAACTTTTCCTTGGGTGTTCTAGAAAGAACAGAGAAACTTATATCCCAGTGTAGGCATCTATATAACTACAAGCAGTTTTAACATATCCTGTTCCTTACTGGGTGCCATTTGGGGGCATAGGGGCACAACTGTCTGGCCTCTGGCTTCCCTACTTAACTTGCTGCTTAATAAGTCAGAAGACATTGTCATGTGGATGCACCAGTGTCTCCTGGGGGAAGCTAGCATTGCTCTTCTGCTGCTGCACATTACACAAGGCTGTTTGCCACTTTTTTCCCAGATTTTGGAGATCTTGTGCCATTTTCTTTCCAGTCTAAAGACTTATATCCAGATTGAGACAGGGGGGTTTTATCAGATATGTGACAATGTGTCATATGTCACAATGTGTGATGTCCTACCTTCTGTTAGTTAGTTTTATGAGTCTCTTTCAGAAACATATAGAGAAAAAAGTATGTGTAGGTATAGTGCAATAGACTCTATTGATTAATTTAGGATTGGGACTTTTACCTTTACAGAAAATTCATGATTTCCAGGCACGGTCATACTGTCTGTCTGAAGACCTGTGATAGGTTTCTTTGTGACAATGTGGATAATGAAAGAGATGCAGAATAACATAGAAAACTCTTACGTGGTTGCACTATCAATTATATTATGGCATTTTTTTGGTATTTATATGCTTACAAAACATGAGGATCTTATAATTTTAATATCAGATAATAATTTTTTTGCTGCAATTTTTAAGAAAAGGTGTTACTATAACATACCCAGAAGTTTGCATTGTATGCTTCAAGTGCACAGGGTCCTTACCTGGAAGAATGCATTTTGGAGGGAAAAAAAATGTTACCTTATGATCACCTTACTTACTAAAAACATTTTTGCTCTTCGTTACTCTTACATATTCAGTATTTAAACTAAAAACTGCAATGCCAAAGTGTGGCATCCTGTCCCCTACTTTGCATGAAAATACTTCTCTCATGGTTCAAGGTCAAGAAAGACATTCCAGCCAGAGACTGAAAAAGAACATTATAAAAATGCACTCTGATTTAGATTTTCAAAATTGATTAGCAGTTTAAGACTGTGACAGCACATTTTGTGGCATATCCAGTTTACTAGAAGTTAAAATTGATTAGCACATTTTGAAAAGTACCACGCTAATCAAGGTAAATTAATTAATGAAATTACTTCATTATTAGGCAATTTGCCATTTCAGAGACTATTTAAATAAAACTAGTTTGGGAAACATTTTCTGACAGCAGATCAGCTAAAACTATTACTTGCACTGGGAGAAGACAATAATTTTTATTTCATGCTTTTCTAACTTCTCATATCTTTTCAGTCAGTAACAATCCTAGTCTGTATTGCTCTATTGGATGTTCCCCCCCCACCCCTCCTTTCACTTTTTGCTTCAAGACTTGATTATATTCATCTTGATAAATAATACCCTGTGCTACCACCCTGTCTGCTGCTCCTGTACAGTACAGTGGAATAATGTATGGATTGCAATCTGAAAACCAAAGTCTGCCAGAAATAGTTCCAACTGGATGCATAGTCTAACAAATCTGACTTCAGACTCCCTTCTGAGTGTGTATTTTATGTTCTAGAGATAAGTATATAGTTTTAATGGGAAAGACTCCTGAACATTATTCTTACTTAAGGATGAAATTCAGACACACATAAAAATGCATTAAGTCAAACTAAATGAATTTTTAAATTATTCCACAAGAGGTGGTGGAGATGAAATCAAACCTTCATTGTCCGTGAGAGTGCTTCAACTCTGATAATGGCAAGTGAGATGTACCTTAAGCACTGGCCCTGCAGACCCTTCAACAGCTTTTTCTCCCAACCAGCCCATATTCATTTAGGAAGGGGGCCATCTGAGATCAAATTACCTCTGAGGACACGCAGCTGCATACATTAAGGTATCACTGCTCAGTTACACACACACACTGGAGATGCTGAACTAAAGTCTGCTTCATCTTTTGCTCAATTCCTCACCTCCAGGAAAAAAATCATCATATATATAGGTATGGAACAAAAAATTGCACAAACAAACCATATGCCAGGCTAGAGCTCTTTACATGACACCGTAAAACCTGGTCTGCAGCCCATGATACCTCCAAGAACAGAGACCACAGGTTCCTGCCAAGCCCCTCCCAGTGATGCTGGCACCAGTGCTTCATGCTGTTTAAGCCAGATGCTTCTTATTTAAGGAAGATATTGGAAACACGTAGGACTTAGAAAGTAATTTTGTCTTTGTTCATGTCAGGTCAAGCTGTACAGACCTCAAGGCTGGCTTACTTTAGCAGTGGGCTGGAATTTCTAATTTTCTGATAGAGATGGTATATTAAACTTAAGGGAGTATATTTAACTCAGGGGAGGAGATGTGGCTGTGCGGTTGTTTATCGAGTGAAACATCTTCAGGGTGATGTGACACCAGAGTGAAAGTCTCCTGCTGGAAGGGACAAAGCAAAATTCACAAGCAGAAGGAAGGAGAATACATATAGATAAGAAATTAATTTAAATCCTGAAGTATTTATGAATTTCCACTTGTCCATTGTATATGATCTGATATGCTTTTGCACAATGGTTTAGCTGTCACTAAGCATTTGTAGATCTATGCAAATCTGCAATCACCTGGTTTTTGTTCTGGTGATGTTGCCAGTAATGCAGATAGCTTGGTTAGAAAAGTTAAAAACTAAAAACAATAGTTCTGTGTACCCATGATTCCTGCATTTCTGCTTTCCTTTTCTGTGTCCTGTTGTTGCCTGTCCAAGGATGCCTGACTTGCCTGTCTTTTTTGCAGACCATTTCTATTTCCAGTAAGGAGCTCTCTAGTGTGAGAGCCCTACCTCTGCTTTCACATCCCCTCTGCCCTCCACAATATTCAACAGTGTTGATCTGCTTTTGGCAAGATTTAAGATTTTTTTTATACTTTTGCAGTCTTGTTTTCTCCAGACTTTCTCTTGAGAAGCCTTCCAGCCTAAAAGAAGTACGTATCTCTTAAAAAAAAAACGAAAAAAAACCCCAAAACACAATAAACCCCAACCAAACCTAGAGAATTAGAGTTTGGGAAAGTAAAAAATATGTGCAGTGTGACAACTGAGTATGGGTAGCCATGCCATGTGGCAGAGATTGCAAGCTGGATGCTTCTCTCATGTTCATATTCAATGTAGCTATCTTTTCAGTCTCTCACACGTATCTCATAAATAATATACCCTTGCAAACTGTGCCAGTTGGCATTTAGAATTTGCCTCTTTACCATTGAGAGAAATGGAACAAATAATGAAGCAGTAACAACTGGTGCTTCCTCCCTTCCTGCAGAGGCAAGAGACAGGGACAAAACACATCTAATGTGGATGCATTACTCAGTTACTAATACACCCATGTGGAGTTCCTCAGGCTGAGATCTGAAAGCAGAGTAACCCATTTTAATATTCCTTTCAAAATGATTTTATAAAACAAGGAGGTAAAATAGAGTGGTGAAGCAGCTGTGCCCCTCTCCAGTTCCCCTGGGTGACAAACATAAGCAGGGCTTTTGCTGCTGTTTCTCGTTACAGCCACGCTCCAGAGCCACATGCTCTGTGCTGCTGTAAATACACTGCTTCAAATGTCAGACCTGATTTACTCTGTTCTTTGGAAAGAGAACAAAGGAAGTCAATTTTTGAACCCAATAATGACAATAAACAACAATTGTTAAAAAATAGTCCAGACAAAGAAAGTGCTGGGCAGTTAACCTTTATCTGTACTATTCTTATTAGCTGTTACTCACAGTGTAAGTACTTTCACAGGCATTAACAGTACCACTTTTCAAAAAGTGCTCATATGAACCAGACCTTGAAGAGCAAAACATTCATGTGTCCTAAATTTCCACTGTAGGGAAGTGGAATCCCACACAGTAAAATGTACGACACTGCTGCTCCTTCACACAACCTCCTTCCCAGCCCCATGGGGGAGGACAACTGGAAAAGAAAGGTAAACTTTGTGGGTTGACATAAGAAAAATTTAATAATTGAAACAAAATACAATTTAAAACATGCTAATAATGTTAATAATAACAATTTTAATTATAAGGAGTGAGAGAGAGAGAGTAACAGGACCCAAGAGAAACAAGTGATGCCAATGCAATTGCTCACCATCTGCTGATGGATACCAGCCCATCCCTGAGCAGAGACTGGTTCCTTCCAAGTAATTCCCCCAGTGTAGATACTGGGCATGATGTTTTATGATATGGAATACCCCTTTGGCCAGTTTGGGTCAGCTGTTTAAACTAAACTCTCTCCTGTTTTTTTTGTGCAGCTCCTCACTGACAAATCCTTGACACTGAAAAATCCTTGACTAGGGTAAGTACTACTTAGCAACTGCCGAAACATCAGTGTCTTATCCATCAGCATTATACTCCTATTGAATCCAAAATACAGCACTATACCAGCTGCTATGAAATAAACAAACTGCCCCAGCCAAAACCACAACAATAAGAAATGTGACTATCCTCAAATATGCATGGTAAAACCAAACATGATCTGCTAACTTGGGCGTCACATGGTCAAGTAGAGTTTATTTGGATGCCTATGTGTGGCATAACACAGGGCTATGTAGAGGTATGCAGGCTAGTGTGTATCCTGAAAACAGCATGGTACTGTTCAGAAGGTCTCCACTCAAAAGAACATACCTTCCTAATGCAGCTATGTTACCTTCAGCAGCTCCATATTGCACCTTATTGGTAAACCTAGAAAACCTTATTTGCAATTCAGTAGTTTTATAGAGAGAGATCCAATATAGATGCCTCTCAGAAATCTGTGTTTGTATTCCTGTTTTTGAAACTCTTGCCCACAACGGATCTTTTGCACAGAACATCGAACAATAGTCGAAGTATTGTACTCAAAAATGCTAAACCAGACATACCTCTGTAAATACGCAAGACATCGTGATTTAATGTTTTCAAACAGAATACATCCTATTTAAAAAGAGGGACTGTACTTTTAAAAAAGTGAAGAAAAGGTAATATATTGTGAGGTGATAGCCCTGATAAGCCTGGAGGAGAGAGGGGGAAACGCCTCAGCCCCCTGGAGGGGTGCTCAGAAAGGCTTTCAAACTGATAAGATTAACATAGGGTGGAGTGTTGTTAAATAATGACACGGCCCCCTTTTGTGATATCTTCTATGACCACTCAAGGAGCCACCACTCCCAGGCATCTGTATCAATCCCTGCAAAAGATTGCCTTTAGTTACACAACCACCTGAAGAAAAAAAAGGTATAAAAAGAGATGCAGTTTTAACTGCAGGAGAGAGAGAGGAATGCCATGTCTCTGCTGGGGTAACTTCTAGCAGCTTGTCTGGCCTCCTCCTACCTCCTGGAACAATGTAGGGGTAAGAAGACTACATGTGCTCTATTTTTCTATACTTTACTTTCTTAACTTCACTTTCTTACAAAGCTTATTCCTTTATACATTCTATCTTACATCTTATGCTAACAGCTACTTTGATTCTTACTTTATAAGCATACCTTAATACTAAAATAGTAACTTACTTTACACTTTGCTGCTATATATTATTTATTGCTTTCTCTTGCAATGTGCAGTTTCTTTTTTCAACATGAGTGTTGACAAAAAGCAGCTCTGTTCTTTCCTTTTGTTTTGTGTTACAGAGAAAGTGGTGTGCAAGATATTTTATTGTCCTATGTTATTGAAAGAGTGTCTAGATAAGTGTTTTAGGTGGCTGTGTTTTTAGTTAGTAGTTCTTTGTTGCTAGTTTCTGTCTGTCATGAAAATGGGATACATTGCTGTATTGTAACTTGAGTTTGGTGTGTTTGTCTCTGTAAAATGTGTTTTGTGCTGGTTTTTTGGTGGGTCTTTTATTATCAATTAAATACAATCTTGCAGCTAAACATTATCACCAGCAAAGTGGAACCCACAATAACTATCACATTCTTGTATTAATAAATGTTATTTCGGGAGCTGTTGTGGGCAAAGTTCTTTTCTAGCTATTAAGTGTGGTTTCAAAGCAGAGGTTAGAAATCCTTCCAGCCTGTGTTCTGTCCGGCAGTTCGGCAGGCAGTGCTGGGTTCATAAGGCTCTAATTGTCTGGAAACCCTTATTTAGCTGATGAGTTCTCCCTGGCTTAAGTGTGGTTTCATATCAGAGGTCAGAAACCCTTCCAACCTGTGTGCTGTCCGTTAGTCGATAGGCAGTGTTGGGGACATAAGGATCTGATTGTCTGGAAGTGCTTATAGCTAATAATTTCTTATTAATACAGTTAAGACTAGAAAACTTTGCATTTCTGTCCCACTTCCCCCTTTCACGTGACATATACTAAAGTGAGAATGAAATGTTATCTAAATTCTTACACGTGGAGGGGCTTCACCCTTCAGCTGGCTGCATCTCATTCTTCTGTGTTTATTCAAAGATTGTACCTTTCTAGGAAAGAAAACATCAGTCCCAAAACTGGAAATTGCACAAAACCAACACTGATAGTGACATCTTCTGAGTGCCTTCTTTCTACCAACAAGATACATGTTTTTTTTGCATGGTGTGCACATAATTTTCTACAATGTCTAAACAAGGCAGCACAGTAGACAATCTTGTTCCTGTTAATTGCCAAATCCTCACTTTCAGGGCTGCATAGATCTTCTCAATAAAAGATCACAGCTGATGCTGTCAAAACAAGAATCTCACAGCATGATTCTGGGGCCAAGTCAAACACAAATTCCCCAGGGCTCACACTGATAACACTTTCTATTTGTATTTTTTTTCTGAATCTGTGGGATAACAGCTTCAATTTTTTTCTGATGTATTAATGTTTGCTGCTTGTGCAGGGCTGCAGATTTCTGAGCCACTTGGCTTGAGAAATTTGGCTGTGAGTAAAGTCCCTTTTCTTGCTTATCATCCTTGCCTCACTTCTACCTGGACTCCAGGCACTGTACCCCAAAACATCACCAGGGACACCACAAGAAAAATAGTTTCTCTTTGGTAGCTCTCGCTTTGTAAAATGATAGTAGCACTAACCTCACCATTCCACTTTTTCATACATATGTTTTTTTCTGCTTTCTACTAGAATTCTATTTCCTTCACTTTAGAGTTACCCCTGGTTGCCTGGCCCAAAGCATTGCATGTCTTGGGTTCTGTTGCAGCCTGATGGTTCTGGGAATGGTAAGCCAAATCACTACCATCCTCATAATTTTTACCTTCAGGACCTTGGGTGCAAATTTTCTGTGTGTCTCAGCAGGTCTTGTAATCTCACTGGTGGAAAACATCTTGCTTCCTACAGCTTTGGAGGTATGTCTGTCACATCAGCTAATGCCGTAGCTCTCAGCTTTTGCTAAATGCAAACACCAGACTGTGAAAAGCAATGCCTTATTTCATCCCCACTGCCAAGCCCCAGTGGGATGAGGTGGGATTCAAACAGAACAATTGCCACCTGCTTTGTTCTACAGGGTGGTCTTGGTCCCATGGAACTGACAGCTCCAGCTACTGCAAAAAGGAGCCTGAATATGAAGTAGAACTCTACCACCCCTCATAGGAAACACATTGCCCTTCAGACTCTCCATAAGGCAATAAGAAAAGTGGAAGAAACAGAATTCAGGTAATGAGGTGTAGCCTGATGCTGCTTTCAGCATTCCCGTGGCTCAGATAGGTGTTTCACCATGCCACAGAGCCAATATCTTCTGTCCATGGCAGTCTATGTTGGCATCAGTCGTGGCTGG
Organism: Sakesphorus luctuosus; assembly: GCA_013396695.1. Lineage (NCBI taxonomy): Eukaryota > Metazoa > Chordata > Aves > Passeriformes > Thamnophilidae > Sakesphorus > Sakesphorus luctuosus. The sequence continues at coordinate 228,855 of VWZD01012912.1, read as the reverse complement.
GCCAGCTCTCTGCCTCTATAAAGTCACTGGACTCTCAGCGAGACACTGCTCCTGGCTCTTGGTGTGACTGTCACGCACACCAAGCCTTCACTGATCCTGGCTTCAGCAGCCTCCAGGGGCCTGAGACTTTTAAAACAGTACCAGGAACTTGGCTGATGGTTCAACTGCTCAAAGTTGGTCTCACCTCATTGTGTGCCAGTCTGCCAAATGAACAAATAGTGCCAAAAGTATGTCATGAGTTTTATTTAGTTTTAATCCTTAGTCTTATTCCCTAGATCCTTTGAATTATAAAGCAATTGTGGACCCCTAATGAACTGCACCTATCAGGAAGCCTTTAAGTGTTTCCTTCCAGGCATCCTCCATGACAATTTGTCTAGATATAAAGCCCCACACCAAGATCCATCTTCAAGAAGCAGGCATTCTCAGGCTTCCTATAAGGTCTATCAGGACGCTCCAGGGACCGTTTCTGGGCTTCTGCTGCTGCAGAAGTTTGTCAAGGGAAAAAATGGACCTGAAGAAGCTGCCACTCCTATTTACTTTTCTTTCATTTGAGGCAGGGGAGAGAAAAGGTGGTTTGTGCAATTCTCTTTATCTCCTCTTTTATGTCTCTGGAGGTGGAGCATCTGTTCCCATAGATTATTTTGGCTAAGGTTTTTTAGCAGTTGTTTTTCAAAATCTAACAAATTAGGCAGACTTTGGTCTTTCTAATAAATTTCATATGAATATGGCCCAAGTGCCTTTGATGTATTTGCTCCTGGAGTTTGTAAATATCTTTCTGAGGCGTATTAGGGTTCTTTGGGGTATTTTGGGGTTTGGGTTTTGTTTTTCATCATTTAATTTCATTTAATCATTGTTCCAATATTCTAAACTGCAGGCTTATCATAGGAAGTTTTTTCTCACCTATAATGAGATAGGCAGATTTAATGTTTTCTTTGTTACTTGGACAGATTGGCCTCCATTGAGTCATGGATAGTGCGTCTCTGAGGATAGCTCCAATACACTAGTTAATGAATGGAAACACAGATTTGAACTAGTAGAACTATTAGTTTTGCAAGCAACAGGGCATTATTTCTACTCCTTATTCAAATTAATGATGTTGGCGCTGTAGGATGGGAGTTAAACTTAGAATTGTTTTTTCTCTTAAATTCTCTTAAAAATCCCCCTTTTTCCCCCTGAGAGTAGAATGCTCTGATTTTCTTGCCCATGGATCTTTTCCATGATCTCTGATGTGTTCATATGATGATACTGTAGCTGAAACAGGAGGAGTGGACAAAGGTTGTAAGTGTTGTAACTCAGTGTGCCATTCTGGTTCTAAATGGATCCTGCACTAAATACTGGGGGACTATTTACCGTGGAAAAGAAAGTAAAAGAATCATTCTGTCACTGAAAATAAGTTGAAGGTTCCCATACATTGCTGTAGCCCAGGGTCACTGTCGGTCATATGCTCTTTTTTTTTTCCCAGTTGGACCATTTTCATCCTTCTTTGTTCATTCAAAGATGAACAGTCTCCTGCAGCCTTCTTCAAACCACCAAAAAGCAACTCTGAGTTCAGCTGAAAATCCAGATGGAAGATTACAGAATCGACATATCTTAAATGAGACAGATGAGTAATGCAGCTTACTTGTCTAAATCACTCAGTAATTCAAATTACATGCCACATGTTACTCCTTAAGCTAGTCAAGAACAGTTTTCTTTCCTTTTTTTTTCAATTAATTCAGTCTAAATGGCTTTAATAACTTCAGATCTGAGAAGAAAGAGCACCACTGTAAACAGTATTTTGATTTCATCTGACCCTTGTATTATGAGATCAGCTCTTAAGATGCATTACCTGGAATTGTGATGGTCCTTAATTGTTTTCTCAGACACACCTTGCAGCAGGATATTGAGCTAGAAAAATATGCTCAGGAAATTCAAAGAGGATCTTTGGTGAAGGTGAGGCAGTACATTGTATCTGTACTGCTCTCTGTAATGCCTTTGAAAGCATGTTTCAATAGTGCTTCCCAATGACCAAAGCAGAAGAAATGCTTCCTGTTTTGCATGCCATTCTCATGAAGAAATCAGGTTTTTATTTTTAAATATAACTTTGCACCTACTTACAATTTTTAAGGCTGTGTTTTTCAGTTTCATGGTACTGATCCTATAAAATTAAGCAACATCGGGCAACATCTTTGGGAAGTTCAATCAATAAATAAGCTCTCTCTTCTCTGTTGTTGAGTGATTTTACCATTAAATAACTTTGTTTAATGCTATGAAAGTGGCCAACCAAGTTTGGTTTGGGACATAAATGAATCAGTATTGTGGACTGTTGTGTTGATTGTTTTATGCTGAAGGTGCCAGCTGTCAGTGATGTGAGTGGTTTCTGGTCAGAGAGAAAATTCTCCAAGAATATACCTTGTTAGGGTGCTTATCAACTCACCATGGATTCACCTTATCTAGTCAACTGTCAGAAACAAACACTTACTGTAGTCAGTTCTGTGCAGATGATGGAACTGTCAAAGAGAAATTGGTATTTCTCAATATTCTTGATATAATTCCCAGATCCATTTGAGACAATGATTCCAGAAATGGTATGCTACGTCTTTTCTTCAGACACTTGGATGAGGAGATTTTATTATTTGTTGAGTGAGTCAACAGTAGATGGGGGAACTGAAATTCTATGGGACTACAGCACCAGTCCTGGAAGGGGTTTGGAGCCTACAGGTGCTTCTGGGCTCAGTGCTCTAGAGGGAATTGCTTCCCAGCATCATTGGCACCATCCAGTCATCTGAGGCTGATACTAAGAGTATCAGTTAATGGTAAGTGGGAAAAATTCTTACAGAGGAGCACCTACAGGTTGTAGCCCAGATCTGTGTAGGTACTGACTGTGCATATAAGAACAACCTCTGCCCTCAGGATGGTGTATGAGCAAAGAAGACAGATGAAGAGTGCCTAGATGGAAGAGGAAGCAGAAATATTATCTCTCTTTTGGTGATGAGGAAACATGCAATCTTAACACTAGCAACTGAACATCAGGGTCAGATTTCCAAAAAAAGGAATTGTTTACTGTGTTTTCCATTTTCAAGTAATGTCTTTTAAGGTATTCAAGAAGAGAAAGGAATACTGTTACATCTAAATGAAAATCCCTAGGTGTTGTGGCAAAGTATTAAAACATAGCACATCTGAGTGCTTGTCAAGTCAAATATGCAAGTGGCTAATGCTGCAGTCAAATGCATTTTTGCAAGGAATCAGCTGCTTTCTTGTTGCATTTATCAAATATATCTCCATGGAGTTATATTTTCTGAAACATGAATCAACACAACATATGTTATAGTGCTTCAGCTTTGTTTCCATAATGAAAAGAATCTGCTTTAATAGCATCTGTTGTAATGCTAGGAACCTATTCTGCTACACATTCTCAGTGAAAAAAACCCACCAATTTCAAGTCTCAGAACTCAGATCCAGGATTAAAGGAATGGGAAGGTTAGTTGTGATTATGCCTTCTATTACCTAGCTACCTGTTCTGTTCTCCTCTCATCTCTTTAATAATTTAGCAGAATTAACACAAAAACACAGTAAAGGAAACACTCAAACTCACTATCATTTTTGGATACAGCTATTTTAATTTAAGCCAGCAAGGAATTTTGACTATGAAGTCCCATAGAAGTAATATTCTTTTTCATTTAGGTTGTAGCTTTCCTATGCCACAGTTGTCTTCTAAAATACACGTCGTAGATTATCTTCCTTAGAGAGAACAGTAAAAGGAAAACTTGCTGTACTGGGACTTGGTAAACTGCCTCTAATCTAATTTATATTATGGAGCAACAATTATTGGGGAATTCACATGCTACTAAATGCCACTTCCATTCTTTTGTAGCAATGACAAAAACAATTTGTAAGTAATTCTAATCACAAGAATGTCACACTGAAAAATCTCCTTATTGTTCCTTCACAATTCCCCTGTTAACTGCAAGATTATGGCTTTTCAATGTCCTTTCACCCTTACCACTGCCCTGCAGTAGAGGTAGCAGATGTTTCGATTTTGAGTCCTTTCTCCAGGGCCAGAAAAACAAAGATATTGACAGGTGGTTTGAATAAGTTTCTCTCCTTTTAACCCCACTAAAGTTCAAGGAGTTACACAAAACCAAGCAGTTGTGATCAGGAGATCGCATTAGCTTTTTATACACTCTAATATTCTAGCTGTGCTTAATATTTCATATTTCCCTGTAGTGGGGTAGACATACTTCTCCACGGACACCTCCTTGCCGCAAGGGAGAAGCTTATGTGCCCTCATGACATTGCGAGCTATGCTGGCTGTGGTATGTGCCTCTGATAGGGTCTCCCATGCCAGACAGGTCTCAACTGTCTGTAGGGTGACTAATGTGTCAGTTCTTGAACAGGCAGGGGCCACCAGTATTGAGGCCATGCTGATGAGAACACAGCTATGCTGGGCAGGGCATGTCCCCAGAATGGAGGATCACCCTCTCCTGAAGATTGTGCTCTATGGTGAACCCGCCACCAGCTGCTGCAAGAGAGGAGCCCCGAAGAGGAGATACAAGGATTCCCTGAAACAACACCTCAGCCTTGGCCATATTGACTACCATCAATGGTCCACTCTGCCCTCCAGTCGGGATTCATGGAGATACACCATTCACAACGCTGCTGCTTCCTTTGAGAACGCCCACAGAGTCAGTCTCAAGGAGACAAGACAACACAGGAAGAACCATTCCTTGTCAGTATCACCAAAGGAGACTTTCCACTGTGCCTTTGGAGACTGGACTTGCCTATCCTGCATTGGCCTTTTTAGCCACCAGCATGCTTGCAGCAAGTGTGGGTAGACTCCTTCCAAAATCTTCGTTCACAAAGCCTAGCCATGATGACAGTAGTCTCTACTTCCTTGGTTTGGTTTTGTTCTATCAGAACTCTAGTCAACTTATGCAAACAAAGCCACTTCTGGCACAGGCGAAAACCCTATTTATTCAGTAGACAAGGATATATGGACCTTATGCTTTAGAGATGGGTATTGAAATGTCTGGATTGACACATTTTCCTATATATAAAAATAGATATGGCAAATAGAAAACTTTGGTATATGAAAGGATAATAAACGAGAAATATAATTTAAAAGAACTCTGCCACTGCTTGAGTGTTTGGAATTTTCTGCTTCATGAATTGTAATCTTTGATGGGGGGGCAGAGAGGAGAGTTCATTTCAAGTCAGAGAAGTAACAGAGAGAATTTTTGATGAAAAACCACGGTTGGCTTAAAGGTATGTTTAGATCTCCCTGGCTTACACTGGCAAGGTCTGAAGAGCTTTTTATCAGTGAGATCTTAGGACTGTGTCTGGTCATCCTCCAGAAACAACTCCCCTGGGGCTGGTAGGGTGGATGGTAGGATAGGGAGGGTAGAGGACCCTGTCTGGAAACACACACTGACTACAGGATAACAGTCAGACCAGCCCAAGAACCGACATCTCCTGTCAACCACTTACCAGAGTATCTACTGCTATATGGATATGTGGGTATACAATCACAAGTAGTGTAGTCTCATCTGTCAGATGCATGTAGTCAATTCTATAGGAAGTCACAAATGGTTCCTGCCCCATCACATTCATGTGAGAAGGGAGGGGTGGCAGATTTCCTGTGGTATGGGTAAGGCTCTGAATAGCATACACTACCCATGGCAAACACAGACTTTGCCTATCAGCAAAGAGGCTTTTCTAGCTTTTCTTGTGCTGGGTTGCATCATCCTCAGAGGGCACACTTCCAATAGACAGAAAGGTCATGGCATCTGGCCCCTGATGAACAGCCCCCAGCATTTTTCTACCATCATGACCTGGTATTAAGATGCTTTGAGAACATCCTGCATGCTAATAGCAAACAGACGACAGCAGAGTCCAGTTACTAAAATGAGTGTGGCTAAGGCTGAATTTCATGTGGCACGGAGCTGAATAGCTCTACCTGTTCATGCTCCTCTTTGCACTGGAATTCTTCTCACTGAAGTGTTTCTCCTCTTTCATACATCCATGCAGATGATGAAAGCAAAACAAACTTAGAAAAGATAGCATTCAGTTGTATTCAAGAGTATTGTAGCAACAGTTATGTAGTTGATGAACACAAATACAAAAAACCCTAGCAACAAAACTCTAAATAGGTTCTTTGCTTATAGATTCCCCCCCCACCCCCCCCTCCACCCCCCCACCCTCCCCACACCGGAAATTATTATTCTCTGTTTTGCACTCCAGTATTATACCTAATGCACTAGGCATCCCAGGTAATGATGCAATTTTGACATTTTAATTTATTGATGAAATAATGATGACTGAGAACCTGGAACATAAGTCATATTCCTACTCGTAATTTCCATTGCTTGATGTTACACAAACTCACTTCTCAATCCTCTTGTCATCTGCACTTCTTACCATGATTCCCCTGTCAACATAATATAAAATGACTGAGTTTCAGGAAGCAATACCTACTCTGTGCTTGGCTGCAAATCTGATCTCTGTTTTAATATTTGCTTGAAAGTTGTCCCTTAATAAACATCAAAGTCTTTTGAAAGGGGAAAAAAATGTCATTCTCATTATTTTGACCTGTGAAGAAATGTAAATTTACCCACACTAACTGAAAAGCAACTGTTGCAGACCCAAAACCTAATCCTTTGAGCTATCGTGTTTGCTCAGTAGCAAAGAAAATGATGTCTAGGGACACTGAGCAGCAGTTTCACATCACAAATGTATGTTTTCTAAATATAAGGAGCAGCTTTCCACCTCATAGTTATAAATACAGCTGTGTCACCTATATAGGATATGACAGACAGCTGTAGCCAACAGAGGTGTGGACTGGACTGACAACAACAGATGAGCCAGTGGCCCAGTGCCCTGATAGCTATGCAGTCTTCTCTTCTAGATTGGATTTATCCATCAGGGGAGTAGCTGGGGTTCAGCGAGGAGGCAGTTGTTCTGTTAATGCTCTGTATTGCTAGACCATAACCTCCGGCCTGCCCCTAGAGTAACTCATTGATGTTTTTCCAATCAAAACACAGCCAGGTCCAGGAGAGTTATGCCCTGACCTCTCTGGTGGCCTCTATAATTTTCTGCTGAGTCCAATGAACATGAGTCAAGGATCAAGGTAAACAAGAAGAGTGTCTGTCTGGGAGTGCTTTTTGCTACATATACTGAAGGAAGCTACATGGAGAGTGCCACTTGTCAGGCATATGACTAATAAAACATGATACAAGTGCAAATACAGGCGTCTTGAGCAGTAAATGTGCATTTCCCAGCTTTTCAGACTTTTTCTGGGCATGGTAAGTGTACACAATCTACACCAGAAACATGGACAAGAACGTAAATTCAAATAAAAAGCACATGTTATCTCCTCTACGCCTTCAGCTCTCATCCCTCTCCTGATAAAAGTTCTACATTTCAAATGCCAGCAGTCTGCAGGAAGATACAGTTTATTCTTTCTGAGCCAATTAACACAGTCAACACAATAAAGGTAGGGAGTAAGGAAAACAAGAGAAAAATTATAGAGGTAAACAGAACAAAACAAAACAAAACTACTCTTCTTGTAGTTATGAGAAGCATTTACTAATCTCATCTCCCATAGAAAATTCTCTACTGTTTCAGGCACTCCTGAATGTTCTTAGCATTTCTCCTGAGCACTCAAAGTATTCCTTGTGATTGCCTTCACATCCCAGCAATCCACAGAAGATTTTACACATTTATTACAGAAAATCCTTGAAATCTAATAGATCTTATCTGCACACAGGCTGAGTGTCCCCACAGCTCCCTGCCAACCCCCACCTGCCTTTTGCTGAGTTAATCCGCAGCTCTGCCAGCTAAGGGGACTTACCAAGGGCTTTTCGATGGGAGGATGCAGTTAGGCGCTCACACACGCTGGAATAGCTGCTACCCAGTAATGAAGCAGAAACTGAGAAGTCTCACTCCTTCAGTAGCTATTCAGGTGGTGCTGCCAGCTTTCTCTAGCTCTCTGCATACACACACATGGGGCGAGGGGGGAGGAGGTAGGGAGGAGTGGGAGGGAAGGGGGCTAGAGAGAGATACAATAAACTCTGACTATAATTATGAGAGCTCCTTGCTATAAATTATAGCAGCAAGAGATCCCTTCAGCAGCTCTTTTAATGCGATCTCTTCAAAAAAGAGTCACAAAAAACTGCATCCTTCCTACTCTCTTTCCCTGCAAGAAAAATAAAAGCCAGTTCTCAAAGACTTAGTCATTGCTGTATCATAGGGAAGTTATTGTTGTTCAGAGTTTTTATTTTTTCTTTTTATGATGAAAGTTTTATTATGAAATCTAGCCTATTTTTCATCAAGAAAAAAGACTGAGTCTGCTCTTTATAAGAAACAGTCTCCCAGGAAAGCAGTTTAGATCAATAATTTCATATATTTAATGACTGTATTTATGAAAGAAAGCATTTGGGCTAAGTGATTCCCTAACTGGAAAGGTAACAGTTTAGTAAATACATATCACTGGTTTTTTGTACCTGCATACATTATTAAAGGAAAAATGGAATACTACATGTAAAGTAATAGGACGATTTATAATGGAATATTATTGCATTTGGCAAAGGGATCTAAAGGACTTAAAAAAGCTGGATCTCCAAGACAGATCCTTTCTTTACAATTCTTCAGAATCCTTTTCTATGAAACTTTAAAATTATTTATTCATTCATTCATTACTTCTGATGTCACCTTTGATAAAAATCAGATAAAATATTCCTCCTTTCTAAGTAACAGAAGAAAGTGTTCTGGAAGATTTCCCTCCATCAGTCCATCTCTCTTTCTCATACATCATCACCCATACACCCACCTACACATATGCTCTTCACAACAGCAGAAGTAAAAACTGGGGGAGAAACCATTGATTTCCTTCAATTTGCCAGCAGTCTGGTTCCCCAGACAGCCAAGGCTTCGTCCAAATCTTGGTACAACTCCAATAACCACAGGATCACCCATAAAGCAGATGAAAAAAGGGTGAAAATAACTAAGAAGGACATATGAATCTGACTTTGTCCCCATGAGGAACACAGGCAACACCTGGGAGTCTGCTCAGCAGAGCCCCAGTGTGACAAGGACTTTAAGGCCTGTTGTTTCATATCACCATTCAGAGGCACAAGGAGACTTTGTATCAAAGATTGAAATGCAAACAAAAGAAGAGCAAATAATTAAAAGAAGTCTCTTAAAAAGGTAGTCACAATTGAGAGTTGTCTTATTGACAGGTCTATCTAAAACATGTTAACACTTTGCAATGCTCCATGACACCCTTGTGCAGCCTGCTAACATTTTGCAGGGGATGTTTTCACACATAGATGTCTTGCTGGTCATCTCCAAAATAGGTGCTGTATTTAAGTACTCTTAATGAAAGACAAATAATGCTAGAGCCTTGACAAGTTTATCAGGAAGTCATAAAACATGAGGTGTTCAGACAGAAGCTCCTTCTGAGGATTTGACTTGTCTCAATAGCTGAAGAAATCTTGAAAAGATTGGTATTTCTGTCCTTCATTGCTCCTGCCTCCCTCTTGCTCAGAGTGGTTGAGGCATTGGGTGGTAAATATAACCTTGTGTTTAAACTAAAGATCAATCCTGTCTGGCTGCTCTTTTTCCTAAAGGAGGGCCAGTGCAGATGGGCTCAGAAGGCATCTAGAGTCGTTGGAGGGCATGGATGGTAGCAGCCATGACTTTTAATATCTTTGTTTTTCTTGGTATGAAAAGTAGGGACTATTAGTGGCCTATAGCCCATATATTGCAACATCGCACTGTTAGCATAACTTACTGTGGAAGTTCATCCTTACAAAATACTTTCTTCATCTTTCTATTTGTGCCCTGGAGAGGTTACCCAGGAGACTGCTGAGCTGCACTGCTTGCAATGCCAGAGAATGGTTCCCAAGGTCAGAGCTGATCAGCCAGCACTATTGGGCTTCCCGTCAGTACCCTCTTTCCCATCACAAACACCGTTAACTGCAGGACCATGAGGGCCTTAAACCCCCTCGGTACACTCTCACGGCTGGCATGTCTGTACTACCACAGAAGGGTAGAACATGGCTTGGAGAATAGCTGCAGGTATCTGCTTCCCTGCCTTGCAAGCTGTACTAGCTGAGGTTGCTGTTTTTGAAAAGCTTGGTTCTAGAAATTACAAGTAGGCAGTGGAAATGGATTTACATCATGAAGGCAACCTGAATAGCTGACATTTGACATCCTTTTGCATCAAAAACAAGTTATCCAGCCCTTTCGCTATTCCTCCATCTGGCCTTGCTAAAAGAAGGCTTTACAGAGAAGAATGGAAACAAAGGGTTGAGAGAATGCCTGTTACCTATAGAATGATAGGAGGGCTCTGTTCTTAGGGGATAATATTAATTCAGTCAGTGGGTTGTCACTTACATGCAACTTACAGTTTAATAAAAAAGATTCTTTTTTGTAGTGCAGGTAAACATTTCGGGAGAGCTCTCCCATATATTACGGCTCTACAACTTGGAAAGAACTCACAAATCATCTGTGACCTGTGAATCTAATTTTACTGTGCAAGAACTTTTCCTCCAGTGCTCTTTCACTGGTACATGTATCTATTTGCCATTCTTCATTGACATAAACCAATTTCTGTGGTTTGCCTGTCAATAACTATACTTAACTTTTAATGAACAATAGTAAAGCCATTGACCTCCAGTGGCAGGTTCTTAAACAGCTCTCATTTTCTCTGGGATGTGCAACATTCTGCTTGAAATACACCACTGGAATGAAATGTGCATTTAATATGTTAGGAGATGAGAGTGATATATGAGGGTATATTATTTTTTGTGTGGATGCTACTCTCCCTCAGTATCAACTGCAACTTTTACACACTGGTACCTTGCTTACTGTCTGAAAATAGGAAGACTTATCTAATGTGGTATACTGTGTCCTTGGCAATCAGTGTGGAGTGGGTACTGACTGGTGCTAGCAAGTCCTAATGATTTTTTTCTCTGCTTCTTTATTTTCTAACTCTCTCCATGCATGACTGATTGACCAGAAAGGTTACCCTAAGGAAGTGAGTATCAGTGCACGTTTTATAATGATGTCAGAATTATCCCAGCATCAGTATTACTAACACAAGAGAGTCAATATCAGTTTTACAATTAATAGAAATCTGAATGATCTGAGATATAGAAACACATAACTCATGCATGCAAACAACCTCTACCTTGTGAGTGACACCACACTAGCTTAGGTAAAACTGATTTCTGAAGACATAAATATCCCCTCACCCTCCTTTCTCACAAAACTCCAATCATTTTGTAATGCAAAGATACAGATACAGCCTGTCTTTCAGACAGTGATTTTTATGTGTGCTAGACTGCCAGAATTAAGCATATACATCTTAATGTCACAGGTGCAAGATTTTACCCCATTAATTAGATGAATCAATTCCTTGATTCATGGAAAATTCATGGAAAGGAGGAGCAGAGTTTTTATGATAATGGTTATATTCTGTTCTCATTTACACCCAGGTAAACCTAATTTCAATGTAGTTACTACTGATTTACATCCATACTAGCTTTGGTCTGCAACACAGAATTAATCAAGCTAGTGTTGTTAATTCTAGTACAGTATGTGAAAAACCCCAAAATACTCTGTGACACATACAGCTTTTGCGTCTGTAAATATTGACTTGTGGTTTTTAAGTTACATAGCATCAGCCGGAACTTCTGCAATGTCATTGCAGAACCCAGACCTCAAGGTCAAGCTCTATCACCCTCAAGGTTTCCAGGCCAGTGGAATTCTGAATGCATTATTCTGAATAAGCTGTTTCTCCTTAAATGGAAGAAGCTGATGGCAAGTGATAATTTTTTTTTATTTCCATATATCAGCAATAGTACATTGCTCATGTCAGCCCAAGAGAAACAGAATTCATAATAGTATTTATTAAAGAATTATGATTACACAAAGTTTTGTAATGCAGGATAAACTGTAAAGGGAGAAAACTCTTTATAACGCCTCTGTGTTTGTGTTTTTATGTATTTAAAAGAAAACAATTAATCTTTATGTACTTCAATAAAACCTGATCTATTGAGTCGAAAATATATTCAGTTGTGGGGTCCTCTGAAGTGTTCATGATAAGGGAGGTTTTAGGCAGGTGCATTCAGAAGCTCAGTCTCACTCACTGTCCCATAGTGGTGGACTTCTATCCCCACATTGCCTGTTCTTGCAGATTGAAAGAAAGAGAGATGAGGTCTGACACTGAGCAGGCCCTCAGCATATGTAAAGCTCTCTGTTTCTGCTACAAAATCCTGAAGAGGAGTTAGGGCAACCCAACTGGTAGCTCGTGAGTTACTTAAGAGAAAACCTTAAACTGGCTTTCCACTTTCTTATTTGCATTTGGGGAGTTTTAATGGCCTTCACTGCCTATTGAAATCTAAGGAGGTAAAAAAGCAGTTTGCATAATAATCGCCATTGAGTGGGCATATTAAAACACCTGAGAAGTAAAAGAGAAGGATTTTAGGAAAATAAGTACTAAAATAATATCATGGGAAAAGCTGTCCTGGGGGAGGTAACAGCTAGCAAAACACTTCTGTGAAACATGCAGAAACAGCAACGCAAACAGGTGAGGGGGACATAAAAGTGGTCAGCTGCTGAGTCCAGTATTTTTTCAGCAAGTCTTTATCTCCCCATGCTTTGATCTGGCAGAAAGTCATTGGACAGCTTGGCTTTCTTTACCACTCTGTGCATTTTGAATGTACTGGAAAAAATAATTCATGGCAATTAGACCACTTGTACTAGCACCCAGGTTAACTGATCCGGTAGCAGGTTTAGGCTGCCTTTCCATCCCCATTAAGGTGTTGTGAGGGAAAGTCCTAAGTGATCTAAAGGAGATTGTTTTCCTCTCCTGACTCTGGATGGCTGTGGTGGTGTCATACAAGCATGTGTGTGTGCTTCTGCTGTGCTTGATGGAGAAGAGTCATATGAGGGTGGCCAGAAAAGAAAGCTGCAAGTGCAGGTTGTACCATTTGCTCTAAAGTGCTGAAATGTGTTGTTATGCTGATGCCTTCCAGAGCTGAGTGCCATAACTGTTGGGCAATCACTAAAGTATCTGCCTAAATAGTGCATGGTTTCATTATATGACATGAAATGAATTATCAGTTTGCCTTTGCCAAAAGGGACAGTCTGGTTGTCCCCTTCCACCTCCTCATCCCAGCTATGGTTTTTGTGGCATATCTTGAGCCAGAGCTGAGTCTCATCTAAGTGCACAACAAGAGGTTCAAAACATTAAATGGCAGAAAACCTGCTCAGTATATAATGTGGGTGATACACCTCTGAGATAGTGATCAAAATGGATTTACTTCAAGTACAACAGTGTCAACATAGAACTGGGTAAGGGAGGAGCAAAGGGTGGAAAGTGGTGACAGATTCTCCTTTTCAGCAACAGGGAAACATTAGTCCAGCACAGCCTATCATAAAGTCATACATGAATATACCTCTGAGTTAGTGTACTGCATTGCAACTCTCTGCAGTCACAAATGCCTTTAAGATTGGTTTTACGTTAAACATTGCCCCACGCAAGTTTAATCAGCAGAAATATTGTGCTTCACCATCAGAAAATTAAGTACCTCTACAAGAAACCAGATTTGAAACATCCCAGGGCTGTTCCTCTAGATTATCAGAGAGAAAAAAAAAATCATCAACCTCCTAAGTGTTAATTTTTCATTTTCTAGGGAAAGGAAAAACAGGATTTCACTGTTGTCCCTTTCATGTGAAGAGCCAAAGAACAGGAAAAAGTAAACTGAAAAGGGGCAGAAGTCTTTATTTCAGTCTGAACCCAAGCTTACATGAAAACACAAAAGACCTGGATTATGTACAGAGTTGTCTGCAGTATCACCCTGGTGGAGGTGAGTAAACTAAGGAGGGCAGAGTACATGTAATGTGGGGGGCCGAAAGGTGATTAGCATGTTCATGCAGTGGTTGTGTTTGGAGGCAGAGGTTGTCTATCACCTGGGCAATGCTGCAGCTTCTGTCCCTATATGTCGCAGTCTTGATTCTTGGGAGAAGAATCAGACCGGCCAAGGGGTTCTTCTGGCTGCTTGTTGAGCTGTGGTGAATTGTAGCTGCAAGCTCCTCAGGTTAAGTCCACCCGCCCTACAACCCAGAAGGCGAAAAGACGAGGCAGACACCTTGGAAGCCAGGGCCAATCCATTTATTGAACAGGGGGGAGAGCCTTTTAAGCCCTCGGGGAGAGAACAGTCTAGAAACTGGGAGGAGGGAAGGCGGAGCATGCAAATCCGCCACAACTGATAGGATATGCAAATGCTGGGTGGCAACTGGGGAGGAGAAAACAGGGAATGAACAGGATTGGATGAAAGAACCGACCAATGGTATCTGGACCTGCACTGACAGGGCAAGCCCATCAGTGCTGCCAGCACCACAGGGATAGGGGATAACAGAACTTTATTTCCAACTTTAAAAACTGGGGAAACTGCAGATGAAGTCCTTGTTTTCAGTCACGGTCCGGCATAGAATCATCTCGCTGAACCTTCCACACGTTAAAGTCCGTTACTTTGTCCCTTTCGGTCTTCCAATTGTCCATGCTCACATATACGCTATCTCCAACACCTATACTCACCTTTGTGCAGAAAGTAGAGCATGGAGGAAGAGGAGTCGTGCCATAATGCCTGGATTTGCACCTATACCCAGAAGCTCAATCATGCTCTCAGACACAGAAGAATGTGTACAGCCAACATGAATGTAATCTGTCTGAGAAAATGGTGGTTGAAAAAAGGAGACAACATAGACAAGACCAGGGTCATACCATACAACAGCTATTTTTTAGGCAAAGTACAAATAAATTTCATACAACTAACCTGACATCCCAGGCTGACCTTTTTGCAGGACACAAGTCCAGGCTGTTGTCTGCTAATGTTCCATGACTTCCCACTTCTTTCTCAGGCATAAAAATCTTTTCTGGGCCATAAGAGATTAGCTGAATTGCCTCTGCCTCATAACACTCTGGCACACTGCAAGAAGCTTAGGAGAAGGAATACTAGGAGGAGGTGAGGGGTTTCTGAGGGAGCCAGGCTCTGTCTCAGTACCACTGAAGCAGTAGTTGCATCTTGTCATGCCTTCGTAAATAGTAGTCCAAATGGAAACCTTTGCCTTTCAACCAAGCCTTGTATTAAGTTAGGACATAACCTGTGGTGGCACAAGGTGATCTGATGAGACTTAAAGCAAGGGAGACAGTATGATTAGCAGCCTCCAGGAAAAGAGCTAGCAAGAATCAAAATACTACACTAGCTACCATGGAAGCTAGATTGTCAGGTAAAAGTTGAACAGAAGCAGTGGATACAAAAACTGGGAAAGAAATAAGTGTTAGCTATTTTTATTGTATCCCTGAGGGAAAGAGATGGGAAGAAAAAATGCCAAAAGCATAAGAACTGCTGATAGATGTTTACTCATCTCAGAAAATCCCACTCTAACATTTTTTATTCCATAAAATATAAATTAAGACATTAGTACTGGAGGGTATTTTGATGTTTTGATAAGTACAAACCTAAATACATTCTACTTGGTGTCTGAAAACCTTAAAAGCCTGAGAAGACTTGAGATTATCCTGGTACACAAACAGGGTATTGTAGGAAATGTCCTCCTTTATCATTTACTTGGTCCTAGGTAAAATAGTGCAAAGTCGCTCCTTGTATGAAGAGATCATACGCTGCAGTCAAAAACTTTGGAGTAGATCTTTAGCTAAAAATTGTAAAAAAATGGAATTAGTGCTGTTTACACCATCAGGGCATCTATGAATTTGAGAAAAGTGTAACAGTAGAACAAAGTACAACTATATCCGTTTGCTCCTTTTGTTTTCAGTTATTTCCCCCAACACTGCCTGTGCATGCTTTAGGCATTTTTGTAAAGATTTGGTTTAAATTCACTGTGTTGCTATACACTTAACTATGGTGTTATATTTTAATTAGCGTGTAGGGTTGTTGTTTTTGTCAGACATGAGTCCACAGAGGGACAAAAGGCATCAAAAGAGAATTTAGATAAGAGCACTTAGAAAACAATGATAAATCCTCAAAATAAAATTGAATATTTGTCAGATTTTAAATATAATATATTCTTGATGCTTTCCTCCTTCCTCTCTAGATAAGCCCATGTTACTGAAGAAGTAGTAATATCCTGTACTACTAGCTGGGCATAAGAAGAATATGGCCAGATCTTCTGGGTGCTCAGCACCTCCAGAGGTGCAACAAGGCTTAGTGTGAAGCGTTTCAGAAAGACAAATCTAAATTCTTGAGAGCAAATCTTCTGTTTAACATTTTTTACAAACAGTGAGCCCACTGAGGACAGACCAGACAGGATTTTGCTTTAGGATAAGCAGCCACAGAGGAAAGAAGAAAAAGCCTGCCTGCAGCAGCCCATGTGGTCTGGATGTGGCTATACTGCTTTTTGTACTGCACAAGAGTACTGTGGCAAAGATAACCATCTTCTGTAGTGGGGCACAGACTCTGCTGCAGCAGGCATTACAGGGAAGGTTGGTATCCATGCACATCTTCCTTGAGGGTATTAGGCTAAAGGGGTATGAAATGTGTTGATCAGGGTTATCCAACTACATGCAATTTATGAATTCTGGCTGACACGTGGAAATTGCTTTGAAAAGGCTTCTGCAGTGGGAGTTGAGCTCCTCTGAGTGACCAGGAAGGATAGAGAGATAACCTTCAAAATTTGGGCCAGACAAGCCATCAGGCCATCTGAAGCCTTGAAAGACTAGCTCTCTTTAAACATCTTTACCAGCAAATTCTTTTTTCCACCATACAAGCTGTATGTGCAAGTGTGTTTTACTGACTCCAGATTTTAAGCGGTCTTAAAGATGTATTCAATGGATTGAGAGTGCCCATGAGTTGAAGATGACATTGAAGATGGCAAGGAGAAAGGGCTATGCTGACCTAGGGCAGGGAAGCCATATGCTCCAAAATTTCATTTTCCTAAAGAAGTAATCAAAACACAGTCTGTGCCCAGGAAATGTGTGGGGGGAAAAAACCGAACCAAAACCAAACCAAAACAAAAATCATAGAAAATTTAAAACAGTGCACAAATAATGGGAAACCTGAGAAACTACAAGCTGAGCAGGTTGGAATGCAATGCAATAGCATGGAGAGTATCCATGCAGAAGTCAGCAAGTTGGCCTCTTGAGCCCGTGGCATTTCCATATTTTCCCTATAGGCGTTAGCCAAAACAGGTCTGGATGCTGATGGAGAACTTTTTGATGGCACCCAGACCAAATAACATGAATGTTGCTCTAATGATAGCAGTGGTGAGTGTGTGGAGGTCTTGCTGAAAAGAAAGAATGTAGAATCAAGTAATCCAAAGCAGGGGGAGGCATCTTTCAAAGGACAAGCACAGCCAAATATCTCTAAATTACATGTATAGTTCTGCCATCACTGACCTAACTTTCCATGTCCATCCTACAAAGGAAAAGAGTAGTCTACTATTAACAGTGACCATGAGGTTTTCCTATGATTAATCTTTATGCTTGGGAGTCAGAGAGAAGTTGTTGGCACAACTGTTGTAACCACTTTATAACACAGATATTAGTGGGTCTAAACACTATCTTGAACATACGATCAAGTAGTATTTATTGAAAGGTACAACATATTACTTTCTAATCACCCTTTCTAATCATCACTGCTTAAAGACATAAAAATCCAGTGTTATAAAATTATTTTATCTTGAATCTAGTAAGTCTTACTGTATTTACAAAAATAATTTTCTCAACAGAGAATGTTTCTTGACTGTGTTTCTCCCAGTGTTTATTGCCCAATAGAGCAATTGAATGGGCTTCAAAAAAGTAGATATAGACATTTTGAAGGAAGAACAAAAAAGTAAGAGCTAACAGCTATTAATTATTTCCTCTTTACGTATGTAACACAGTTTTAGATACACTTATATAAAGTTATTATACAGTTGTTCTAGAAGCATCGAGCTGTTCACCAACCCAAGGCAAAGCATTTTAAGCAGTACTAAGTGTAAAGGTGTTTTTCATGAGGTTTATTTGTTTGTTTGCTTGCATTTTACTCCCAGGAGAAAATCCAAATGAAAACCAGAGGCCCATTCCTGCCAAATTTTGCTCAGCTAAACCATCATGTCAGTTTGAACAGAACAGTGGCAATATCTAAGAATTATCCACGTGAGCAAAGGTTTAGGAACATCAGCTAACGTGATTGATTGCAGTGCTGTCTTCAGTGCAGTGTTGCTTATAAAAAGGATAAGTTTTGATTTCAAGACATAAGGAATCAATTTCAGTTTTATTATTATGTGTCTTGTACCTAAAGCAGACTGGGCCAGATTCCCTGCTACCTTGCACGCAATATATGCACTAATATTCCATATAGCAATTTGCACCCAGCTTGAACATTGATATCAATTTCCAAGTGAGAAAAGTGATCAAGAATAAGGCTCTGGATAATACATCATGACATTTTAACAGGCAGCTCCATTTTTACAGATCACCATTATTTTTTAAGTTTTTTGTGGGAGATCTAGGTATTATTTGGAAACATTGGACTAAAACAGTGCAATGAGGTCTTTCACAGAGGAAAAATCTGTTTTCCTGAACAGTAGGATAATAAGCTTGCTACAAGAGACATCCAGATCTGTTCAGATCCTGTGATGAAATAGTGGTAGAGATCATGACTTACTGTACTTTACTGTCAAGATACAAAGGCTGACCCACCAACAGCACATTCCAAATGTTTAGTCACAGAAACACAGAATGGGTAAGGCCTGAAGGGACCACAGTGGGTTATCTGGTCAAACTTCCCTGCTCAAACAGGGTCAAACTAGAGCACATTGCACAGGATTGTGTCCAGATGGTTCTTGAAGATCTGCAGTGAGGGAGACTCCAAACCCTCGCTGGGCAATCTGCTCTAGTCCTCAGTGACCCACACAGTATAAGTTCTTCCCTGTGTTCAGGTGGAACTTCCTGTGCAACAGCTTCTGCCTGTTGCCCCTTGTCCTATTGCTTGACACCACTGAGAAGAGCCTGGCTCTATCCTCTTGATACCCTGCTTTCAGATACTCAGAGCCTTGGAAATCAGCATTGCAGTGAAGGATATGAGAAAAACTCAGTCCTTATTTTAAAAATTGTAGTTGAATGTTAAAGCTGACTTTTGTCAATGAAGTCAATAGTTTGCCTTTTTTTTTTTGTTTGTTTATTCCTAAGGGCCTCAAGAGAAGATTAAAGTAAGGTTAAAGAAACCAAGGGAAGTTGTTTCCATCTTCAATAGCTCTGCTGAAGTTACACAAAGAAAATATATTTCCTTTATGAAAAATTTTTACTAATTCGGTTCACTAAAAATTTTGTCTCCACAGGGTCAGCACACAATTGAGAATAATTATCATCAGCATGTTTATAGTACTGACAGATTGTAGATTAATTAAAGAACATAGAGGTGGAAGAGAGAACAAAAAACAGTAGTTAAAGGATGATGTTCAGTGTGGTTATTGCAATTTTTTCTTGGGTATTTATTGGTTCCAATTAGGTGTCATCTGTACTACATTTTTTGAAAGCTGGTTTGGGGTCACTCCTGTAGAGGGCACTACATGTCAGAAGGATGAGCAGGAGGAGGGAGATAGGTCAGTCACATGCAGGGAAGATCCCAGGTCACACAGCAGAGCACCTCACATAGTAGAACACTGATTTTAGGCACTGAATCTCACCTTCAGTGTTTCACACTCTGGAGAAGCACCTCTGGTAAGGCAAATACCTTCTTACAGCAAAGTCAATTCATAGATAAATGACAGTGACAATTAACAATTACCCATCCTCAGCCTTATACAATCTAAGCACACCAGGTCGTATGTCTCTGTTCAGAGATAGGATGAGTCTAGATGATCTATGAAACCACAACATGATATACAGTTGTTTACAAGAGGTCATAGCTCACTCAGCAATCACCACACTTCAGCAAAACACCAGGTGCAAGGGAAGGATCCATCTCCCTCATTAACATAATAGTGTCACATATGTACTTGTGTTTCATCCTAGAGTTAATCCCTTTAATTAAACTATGCTATGAAAAGCTTTCTTCATAGTAGGTGTTAAACTCCCATAGAAATAATCACATTGATCTTGGATTTTGCCTTTAGCACACTTAACTTCTGGGTCTGTAATAATCTGACACACTTTCTTTAACTATAAGAAAAATCTGTCTTTTTTGACTACAGTAGCACTGATTGATTCTGTGCTTACTGATGGATTTTGTTTTATGGGCTTTTTTTTACTCATGCTTCAGAAACGTATTGGTTGGTTGTATTCCCACAGCTGAAATAAACTGGCGGCACAGGAGAAACTGCCACATTTGCTGAAATGCCACAGATAAATTGCTATTCCTTTAGCTAACCTTATTTTTTTTTATTTCCCAAGAAATGTGCTACACTTCTAAAGAGAACAATTTCAAGAAAATCAAACACTCTGCCTTTACAAAGAAAAATGAGATAATATGGGGGTGGGCAGAGAGTAGAAATATTCTGGTTATTTTGAAAGTTTTTATTCTTTCTCAGTAAAGAATTTAAAAAGTATTCAAAGTTCATGGCTGTTGGGTTTTTCTAAAAGACCCGCAGACTTCCATCATTATTCAGGTGAGTGGTCTAGAGAGGTCAGCAGGCCAATTCCAATGAGTGATGGCATTTAACAAACTTCTGCAGGATGAAAAATTAAATCAGCAGTTCTTTAAGTCGCCTCATGCTGGCAGGCGCCCTCATGTCAGCTGTCTTTAAGAATGGGCACAAGATTCCATTCAGACAATGACATTTTGAGTAAATAAGCAATTTTTTAAATGCCATAGCATACTGGCTATGAGACAAGTTTACATGAATGAGGTAAAGAATGGTAAGGCTGAGAGTACACAGAAGCCAATGAAAGACAGTAGCCATCTAACTTGAGCCCTGATCATCTGTGGAAAAGGTCCTTACACTTTCAGTCTTTTCAGTTCAAGTACTTTGCCATTATCTGTATCTCTAATTTTCTTGCAGACTTTCCCAGGGAACAGAGAAAGGAATGGACATATTAGAGAGATCAGACAGCTGTGAGTACACAATCTATTGTGCAGTTAGAATCAAATTATTGTGGGGTATGCCCAGAATCCACAACCTTACTAAAGTCAGAATGAGGAGTCCTCAGCATCTCACGGATACAGGCTATGGCAAAATAAGGACTCATCCAAGCTGTTGCTAAAATTGTCAGAGTTTTCAGTCCTAAATCCATAAGAGATTTAATTTCCTAAACCCACAATTCCCAAAGCACTTTGCCAGATGTGTATCCCGAAAGATATTTATATTAAACCACATGCCTGCATCTCCACCACTGCACACACAATTATTGCTGAAATGTTTGGTGCTTTCTAAAATAAAATGACTTTGGAGCAAGGTTTGTCCTTAATACAATCTCATTATGCAAATAGCTGTTTTCAGAAATATGGGCTCTACACACTATGGATAAGATTTGGCCAAGAAAGCTGTAATGCAGTATTGGGGTCACCCTTTGTAGGGGTAAGGGGGGTGATAATGATGGTCAGAAGAGATCAGGCACAGCAGCATCAGAAGGCTTGATCAGAATGCTAGAGTTTATTTTTAGTTACAGCTTCACTTTTTATATACTCTTGTATCCAACCTGTCATCACACTATTGGTTAGTCAGTTCACCTAACATACATGGAAACATTTTATTGGTTACAAGATATCTCACATTCTACAGGTGGCTCTCCGGTCCTTAAGGGTGCACTCATCAATTACCACAGACATTAGGAGGTACACACACACACACAGTCATCCCCTACAATGTAGTTGCTAGGGACACTGTAAAACTTGTAATTAAATTGTTAAGTAGCCTAGTGTGAGCAGCATTCAGATCTGGTTCAGGTCCACTTCCACGGGTGGTGAAGGGTTTGCTCACCTTTTTAAAGTTTTTGATGCCCTCATTGGAATGGCAATACCAATTACAACATAAAAAATTTCTGAGGTTTGATTATTGCCTAGGTTTAGTTATATGGTTAGTCAGTTGTGAAGGCAAAGAGCAATATTAATGCTATAAAACAATGGCTCTGATACTAACACAATTTGTTATTCCAGATCTAGGTTAATTGTTTTCTTTTGCATACTCCTAGTCCTCAGTTTAAAATTAATGGACCAGTGTATTACACTGAGAAATTCACCAGAAGCTGACAGATATCCAGCTTGATAATCAAATGGTTACACAGCTTGAGGGAAACAAGGACAGATACCAGTAATAGCAAAAAGAGGTTTTGTGGGATGGTAAGGAAACCCAACCAACTGTGAGGGTAGTAGCTCTAGTCCAGGTTGCACATACATTTATGACAGGCACTATTTTTCATTTTCAGGGTCACCAATATGCAAACTGCTCTAAACATGAGGTATAATAGTGTGTAGAAGGATTTATGTTTCAGTCAGCCCTGTAAAAATGCTGACAGAGGTTGGAAATGCGACTGACATTTAAGGAGACTGTATGTATAAGTGTCAAGGTATGTTTTATCAGCAGATGGGCAGCTAAACAAGCTTGAGCCTTGAGGGCAATGCTGTCTTCAAATACTAAAGAGGAGTTTCTCTTAGCTTCATTTATAAGGAGTAGCGAATTATTGTATGTGTATGTTAGTGTGGATCTCATCTGAATCTCTCCTGCCTATTTCCAAACCAAGATACCAGTCCTGGAGATTTTCTTGGTTTTTTCCTCTTTCTTCCTCCCATCAATGACTGTAATTTGAGATGGTGGTTGCAAATTCAGCAAAATTATAATTGCACCAAATTGCACCTCTCATGCTCCTTTTCTATAATTCTTTTCACATAAGTTCATTTTTACCTCTCATTCCATGTTTTGATGTTCTCTTCCCCTTCTTTATTGCACAGCCTTTGCCCAAATTGCCATACCCTAAACCCTCTTCTGTTTTGTTTCCCAGAAATCTGTTTGTCTCCCTTTCTCTCTCTCTCTCACCCTCCTGCTTTTTCCTATTTCCTTACCCCCTGAAATTCTCTTTTCACAACCTTTGTCTGGCTATAGCTGCCACAGCATGAGAGGGAACTGGTGCTCCATCTATTGCACTTCAGGCTCTGGCACACTTGAGCATCGACTTCCCAGAGTCACCACACTGTTCTCTGCCAGGAACTAAGAAACACATTGCACTAGCATAGCACATCAGTATGTACTGATACAGAAAATTATGCTGTGGGAACAGACCTCAGGGAGCTGTTCTTCCAGTGATTATCTACTAATAATGAATGACGATCACTTTTAGTTCTAGAGTGAAAGTTGTTTTGAAGGATGCATTTTCATTTGCCACCCTGTTTCTCATAGTGCCAACTTCACAGAGTCATGGTGATGATTAGTGTAAAAAAAAAAAATCAAACAAAAAATCAGCTATTTAAACTTGAAGATTGACCTCCTGCCATCATCATTAAAGAAAAATATACCATGTTAAGTTCTTTTCTGCTTGATTTTTTTTTCTAAACATATCAATTTACTTCACTAGATTTTAAGACAGCATTGATTTGAGCAAGCAAACAGATGCAGAATTATTAGTGAAGGCATAATTAGCATGTTTTTCCTCCTTTTTCAAGATTGACTTAAAACACTTCAGTGACAGGAGGTCTTTTTCTCTTCATAACCAAATATTGCCTTAGGGAGTATGCCCTTTTATGACATTTATCCCAGCCTACTTAAACAAACTTTTTTTTTTTTTAGTGCAATTAATTTCATAACAGATGCATTGTTGCTTCTGAATACAGACACATCCAAAGTAGGACATTTCCTGGTGAAATTGGCAAAGCTCTGAAAAGAATTTCCCAGAATGACTTAATTAGATGCTATCTGTGAAACATTTATAAATATAATTGCCTTCTAACAATATATTCTTTTTCTACCCCTACCTCTGACTTAATTTTGTATATCAGTTTGCTTATAGATACAAAGAGTAAGGTTTTGCCATCGCTAGAAATGAAATAGATTGATTTATCCCTCACAATTGTAATTATGCCACAGTAATCACTTTGCCCCACTGACGACCTCCACCTTAGTTCTCAGGTTGGAGATGTAATTTGGTTTCTTTGCCAACTGAGATCCTCATTTATCTCAGGAGGTTACTCTAAGCACTGTCTCTGGGGGGATTGTTGTATTCCTTTGTCTGCAGGCTTGACAGACAGACAGAATTGTCTGTAGTATTCACCTAGGGCACTTTTAAGGATGATATTAAGAGTTCATGTAAACAGGAAGACAAGCCATCCTAACATTTCCACTTTCACAGCAAAATGTCATGTCTTTTACAATGAGGGGAGTAGTTATGGAGTGATAGTGAAATTTATCAGGAGTATGTGGAATAGAACATTAACCCTGGGCAATTAATTGTGGATTACAGACTTTCTGGAAAATGGATTTTAATTTATTAAAAGTTTGACATTGACACAGAGTTTATGTATACACATACATCTGCAGTGAAAGCTCATAAAAACCTTCTCCTTCCCCCAGTTACCCAGCTAGTAAAATGAAGAAATATTTAAATGTATGGCACTTTCCATAAATGAGGATACTGTGCACACGTAAAAGTTGGCCATTGGATATGGATAGGCTCTGTCTTTATTTTCAGTAATCTCCCTTGAGTTACTGCTTTTTCCTTTTTATCATTTCTGTAATGTTTTCATTTCTTCACCAACGACCTCAGTTTGAAATGCTTTCAATTGTTACTTGCAATATCATTTCCACAGTATGTATTATTTATTTAGATGTTGCTAATAGAACAATATTTCAACTGTCAAAAAACGTCATGTCTAGACTTTCTCCCACTTCCTTTCATTTGAATGACAAATAAGTTGTGCCTTTTGGGTATACTTCTTGATGCTGAATAGTAAGTATCTAACTAGTTTTGCAGACTTAATACAGAGGAAGTTTTCAGTTTTGCCGAAGGAACAACCTCTTTCTAATAGTACAAATGGTGTCATGTACATATTGTCTCAGGTCCTTAATTCAAGCATTTTCTGTTGCATTGGAGTACATTAATTACTTCTCAAATACAACTTTTCAAAGTCTCAGACTTGAGTGGGTAGGACTTACATTTCCATTTCTTCTTGTCCTCTTCAGAGCAATCACCTTTAACAGTTCTTTTCCAGCCAAGAGTGCATCAGAGAAACTAAGTCAAAATTAAAGGTCCCACATACTTCTGTAATGTCAAGTCTTAGCTGAAGCTGTAATTGAATTGATCAAATAAAAATATGGAAAGATCTGTTCAACTTTCAGGAAATAAATTTTTTTAGGTCTAATCATTCCCTGGTAGCCTACCGTTTTTGCAGAAGACCTTAACCTTCACAGGTTAAGCAATCAAAGCAATCATACTGTTCAAGTTACTCATTTAAGCAGTATCTGTTTTCTATTTTTTCATTTTAATTCTCAAAATGTAAGTAGCATCAAGGCATCTCACTGGCAACTTACCTTCTCTCAATCAGCACCTACAGAGCACTGTATTCTGACTTTCTATTCTAAATAAAGTCCACAGTACCCTGGAAAAAAAAAATAACATAGTCCTGAACTACAGTTATTGCTTCAACTGTATTTCAAAATGTTTCAATATGACTCTTATAAAATAAGTGTCCTGTGTTGACTTGTGATCTAAAGAACCTCATCTAATCAAGAGGTCAAGAAAATCTCCAAAGTGACCAAACCAGAGAATCCATTCTCTAGTGGCTCTTAATTTATAGTACAATACAAGAAGCCTGGACAACAAGAGAGTCCTATTATGAATGACACCGTTGCAAGTGTTCAATAGTTCTCCTGGGAACTTTACTTAAGCTTCACTAGATATAAATGCTGTATTCCAGGATGATTTTCTTGTTGTGAAAATACCAGAGAACTTCAATGCAAAACTTATCTGCTGACACATTAAAAGACCAGAAAATTATTTCACTCTACCATAGCTCATCCTAATTAAATTGACTCATATTTTTAAAGTTCTCTTGACAGATTGTACCAGCTCTTGTTCCTTGTCATCAGTTAAGTTTAGCTACTCAATAAATGTATCTTCTTTCATAAGAAATAACACCAACAGTTTGTTACTTTACTTGAAATGGCAATTTTCTCTCTCAAAATTTCCATTTAAGGTGGAAGGCTAAATTACAGCTACATATCTCAGGCTGTGTTTCTTATTACATGCCTTTGCAATTACATTTTTACTCCTCTGGAATCTCTTTTTAGAAATTAATGCTTTTAAGCTTAGATCACAATGAATCTGACAAAAAATTAGGATCTAGTTATCTTGAATATATCTATGAAATTATGACTGTATGCACACACATGCAAATACATATGTATACAGAAAGACATTCTGTATATGTATATATGTATTGCATCTGGGTATGCTTGTTACATGGAGAGAGAAAGAGATGGGCTTCAGATGACTAGAAGCTGAAATAGCAAATACAATATTTGAGTATGTGCTATGTTAGCAGAAGCACTTTCTCTTGTTTGCTTTACCTGTTACATGAGTCACTGTTTCAAAGAAAAAAATAATTGGATTGAAAGTGATGCTGGCAGCAGATAAAGCTTAAAGACATACACGTTGTTGTGGCAGCTGCATTGCTGTACATGAAAACAGAAAAAATTGCCAGTAACATCTTGTTCTGAAAATATGGTGAGGTAAGCGGTGTTTCTTGGAGATTTACAATGCCACCTTTGAGAATTTGCACAAATGAAATGAATTAGATTTTGTATAGAAATGCTTGGAATGCTTTCCCAGAAGAAAGTACATTACAGCTGAAATGTGTCAGTCTTTTGTTTCCAGCAAAAATATAGAACATTAGGTAAGATGTGTTTCTCACCATAAAGCTTCACTCACATATGTTTAGTTAAATAGTGTGCAATGTCTTTGGTTAGCAGTTGTGTGTTTGCACCACAATCATTTACTATTCAATTAGCATTATTGTCAACATTAGTAAAAACATGATACGTTTTCTGTGCATAATATTATTTTTTAATGAATTAATTCTGATTTAGCTGTTGGTTGGAAACAAGACAAACTCTCTTGGTGACATAGTGACTTAAAAGGTCATGCCCTGTAAATGAAGGGAGATTCTATGTATTTTCAAAGTCACAGCTATCAAATCAAAGAGGTTGCAGCAGCAATCAGAAAACGTTGTATGGATGTTCTGCAAATTATCCTTGGGTGACAAGAATATGCCCATCCTATGAGCCACTATATAACCAATCCAGTTTGGTCACTTGGGAACTGTGACTTAAGTTGCAGGAAGATAAGGGAATTGATATCAGTTCTTTTAAGGCACAACTTAGTTCATATATTTCTCCAAAACAATTTTTTTTTTCAATATCCTTTTCCCCCCAAGATTCTGATTGCAGCAAAAAAATGTCTTTTCATCCTGTTTTCTCATAGCTCTTGTGACTGAAGCAAATTTGACAGATTAGCTTTCCTGTCATGATTTGTCTTGATGATTTTCACATACCTTTTTTGTCCAAAAATTTTTTGAAGTTGTCTTACAATCCAATAAAATTAACCCCTACTTACTGATTAGATCTTAAAAGAAAAATGCTAAAAGCAATGTCTGAGCTTGCTGTTCCTATGAGACCTAATTAAGAGAATGTAAATTTCAATTTTAAAGCCCTGATTTCAAAATTATGATTAATAAGATCATTGCTGCCAATCCCAAAATGTTGGTCTGTGAAACAGGAGCCATGTTTTGGGTACTGTGATGTATACACAACTATACTTATTGCTAAATTTGGAATCTTCATGTTTACAAATAATTTCTTGCAAGCTGAGCTGAAAAAGCACAGTCATTTTTTTGAGACTAATATTTGATTAAACACGAAAAATATATTTTGTTGCATTTCTTTCTGCCATCTCCTGCCAATTCCCACCATATACTTAAAAATAGTTTTTGAAGTAATTGCAGGGATAAAGCTCAATCAAACTGTAGATTAATTGCTAAGAAAAAAGGGGACATTTTTTGCCTTTCATTGTCCCAAGTAGACAGCCATCCTCTTTTCCTGCCAGCCTAAACTACTTGGCACACACTGAAAATGCATTGCAAAAAAACACTACTCTCTGACACCGTCTGCTCTGAGCTTCTCCTTACTGTGACTGTCAATATGTGAACACATTAAAGACTTCTCTTCTTTTGATATGTGAGCATTGCCTTGGGATATGCTGGTCATATCATTTTCTCTCAGTAGGTAATGATTTCCCATCTTCTGCCTTGTTCTGACTTGGGATTTGTGGGGAAGGGAAAGGCTTGTCCTGTTGCCTTTAAAAAAACAGTTTTCTGGGACTTGTGATGTATCTTTCATCAAAATGGAAATATGACAAACCTATTGAAAATCACCTAAAACCTCTCTCCTGTCTTTCAAGGACCTCGAACCCATACAGCCTCTCTTCATGTGAAATGCATATGCTGTACTCAAGCTCATTTTCAGCACACTTTTGACACATATTTTTCATCAATCTTCCTATTCCATCTTGAAATAATGCCTTGTCATTGGCAGGAGACTGTGAAAATGAGCTCTGAAGTGTTATGATCATTCTGATCCCCAAAATCTTATAGTTATTCAAGGAATAATGCAGGGTAGTACTGGAGGCAACAAGAGGGCAACAGCTCACAGCAGAAGTCCCACGTGACTCTTCCACAACAGCCTGAATCAATTCACTTCCACAGGGTATTTGTGTGACAATTTGGTGTTATGACAATATGTTGCCAGATCTTGCAACCACAGGCCTGCCTCAGTGTAAGAGACATGCTTCAGTATTTTCCTGTAACTTCTCCAAATAAATTATCATGACTGCCTGACCAGTATTGCAGGAGCTATTCAAAACTGAGAAGTATTTCTCCTTGTCAAGTTATGAACTCTCATAACAGACATTTAAGTTGCATTCAGGAACAATTTCTGCATCTCTAATCCAGATGGGGTTTTGAAGAAGCATCTTTTGGAAAGGCCTGCACTTAACTTCTGTAAAACTCAAACTCATTCTTCTTTGTTACCACTTTGGAGAGAGAAACAGTGCAGGCCTGTAGAGGAGGAGATGTTGGCTGAAATGCAGATTTCAGGGTGCCTCCTCTAAAATACAGTACCCCAGAGCGAGCACATTATTTACCCCTGACTGGCCTCTCATAAATAGCCTCTGGGATTAAAATGGTAAGGAATGTCCTCAGGACTCTAAACGGGTACTTTAGGCCTGAGAAAAGGAGGACTGCCATACTGCCTTCCCTAGTTACTGCTACCTTGAAGTATTTTACCTTTAAGTTGCATTGGTCAAGCAATTTATTGGTAAAAATGTTGAATGACTGTGAGGTCTAGTCATCATCTACATTGTTTTATTGTAACTCAGATTGTGGAAGGACAAAAAAATGTGAGGAATTATTGACCGTCTTGCTGTTCGAACAGTTTCTTTTCTTCAGTCTGCATAAATTGCAACCATGGAAGGGAGAAGAAATAAAGCCTGTGTTTCTGATCTCACTGTACCAATATGGTAACTGTACCTCATATGTTTTTCTGCCAAGAAAATGTGCTGCTGTTCTTCATGGAAAGATCAAAGATTTATAGGTCTTGACTTGCTGCTGTGCACATCAATTCTAGCTCTGGGCTTCAATAGCCACATCAGTTAGAACCCTTTAAAATTTGTCAGCTGGAGGCTGCAGATATATTCCCAGTTTCAATCAGACAGGAGTATCTTGGGTCTCCAAAGTCAGTGTGACCCCTTCAGTCTATGCTGTGCTGCTAAACAAATTCATTTATGAATTAGACATAGCTGATCCTCCCCAGCTCCACACTAGCATGCTTTTAGTCCGCTGAGGAATCAGGTGTCTCACATGAAACTAGAATATGACTTGGAGGTAGACACTGCCTATGGTGCAATGTCAGTGCTGCCACTGAATTCTCATCAAATTCTCATCATTCTGCCTTTTGAAA
The DNA here is from genome assembly GCA_013396695.1 of Sakesphorus luctuosus. Lineage (NCBI taxonomy): Eukaryota > Metazoa > Chordata > Aves > Passeriformes > Thamnophilidae > Sakesphorus > Sakesphorus luctuosus. The sequence continues at coordinate 198,930 of VWZD01012912.1, read as the reverse complement.
GTAGAACAGAAACAATTTAGCGAGCAAAAATCAAGTTCTTCACAGAAGACTCCGTTGTCTGCATTCCCATTTTTATGCTGATGATTTGATAATCGGTCTTTTTGTTCTAAAACACTTTCTCATGCAAAAAATGTACAATCAATCATTTTTGTTTCCATTGCACACTGACATTTATTGGTACTTTTAATACACAGTTTCCATGAATAGTGTTGTAGCCAGACGAGAGGAAGAGCTGACTTGAACTTCTAGCTCACTAATTCTTTGCAGATTAGCGCTGTCAGCACTGATGGATGAAGGGAAAGATCTAGCAGAATGGATGTGAGGGGTTTCACTCCTGCTTTGTAAATCATGCAGGAAATCCCAGTATAAACTAAGCCTCTGTCTCTCACAGAAGTTAAAACATCACAGGCAGAGCAGTAACCCCCCAGTTAAAATGGATTTGTGTTGCTGATGATCAAATTTCTTATAATCCTTCCAACTTGTTTTGTTTAGTGCTGTATTAGTGATGAAAAGCCTTCAGATTTATTAAGAAATACAAAAGCAGAACTGAACAAATTAAAACAGCCCAGAAACTCATAAGCAGGGAAAAGTACATAATGCCTTTTTGTGTGATCCCGTTGGTGATCACAGTTCTCATGGAAGTCATGTGGGTGCAGAGCAATGCAACAGTCTGTAGGAGTGACCCTTGTTTTTTTTAAATTGGACGTGAAAAAATTGAGACGTGGTATAAAGTACTTTGGAATACCGTTTTCAGGAAAAATTATCTATTTCTTTCCTTGACAAAGTAAAAGAAAAGGTTTTATTTCATGTCTCTGATATAGGAAAAGCAACAAGTGAAGAACTGGCGATTTGTGGAGGGGGAATATGTAATTTATTTTTATTACATTTTTTTTTAATTAAGAGAACCCTCTTAACTGCCATGGTTGCAGACTTGCCTTCTTACAGGTTTTTTCCCTTGGTATTACTTCGGGGTCGGCCCCTTACCTTAGGGAGGGACACAGAGATCCAGCCTCTAAATTAAAGCTGACTGATGTATTTTTTGAGACTACCTTGTACAGGTACTTAAATTTCACCTGATATAGGAGGTAGTTTTGTCTTCTGAGAAGTTTTCTTATTCTCCTCCCTGAGAAAATAGTCTGTTCACCTACAATGAAGCAGGTGGGTAAGGCTAAATTTCAGTATCAATTTTTCATTAAAAAATACTACAGCTGTATTAGAAAATATCCATGAACTCTCTCCATCCATTAAAGGAAATCACAAGGACTCCGGCCTCTCCTTCAATACATCCTAAGCACTGGCACACACATCCCAGTTTTGCTTTAAAGAAACTATCAAATGCTGATTGTTGGCATTTATGACTTGTATTTTCAGTAATTTCTAGTGATATTGATAAAAGAAGGGAAATACGAGGGGACAGAAAGATCTTGGTTATTTAAGTCAGCTAGGGAAGGCTTGGAGGAGAGATAATTTCCCCTGTGAATAATATCTGAGTAAATAAAGAAACACAGATCACTGAATAAGCTTCCCCTTGGGAGGAAGAAAAGCTCTTTAAGCACAGTAACTGGCTCTGAATAAATTTAGACTGGAAATAGTAAAACTCCTACCAGTAGGTCAGTGGTGTTCTAGAATCAGCTTCCAGCTGGAGATGAAAGAGTAAGTAAGCCATGGGACAGAACTAGCTGATTGCTTTATGAAGGCGTTATCTACTGCGCGGCCAGTGCTGATTCAGGGACTGCCATTAAGGAGGGTTCTTCCAGTCCCATGTTCTCAGGAGCAGTGCCCTAAGACAAGAGCTGCCTCTACTCAAAAGGACATTAGTACTTTTAGGTCACTCAGTACAACACACAACTGCTAATTCTAAAACTGTTGGCGTAAAATAACCCAAGAAGCAGGCTGCACTTACTCTCACCAAGCCTAATTTTGTGTCAGAGAATTATGACAGATTTTGATGGAATCTCTCCTTGTCTGAGGAAGTATGATTGAAAAAAAAAATTAGAGCTTTACTATTGTCCTAAAAGAAATCTGGAAAGAAGACATTGGGAAAATTAACATCTACATTCTCTCATTTTTAATAGTTATCTCCCTTTACAACTTTCATTAATTACTTTCCAATTATTTTTGACTTAGGATTCTCCTAATTGCCCCTGGAAAATTTAAAGACATATGGTTCCATGATTTTTTAAAATATAACTGGTCCTGTATTATGTGCTTATAGTACATGCTGCAAAGAGAGAAGGAAATTTCAGTGCCTTAGGACTCTTTGACCTATTATATCTTTTCTTGATGATCCATTGGTATGATTTATTACTGGTTGAATGGTTTATTAAATACCTTTCAACCCATGTTGTATCAGCATATCATTCATTACAGACACTTCAGGAGTCATCAGTCCTACAAACAGGGTCAGAGTAATGACAACTCTTCTTCTGGTGTGAATACAGAGAAAGGGAAATCATCATTCAGGCCATTTTTTCCAGCAAGATTGTGGAATTTGACTTGCTTATTATCATGGTTACTGAGAGCCTTTACGCAAAAAGTTTATGACTTAGCTTTGTCTTATAATATGGGTTTCTCTGACTGTGGTTAAGGTGTGGGGCAAAACGCTCTGTGGGCATGAAGAATTCTGTCCCAATGCCACAGTCAGCATCTGATAAAGAGAGTTAATCAAAGAATCACAAAATATTGAAGGATGGAAAAACCCTCTAATATCATTGGTCCAACCATTAACCCAGAACTGCCATACTCACCATTAAACCAAATCCATAAGGGCCCCATCCCCGCGGTTTTTGAAAACTTCCACAGACAGTGATTCCACCAGTTTGCAGGACAGCCTATTCCAATGCCTGATTACATTTTAAGTAAAGAAATTTTTCCTAATGGCCAATCCAAACCTCCTCTGGTGCAACTTGAGGCCATTTGCTCTTGTCTTATTAACAGAGCACATCATAGTTCCTTCAAACTCAGTTTTCCTCACATTAGACACAGAGACTGTGCATACCAAATTCCCTCTAGATCAGTGCAGGCTGTGACCAAGGTGTGCAGCCTCAACACGTGGGCTGAAGGGTACAGAATAGTTGGTGTAGACCCAACCAGTATCACCATGGAGATCTCACAGTTGTTTCCATGACATTTTTTGGCATTTTCAATTCTTCATGGGCCGTGAATGGGAATGAAAAAAGCAGGCATTCCACTTTACAGAAAGAGAAAAAAGAAACATGCAACACACTTTAAATTCACTATATAAGAGATTACTTTCAAATCTTTATATTAGCTGTATAATAGCTTTTTGTCAAGCAGTGAATATCTTCTATTATGTATTTTTGTATGATTTCTTACTGTCTCATGACTCTACCAAATAATAAATATTAGCAGGAGTTTTATTCAGGCTTTAGTTACATACTAAATAAATGAAATTGGATTTAAACATAAGAAAAATCTGGTTTACTATGAGACACATCAAATGCTGGAGCATTTTGCCCAGAGAAGTAGTGGAGCAGCCATCCTGGAAGTGTTCAGATCCTGACTGGATATAACCCTGGGTAAGTAGTTCTAGTTGACTCTGCTTGATCAGGGGATTGGACTAGAAGATCTCCAGAAGTGCCTTCCAGCCCCAACAATTCTGTGATCATGCAATATCAAAGCAGATACAAAAGAGAACATAACACTAGACGCCAACCTACAAAGTACCAGGATTTCTTTTTGTTGACGTGAGTGGGAATTGAACAATATCATGAGTGGTATGCAGCTTTGCCAGGAAATCTAAGATGTGCTTTGTTAAAAGTGTAGTGTTAATAAAAGCATCCTTTCTGTGAGATCTATTTTTATTTTCAATAACTAAGGGGCACTTCCCACCTTTTCTATTGAATTGCACACATTTTCTTTTATTGCTGTTCTCCATCTTTTTCTGTGATACTAATATATACCAATAAACAGTGTTCTCAAAGAGAAACAACAGCTTTTATCACTTATATAAAGGAGAGGAGTTTTTTCTTAGAAGAGTAGCAAGTGCAAGAGTGGTACGTAATATATAATATGTTGATTTTCTAACATAATTAATAGAAGACTCAGAACATGTATTTGTGGCAATGTACCATTATTAGAGTTTTATATTTTCCCAACTTCTTTCTTTCTCAGTGGATTTTCCATTGCATCTGCAAATAAAAATAAAAACTGCTTGAATAAATAGCTAATCAAAGCTTAGTCTTATAAGAAATACTGGTGTGCTGGTATATTTTTTGACAGAAAACTGAAGTGTAGGACATCTGTTGTTCTACTCTCTGCTACCTAAGAATGAAAACTCTTTTATTATTTACTGGCCTGATCTTTGAAATGGTTCACAAAATATGCTTGATAAATAATGATAGCTTCTGGGAGGAAAAAAATTAGATTTGACACACTGCTGCTTTTAAAATCACAGTGTGTTAGAATAAGACTGGAGTAATTGCTTTGTCAGAGTGGTTTCTTTCTCTTTTGGAGCTCTCCTAAGCTATTTTAGCTGGCATTAAATTGTTCTTTTTAGAATTCATTGCAAATTTCAGAGATATTTAAATCAAACTCAAATCATGGCTATTAGCTCTGTTTCACACCATTCAAACAATTTAATAGCTAGTATTGAGTGAGTCTTGCTCAGGTGGAACATGGATTTGAGAGATATCTGAACTCTTACATTTCCTATTGAAATTCTTGCATTTTTGGTAGGCTGTTCAAGATCAAAGAAAAGGCTAAAATGTGTGAACGCATTTTAAGTTCTTACATTAATAGCTATGACATTAACACCCAGCAGCAGTAAAATGCTTTCATATAGACAGATTAATTTACAGCAATGCTTATGAGTACTGAGGTGTTAAGAAGAGAACAGTACAAGAAGGTTCTGCACATAAATACTACTATGGCTTGATATTTCTTCATATTGTTTCCAGATTTAAAAACATTTCTATGTTTGTGTGTGCTGGTGCACCACCACACTGTATTGCATGCCATCCCACTTGACCCTGGCGAAGAATATGGCGTACATTTCCATGGCAACTGCAAATGAAATAACAGATACCTTGTGTATGACTTCGGCCATGTTATGTCTTAAATTTCTCTAGTTCTACACTGTGACAAATTCATTGTCTGTACCATATATTTCACACTGTAAGGGCACAGTCAGGCCTTGTGATTTTAAGTTCCAATAACTTATTTTCAAGAAGTGGTGGCTACAACTCAGAAGATTTGATGGACTTTGAAGGTTTAGATAAACATCACAAGGATTTCTTGAACCATCTCATTGTTTTAAGTCTATGAAACCAGACTGAAAAGACTTCAGGGAGTAACTTGATTTGTAAATTTTGCATATTTTCTGCTTTTTCTTATACATTCTGCCCATGTTTGCCTAGCCATGAAATATCTTCTTGAAGTCACTAGAATGGGAAAGTTTAAGCAAGAAACAGGTTTAAGGCACAGACTTGATCTGCAGTTGGAAATTCCATTCTGATTTTTTTTTTTAATCTGATAGGAGTTTTTTGTAGACTCAGTTCTAGGTTGTGCAAGGCTCTTCTCTGTGGTACTCAGAGATCAGACAGTAGTGGAGTGCAGTGTGATAGGGCAGCTAAAGAAATGACTGAAATTCATTGAAAGAGATCACTGTATTTGTTTATATCTCTTGACTAGAACAAGTCAAAGCGGAATCTAGATCAGGTCAAAAAAAGTGGAGGGGCTCTTCTCCTTGTTTCCCATGCACAAAAATATCTCTCTGAGACCCCAAATATAGTTGAATCCTCAGTCTCTTACTTTTGAAAACACGCATGCCAGCAGCTTACAGGTGATTTGCAAGAACTCCAGTTTTTGCATGTGCACAAATGTTCTCCCTCTAGAAAATGCCAAACACAATCTGCGTCAAAGGCTCCTGCTGCTATCCCTGCACAGAACTGTGGCATTACTGTCTTTCCAAATCTATTGACCACAGCCAAAGTGTATGTTGATCACTAAAAAAAAGTCTGTTACAGAATTTCCCCAAAGAAAAGAAAACCACAACAGAACACGAGCGAGGTTACCCAGCAACTCAAAATTTTGAAGACTTAAATAGCACTTTGAATGTCAATCTATACAGGATATACAGAGGTCTAGGAAGTTGGTAAACTCTCACTCTAATTATTTCTTCATTGGTATAATTAACACAGATAAATATACTATTTTTGGTAAATAAATCAAGAGGTTAAGTACCAGCTACACCTTTATGCAAAAAGGTAAGTAAATTTCACACTCATTACATGAAGCTTTTAACCTCCTGTAAATGGTTTTGTGTAAATTCTGAATCACATCACTAAATTGTTTTTAAGAAGTATTGTGCAATTTATTCCTTGCACAGTCTTTGATTGCAGAGGCTGATACTGCGCATCAATTTCACCTCTTTTAGGAGTAAAGCTTATTACTTCCTATTATAGCCATTATAAATATATTAAAAAATACTAATAGGTTAGGTGCTACAGCCACCTAAAAAGCACCTGCTAGAAAGGCAGAATAAAGCTAAGACAAATATTTTCAGAAGTGTCTTCAATTTACTTGCAAGGTTCTGATAGTGTTACTAAATGCCTAAAACTAAAGAATTGAAAGTAGAAATTCTAGCACTCTGCACTACAAGCTCATCTCTTTGAATGATTATCTCATGATTTCAATATCTGTTTCATCGCTTGAAAGAGCCACCCAGGGCTCCCTGAATACTGACTCCTTGCAAATTATCCTGTTCCATAGCAGGTGACAAGAGAAATAAAACCACAGTCCCCTTTGTCTCATCTTTGTTATCCAAATCAGATTACTCTTGGTTTTTCCTATATATCACTACAGAGTGCCAGTAAGGGAATATTCTGATGTCAGCAAATTGTTCCTAAATGGGGATCTGATAAGCACTCTATTTGTATTCGATTTGTACGTAAATGGTGCCCTTTTGAAGTGTCATACAGTGCACTCTATTTAATTGGGATGTGCTTAATCAGAAAAATCATTTAATGGGACATTGTTTGGGCATCCATTTTAAGCGCAGCAATAATTAATGGCAACAAGAGCTGAATAATGGCAACAGTAATTCTGCATACCGGGACGCTCTCTAATTATTTGGTCTTGATGACACCTTTTGTGTCTCACTCTCCTGGAGATTTGCTCAGTTTGCTTCTCTAAGAATTGCTTTTAGTCTTTACAGTGGAAACAGAAGGATCCCAGTACTGTTCCCAGTACTCAGTGGGTTCCTTAGAAGTAATGTTTCTGATTTCTCACTGCGGGGTAGCACTGTAATACCAATTCCAAGGTTATTTGAAAAAGCATTCTTGCTAAATTATACTTGCTTTTACCTCTTGCTGATTAGTGGTGGTCTGAAATGATAGGTGGGGCAAGGTTTGTTGGGAAAATCTATTATTTTCATAAGGAAAAATTGCATCCCCTGCAATAAAGAGGATACTGAAATTTGGCATTTACCACAGGGTAAATGTGACTTTAAAACAGACAAAACTGAGACACCTACATCCATCCATTTGATAAAAGCTAGTTCTTCTCCCTACAAATCCTTCATCACTTTCTGCTTAGTAGGGGTCTGCAAAGGAAAGAACAAACTGCAGAAACACAGGATAGCTAGGGTGAGCTTACGTTCGTTCTGTGATATTTCAGCTGGTCACCAGTAATCACCATAGTATTTTCCAACAAGGAAAAGCTGCCTCAGACAGCCTAAAGGCTTACACGAAAAGTTCAACATGTACAGCAAATGCAGACGTGGGACAGTGTTGATCACTTTGTCATGACTTTTTTTTTTTTTTGAGTTTTAATTGAGCCTCCTGAGGCTTTTTTTTATAAAACAAGTTTAAAGACAACACAAACTTTGATTCCTTTCCACATCTCTAACTGGGGAAAAAAAAATAAAAATGAGAGAGAGAGAGAGAAATCACTTATTTAAAATTAAGTTACTATCAATATTAATGCAATTTCAGAAACCACATGAGGAAAAAAAAAAGGTCTCTCCATGCCATGCTATGGGTTTTCCCAGCTCATCTGCACAGTTCACTTACGATTTTCAGCACCCACTGTACAGACCCACTGTGCTGTGCAGTTTCACAATCACACAATAAACAGAGAAAACAGTGTCCATCCATCAATCACTTAATGAGAGATGTTGTAATGAGGAGGCTTCACATATGCAGAATATAAAAAATATGTTAATTTTGAGCATGATCTGGAAAGAGGAAAAAGCATTGGGTTCATTTTATTAAATAAAGATGCCAACAGTGAACATACATATGAACTGATCATTGAAGACACCTTGTTTAGCCAGTGAAGAGAAGGTGGCAGTGGCATGATGTTCATTATAAGAAAAATTAAGAAGTCAACTTAAGACCAATTTTTTTTCTCTATCATTTATTGTGTTATCCCAATATTTTGCACGGCATGAAAATTCATCTGAGAAAAAAAACACTTTAGTATATTACCTGCAGACAGCAACAGAAATTGTATTTGCTGTGTTTTAACCATACTGATTTAACTATACTATGCTGATAGAATTTGGGGTCCTTATTAAAAGTTGCTTGATCATTTTGTCAGCTCTTTTAGCAGAAGTTTTCATACTACAAAAGCGACTGATCAAACATCTAAGTTTGTCAGACCTTCCAAAAGATACCCATACCAGTAGTGCTTCTAAGGTAAAACCCCAAGCTAACAAAAATGAAGTTAAGGAACACAATAAAAAAATAATGTTACATAACAGGAGAGCCAAAGTCAACAGTGACCCCATGCCACCAGAAAGTCTTGTTTCACAGTCTAATTCTGGGTTCTTGTTCTAATTGCTCACAGTGCAAGGAATCTAGCTCATTCCCAGGCTCCTATTTGAATCTCTATCCAAAACAAACCTTGATATGATTCTGGGAATAGCTGCATCCAGGAATACATTCTACCAGGCATTATGGCTGAGGCTACCCTATGTTTGGCTATCTGAGTCATGTCTGGGTATGCAACTCAGGTTTCTGCCAAAAACTACTTGTCTGTTGGGCTGTAATGCATTCCTCACATTACTAGTTGAAAGAGTGCCTAAGAGTAATATTTGCATTGATGAGAAATAAAGATCGTGAGGGAGATTCAGGGTTGAAAGCTCTGTAGTGAGGGGGTTGAATGAGGCCACCTGGCTCTAGAGAAGTGAGGACCCAAACCATCTTACACATCTTGGTCTGGGGTTAAAAGTAATGCCCCAGAAAATATGCACTTAGTCCTGCATTCCTTCTGCACACTTTCTTCAGACATCTAATAAGCCAACAATAACCTACACAAGAGTATGGCTTCAGTGGAGATGCTAGAATTTATTTATTGGTTTTACAGATCTTATTTCAATCTCCTCCACCACTCCCACCACCATCCCCCACCCCCCACACACACAGAAGACAACTGATGTGAACCTGCAGTCCCTATTTTAGTGATTCTTTAAGTACAGTAGCAAAAAGTCATCAGGCTTCAAGAATTAACTCCTAAAAAAGTCCAAGATGCAGATTCCTGAGAGACAGAGAAATTATGAAGATACATATATTGATTTTGAAAAACTTTTTTTAAAAATACAAAGAATATTTTTTCTTTAGTTAAGGTGATTAGTGGGGGAAAATAGTGACTAAGGGTTTCTTGATTAATTTGGGGTGAAATATTGGCTTTAGTAAAATTAAAGGATATTTGCTGTTGACTTCAAGGGAGTCAGGACATCACCTTTTCTATCATCCAGCAATAGATAAGATTTTAAAGGGTAAGAATAACCTTATTTAACTAATATTTAAGTTTGAGCTAAGTTCCAGCTACTGTTAAGTCACAGGTATAAGCACTTCTAGAATGAAATCAATAAAGTCTTTTTAGATGTCTATCTTTAAAAAGGATTAATCACATCTTAGCAGGTTTTCTCCTTTCTTCCCATTTACAATAAAAAGAGTGTAAACTGCTATCATCTACATGTAACTAAATGACTCCTGCTCCAGTATGTTTGTCTCAATATATTTCTAGTTTTCATATTGTAAGTATGCAGTAAATTCTGGTCAAATTAAACTTTATAATTTTTTATTTGGCTATACATATATTTGGGTCTGGTATTCTTGTTTTATCCTACTAGTGACAAACAGAATGTGAATTTTTTAATGTGTTTTATAAATTATGCATACATAATATTCAATAGTTATACTATTACACTATAATTAATTCACTGTTCATTCGATAAATCAATACAGTAACACAAAAGTGATCAAAATTGTGGGAATGTATGCATATACTAAAATAGAAATATTAACATGTTTACTAGTGTCAGGATTTGTATTTATAGTTACTGCAATTACTGTGCAATATCTTGAATGCCTGTGTTGTACAGATCTAGTTAACCTACAGTTTATGTTGTCAGAAACTGTATTTTCTATATGAAATATTTTATGTAGTAAAGGGCTTCAAAGTTCTGCTAAATGTATACTTGATAAAGACTCTTAAGATGAATAAAAGCATAAAATTTAGCTTTGGTTTATAATAACTATGAAGTCACAGTAGAGTTGTATTTGACTTGCTGAACCACATTTCTGTTCTCTACAGTTTTAGCACGGAAATGTTCCATACTTGCAGGAAGGTAAGCAAAGAAGGAAGGACTGACTTGTTTGCTGGAAAAGGTGCATTTTTCTTCCTAGGCTGTAAGATAGGCTTCTTAATCAATATATTACAAATTACTAACTTGCTTTACTGAATGTAATGAATGGCATTGCCTTTTTACATAATGCTGACTCCTGTGCATACCAAATTAATTGATAGACTTACTACTCATTGATATTGTCTCCAAACTAGAGCCAATCAGACATTCTGTTCTGGCTTTCACATGAGAATTTCAATCAAATTCTTTAGAGCAAAAATCCATTTTTGAAAAAAACATGTGTAGTTACCTTAACAGCATTTTCTTTCAGAATGCCTGCCAGTAGTACTCCTTCTAGTAAGAGAACAAAATTCTATTATAGAAGCAAGAGTAAGGAAAGAGCTTGCTCTTTAACATATTTACATTTGGAATTTCATCCTTCTTGAAGTTATTCATGTGTTTGGGTCCATTTAACCTAGTCTCACTGCAAGATTTTCCATACAGAAACCATGAGTTTGGAAGGAAAGATTTTTAAGGTCTTCAGTACTTTATGTGACAAACTCTAAATGCAGTGTAAATTCAGATGATTGACAAAGAGAAGAGGAAGTGAAGAGAAGCTTTGCTGTTTTACAGTGCTGCCAAAGCCTCTCTCAAATACAAAGGCAAAAGTGTTTTTGAAAAACTCTTTAAAATTCTCTTGGAAGGCTCTTTTGTTTCTGAAAGCTGTCAAGACTGCTAAAAAGATATTTCTGGAGCAACAACTAAAAAAACCTTTTTTTAAGGTTGGAGCTTGGTAAACTTTTAAAAAATGAGACCTGAAAATTTTCCATTGCAAGTTTTAGTTCATTTTAACCATAGTCTTTATACACAGTCTTATACAGAATGTAACCACAGAAAATTGCCCTGCCTGCAGTTTGGCCTCAATTGTCAATTGGAAGAGAAGTTGGAGAAAAGGTGGTTGCAGCAGGAGAACTGTGCAAGGCCAGGAGACCACATCCATGCTGACTTCTGGGAGGGGGCCTTGAAGACCAGTCATGTCTGCTGTGCACTAGGGAGTATTCAGGTGCATAACATAAAAGAGGGACTTCATCAGCAGAGCCAGCAGCTGCAGCATCACCCATTGCTCATTATCTGTGGAGCTTAATACCTTATGGAAAATCTTCCTTCAGAGCAGTAAGGATGAAGACTTTGAGTTTCTCATGCACCTAGGCACAGAGTAAAATACCAAAAGAACTTGATATACCTCCTTCTTCCTAGTAAAATCACAATTTTTATTGTTTGGAGCTGGCAAAACTGAATCCCACTACCTCTTAAGTACTGGAAGTGGGAGCCCCTCTTCCAAGCCAGCTTGAGTCTCTGCAGTGGTAGCAGGACATCTGCTATCTGCTTGCCACGCAGATGGAGGCACAGGAACACATGAAGCTGCTCAGAGACTGCATTAGAAACTGATCTTCAGTACTGTAATTCTATTGGGAGCAGAAGCATGGAAAAAAGCCCCCATCACTCCAGTGGAAGGGATAGCCAGACCCTAGTAATAAAACATGTGTGATGCCAAGAGCTTATACCGTGGCTGAAGTGTGTAATGGTTCATCAAAGCTCTATTGCCTAAGCTAAAAATACCAGAGGGGAGCTGATTAATTTTATATTAAAGCATTGTGTGGTTACCAGCTGAGTATATCTCCCTGAGGACCAAATAACGCTTTGAGTTGTTTGCTGGTTTGTTTTTTGGAGTTTTTGATAATTTTGTTGTTGTGGGGGTTTTTTTAATATGAAATTAACCATTCTTTTAATGGTTGATCTTGAAAATAGCAGTGAAGTGCTTCAATAATCAGAGTTCAGTTGTGTAGGTCACACTTTGACCACCAAAACAGATCTTTCACTATAGAGCTTGTAATGTGGGTAAAATAAAGAAACAAAATTACAAGAACCAGGAAAGTCAGGGTTTTAACCTACAGGCAGCATTTTTCTCTCAATCTAGGGGAAATGCAAAAGTCCAACTTTGTGTTCATGAGATGCTGATCTATAACAGTCTTGTGGAGGGGCAAAAACTCATGCTGTATTTATTGCCAAAGCAGTCAGCTTTCCTAAAGCAAGTAAGGCTCTCTGCATCATCTGAAGTAATCAATCTGAGTAACAAGAGGTAGCTGCCTTCCCCTGCTCAGCCCTTCTCTCCTCTGTAAGGATCATGGTATCATGAATCTGCATCTCCAAATCAGTCAAGCAGCTGGTGAGCCATTTGGCTACTCTGCTTGGAAAAGATGGCCTTAAGACAGGCCTGGATGCACCCAGCAGAGCCTGTTTTCCTCTGCTGTGAAGTGGTAAAGGTGAGCAGCTATGACCCAGCACCGTGCAGATTTTCTTGACTGAGAGCTTTATGTGATGATGGAAAATAGGAAACTCATCAAAGGCTGAGGAAATATTTCACTTGCCTCCCTTCAGAGACAGGCAACCTGCTAGTGTGGCAGTTTGCCTGGTCCTGTATCTAAACTGTTCCATAAAACTTTACTGTCTTTGAGCCTACTGTAATACATGGCACTCAGCAGAGCTCAAATCTCCATGGAAACACTCTGGATTTTTCTGGCCCATGCACAAGGGGGAAAATTATTAGAATATATTGGAAAAAATCCTTAAGAATTACTTGTGTCTTTTTGGAAATTTGACAGAAGCCCCTCTTTTGGTAGCGAAATAGAAAGCTACCAGGAACAGAGATAAGCAGCAAGAGAGAGAACGTTGCCACAAAACAAGCGACGAGAGTCCTGGTTATTTTTTTAGAAACCTTTTAGGTTGCCTCCATGAGATTTACCAACAGGTTTTCTTAGGTCTTAGTGCTTCTTACCCCATGACCTGGAAAGTGAAAGTTATCTGAGGTCCCTGGAAAAGCCCAATCCCCATTTCTCAACTTGATAAGGCCAGTGAAATCTATGTACGTGTCTTCTTTGCATTTCAAACTGTGGCATATTTTTTGCAGTTTATCAAGCCTGTAAGGGGCAGAAGGTCATATTACTCAGCTGTGCACAACAATCATCCTGGTACATCTGATGCCTCTGTCAGGAATATGTTTGCTTTTCACTCCTTCTCTTTACCTGTCAAGAGGGAATGAAAAAAAATTCTTGGCAGAGTATGGAGCACCCAGGCCCTGAAAGGGAGAGTCGTGCCCTGGCTTAGCCTGTGAACATAAACCAACCCCATAGAGAAGTAATTAGGTTTTGGGAGCTCAGCAGACTGTGCATAATTATACTCTGAGGAGGATTACTGCCTTGTATGAATAACACCATGATGCAATGGCAAGTGCAGAGTGTAAGCCTCAAACCTACAATCCAGGCTGGATGACAGTCCCCTCCTGGACCACCCTGCCTGCTGCACAGATTAGCTGTCCCCATTGGAAGAATGCTCTGCATGAAGGAGCTTCCTCAGCAGATCTCACTTGTTCAGAGGTAGCTAACAAATGTAGTTCTACTGCATTCAGGAGATAGAGAAGACTTGCTAATCAGAGAAATAAGATTTTGAATGTGGAAAGGAGAAATACATTGTTCACAATGCCTGCAGCTTAACTTGGACTTAGTCAACTCTTCCAGTTTCTCTCTTCCCACCACCTCCTCAGCCAAGAAACATACACAATGGTTCTGGAATCCAGAACAGCTTTCTACTAAACCTATCACACCAAACAAGCACGCTAACATTGCACAACATTTGCACAGCACATACAGCCATATCCCTGGGCATGAGCAGTTTTGCATGAGACTATGCAGGGCTTCCCTACCTCTTCTTGTTCCCTTCCCCCTTTCTCAGGGAAATTCAGTAAAGCCTCTTGCACCACCTGCCCACCTGCCAAGGAGCATACAGAAACCTGTCAAGAAGGAGATCTTTGTGCTGTGAGGTGAAAAGGGACATTGATAGAGATGACCCTAGCCTGCAGGGAGATCCCTTAGATTCAATTAAATCAAGTGGTAAGGCAGTTTAACTACTGCCTTGCTTTGGACTCCAGGCCCTCTTTACAGCCAGGTTGTTCAGTTGTTGAGGTTACCAATACCTAGTTACCCATCCCACTCTCTCTTGTTGAACCTTGTTAAAGCTTGTTGTTTGGCTTTTGAAAGCTTCAAGCTTACAGCATAAAAAGATCCTGACTAGTAGCTCTGACTTTCACGCCATGACAAAGAGCAGGACACTGTACAGAGATGACCGCAATTGTCGTCCCAGACTCAGCTGCTCTGGTGGCCCATCATCTGTTGCTACCCACAATAATCTTTATAATACCGTGAAAAACTACTCATTTCACACCAAGTCTTCTCAGCACTTCAAAAACCTGATGGCTCTTGAAGTGTTTTCAGGAGCAGATGTGAGATCTAAGCACAGAGGAGTCATCTCAAGAACGCATACTGGACAAGTCACATTTCCTCTATTTAACAGTTCCATCTTCTATCAGTTTGTCCTTTGCCTCCTAACAGTTTATTAGGACTCCTTAGTCATATGATTTAGGTTTAGGTAGTCGTGTAATAAGCAGGGAGCTGGACTTGGTGATCCTTATGGGACCCTTTCAACTTAAGATATTCTATGATTCTTTAACCACTCTAAGTAGACTTGAGGGAAGATGACCCAAAAGAGGGAAGAGTCAAGCCCAGAAAGTCCAGAAAGTCTTCCCTTTCCCTTAGCAAACAAAAAAAAATTAACAAAAGACCCTGAAAAACTTCACACTTCATGAAGACAGGATATGACGTATGTGATACTTTTCTTGTGCTCTGAAAATCTATGTAAAACTGGAAGCTTGAGATGAAAAACACAGGAAGATTGTGATGGATGTACCTAAATCACACAGGATATTACACAGAATTAGACAATCACTGGAAAGGCACTTTTGGAAATTGTGTAGTCCATGACTCCTCTCAAAACCAGGGTCAATTATGACAGGTTTCCTAGGACTGTGGCCAGGCAGGTTTTGAATATCTCAAAGACTGTATAACATATTTGGGCAGCCTGTTCCAGTCTTCCCTCACAGTAAAAATATTTATGTTAGGAGAAAATTACCCATATTGTAATTTGTGCCCATTGCCTTCTCTCCTGCCACTGGACTTTATTGAGAAGACATTGGCTCCATCCTCTTTACATCCTTCCAAAAGTCATATACACACACTGCTAAGGTATTCCTGAGCCTTTTCTTCTCCAGACTGAATAGTCCCACCCTCTCAGCCTCTCCTTACATGAAAAATGCTGTAGTTCTTTCATTACCTTAGTGGTCCTTTGCCTGACTCACTCCAGTATGTCCACGTCTCTCATACTAGTGAGCAAAGCCCTTAACTCAGCACTGCCAGCATCTCTCAATAGTGTTCAGTAAAGAGGGACAAAAACTTCCCTGGACCTTGTGGTGATACTTTTCCTAATGAAACCCAGGATACTGTTGACCTTTGCCATGGAGGGACAATGCTGGCTCATGGTCAGCTTGCCCATCAGGATTGCCAAGCCCTTCTCTGCAAAGCTGTTTTCTAACTGGTCAGTCCGTAGCCTGTACTGGTGCATGGGGTTATTTCTCACCAGGTGCAGGGTTTAGCATTTCCCTTTGTTTGTCTTCATAAGGTTTCTGTTGGCTCATTTCTCCAGCCTGACAAGGGTCCTCTAGGTAGTAGATGGTGCAGTTGAAAATGCCAGGGCCTACTACTTCACAGCTGTAACTCTTGCCATAGGAGAAAGGAGCAGTGAGAGAGTATGAAGAAAGGCAATCAAGAAGGCAAAGGTGGATACAGTGGGAATGGAGCTACATGGTGAGAATAAATAAGCAGAGGAAAAGAGGGGAGAGGGAGAAGGAGAGGCAACATTCCTTTTAATTGGCATCTGAGTGTGCAGCTCTAAAGCACTTTAGAAAACCATTGCCTCAGTGCAGCCCACACTGCCCAGCTGGCTGATCGGCTGCTCCAGTCTTTGGGCGGCAACCTTCAAGGAGTGCCCCTGCTGCGGGTGTTTGTAGAAAATACTAGCTTGGTTTTGAACAAGCATGCTTTCAGGGAGAAGTTGTGGGCAAGCTTTTGAAAAAAAAAAATACAGAAACTGCAGCCCTTTGACAGATGAGGTGGGTAATTAAAGGTGACGCGGGCCTCAAGTGGAAGAGTGGAAGCTAAGTGCCAGAAAGTAAATAGAAATCTGAATGGCAAAGTGTGAGTGACATAAAAGTATTAATGAATGCTATGTTTAGCAAAGCATCCAGATGGACATCAAGAAAAAACACTCTTTGCCCAGTCAGTGTTTATCATAGGCCTTATAGCAGTCTCAAGTGTGTCAGACCACTGGGAAAACAAAAAACAAGCATTCAACAACAAAAAAGTGTTGTCAGTTATTTAGGTTGATAATTCTAACCATGGTAAAACTCTAGTCTTACAGAGAATAGTTTTACTTCTAAAAAGAAATAGAAATAAGTGGAACCATTAGAGTTCTTGGCATGTCTCAGCAAAATGGTTAAATAAATAGGTATACCATACATATGCTGCATTTTAGATATTTATTGCAACCACAAGGATTTCAGGACACAAATCTTCGTTGTTGTTTAAGCACTGTTTGGGAAGCACAAATTTAGACGACTTGTATCTATAAACATTTTAAAATGTAATAGTTTGCATATGCTGTGATGATAGACTGCAGCAACTGCTGGACAAGTATTGGAAAGTATTTTTTACACTGAATAACTCTACACTGTGAAAATATTCAGAATGAAGTCATTGCTGAAAGTGAGAAGCAAGCAGAAATTCTAAATGCTCGATACACACCCATTGCAGCCAGCCACTAATGGTTAAATAAGTCCCTAAGATGTCTAAAGTGGATTTAAGCATACTGATATGTTAAAGTGGTGATCTGTGATAAAGTCTCTCATATTTTTAAATTAATAAGTCAAAAGAACTAAACATACATCTCAATTTCTTAAAAAAAAATAATTAAAAGCTTGCCTGCATTATCCTGGCAGGCGTATATGACAAAAAAAAAAGCAGTAACAGCTGTATACCAGCTCTATATTGTAGCTGGGAACTTTGTAAGTAATGTAACAACTCCACAGTATTAAAAAAAAAGTATCACTTCATACTGAACTGGTAAAAGTATCGAGTACCTTCTAATAGGAGTTGAGGAATCTCCTTTCAATATGAGATGTTTCCTGTCACTTAGTTCAGATGAATATAGTTCATCAGTTTTGTCAAAAACATTTTCAAAGAACCAAAATTAAATAAAAAACTGGTAATTTAGAGAATGTCACTGAACTGCAGCTTTCTTCAACATTGAAAAGTGTCTTGGAATAAAAAGAAGACATCCTCTCAAACAACTCCTTTGGAAATAAAGGCTAGATCCTTGAAGTTACTGTTGACTTATCATGTTTTAGTGAGTTTCACACATACTTAGTGTATCTGAGGCCTGGCCCAAAAACATGACTGGTCCCTTAGCTTATTTTCAGGAATCAGAGAGGTAGCTTTCTGTGAGTGCTTGCTTGGTACTTGACATCAAATTTCTTTTTAAAATGCAGTCTGTGCAACTGCATTTTATCTGCAATAAGCCTTAAAGCCCACTCAAAGCAGAAGCTCTAGAGCAAAGGGAGAGTTTAGCAGGAAGAAGCAATTAGATTAAGAGGAAAATCTTTTGTTAGTTATACAAGGAAGAATTCAGTCCCCTACACTTTCAGCCTGCATAAATCATTGTTGTTCCAGTGGCAACAAGGGAGCTGTCAAATTAAAGCTATTCAGAGTTCTACCTTTTCTTTTTGTAGCATCTCTTCTCTATTGAAAGAGTGATACTGCACCTGGGAGAGCTGCAGGGGTAGGACCTGGGGTTTACTATTACAATATACCTACTTTGTGCTACATCCCAGTCAAATTTCCTGTATGAAGTCAGTTTACTTGACCCAGAAAGATGACCACAATTAATGGGAAATTGTGGTAGCTCAACAGAAGAGGAAGAGCCTGTATTTCTGTCCTTCTGCTCACTGCTGGCTTTTGGAGTGGGAAATGGCTGAAGAGAAAGGCCAATGCTTGTATGGGGCACATGCTGCAGCAATCACCAGCCTGTGCTTCTGTAAGTGTAAGGCTGCCAACCAGCAAAGCCAAGTGAAAACACCTCTGGTTAGCACATGTTCCCGCCTTGCAAAGATGTGCCTCATGCCTGGGGGATTTTTAAAGCAGAACGTCATGCCCATTACCCTCATACATCTTATACAGTGAAAGTATGAGGATTTCATTCAAGAGATTCATATGCAGCCACAACTAGTGTTTTACCTATTAGCGTTGTAGTGCTGGGTTTAAATAGCTTCTGTTATTTACAAATGGGCTGTCAAGACTGTTGCTGGTGTATGACTATTTTTAATAGAGGCATTATCAATTAAATTGACTATATGAGTTCAAAACTGCCATGAGAAGCCTATTTTATGAATACAGAACATTAGAAAAATCCCTTTACAGGAGTTACTCATAGAGAACCAAAATAAATTACAGAGTACCATGTGCCATTAGGACATTATTCATTCATGACAACATGACTTTGTCTTCTATGAACCCTACACTGTATAAAGGAAGCCACTGAAAAGTTACATGTGGCAGCACAGTAGGGACTGGTGCCGACAGTGAAAATATAGTAACCACTAAAAAGTATCTGAACTGCAACTGCATCTGTCACACACAGCCTTGGTGGGATTGGCGGAAACCCTAGGAGAAAGAAAATACTTTGGCTTTACTAAACCATCTGTGGGAGCCATGTGTTTTCCCATAGCTGATTTTTAGTGGGTCAGAAATCTCTGTCAAGTACAAGTGCTAAGGCAGCCAATGCAGAGACAAGGCAGCAGCTCTGGGATTTATATCGTGGAGTAACATGGTGCAGCTGGAATATGCTTTGCTGAGACTCCTAATGCCCACATATGTGAGAGGTTTTCAGGCAGTATCAGAGACCCTTTCTTCTCCGCTGTGACCAGAACTTTTCTGTCTTGATTTAGATCTTGTTGGCCTTTTTCCTCCAAATGGGTGGATGGGTTAGGTAATTAGCAAAAAGAAACCTAAAATATGAATGCATTAAGGACAGAATAGAGTAATGTACACAGTAAAACCTCAATTAAAACCCCGATTAGACAAAATTTACGTGTTGTCTCACTCACTGGGGGGCAGAAAGTGATTAAGAAGTTGAATGAGATGTCCCTTTTATAATATTCCCTTCTAAAGGAAGGGTAGACATGCAGGGGAAGGATGGAGATAAAGGAGTAGCACACATGAAGAGTTTGTCCTGACATGCTATCGGTACTCTTTTTGCATTGCAGACCTGAGAGATGGGAAATGTTCCTTGGTCCCAGAGTATGTTGATATCTGGAGTCAAGCCTGTATTCCACTGCTGCAGACACCCTCCAGTCTATACACAAAACCTCACTCAGCCCCAAGCCCACTGCTCTACCACCAAGGAAACTACGATTTTCCATGTGCCTGACTGTCCCTTGCTGTTCCTGAAGAACAAAGAATTTATAATGGACACATCATTTGTCATGAATTGTTGCTGTGAAGGGACCTAGTAGATACTTCCTCTGCAGGCTGGAGGCTGTTGAAAGCACACACTATGATTTTTATCAGTATGCTGTCATTGAAAACTAGCTAGGTAATCCAACTGAGAGCTCTGCATCTGTGGCTGATTTATGAATAGTTCATAGTGAATGTTCCAAATCCAACCCATTTTTATTTAATTTTTAAGTGTCTACCCATTACTTCATATTTTCTGACCCTTGTATTGTCAAGCAGGGCTCTTTGTAACTCTTTACTTGCACCAGACCTTACTACTTCAAAGCCCCTTTATTAGTCTGAAAGGCTCAGTTAGAATGTGGTGGTTCTGGACTAACTCTTGTCATTAATTTTAATCACAGCAATATCTGAGAGACATGCAAAAACATCCTGAAAAGATAACGGAAGTAATCTTGCCTTGAAAACTAAACAAATTTTCATGAGAGGTCTCAAGTGTCTCAAGTTTCCCCTCAGATGTGACTGTAAACATGCTCTGCATGTTCAACATTCTCCAGAGTATCCCACAGATCGTGTGCCTGCTCTGCTATCAAATAAGCCGCACCACCAGGGTTATATTTAAAGATTAGTCAACATGGAGGTTCCAGACACTATGCTTGGTAAAGAAGACAAAAATGGACCTTGCATCCTGTGCTAAAAATGGCCAAAATTTTACCTTCGGAAAATTAGGGAAAGAGAAAACATTAATAAAGTATATTGATTCTGTCATATATATGCACCTGCCAGTAATCATCTCCTCTGTTTTACTTGGATACAGACCAAGACATCTATCTTTCATCCAGAATATAAGGGTAATGGAATGGAAATTAGAAAAGATCCCTTAATGTAGTCTAGAGCAATT
Source organism: Sakesphorus luctuosus (assembly GCA_013396695.1). Classification (NCBI taxonomy): domain Eukaryota; kingdom Metazoa; phylum Chordata; class Aves; order Passeriformes; family Thamnophilidae; genus Sakesphorus; species Sakesphorus luctuosus. The sequence continues at coordinate 177,983 of VWZD01012912.1, read as the reverse complement.
TTTGTAATGTGTTCCTTTGCACCTAATGTAGGGAGATATAAAATGTCAGAATAATTGTTTAATTTTAAGAGAGAAGTCCAGACTTAACTCCAGACAGGATAATGACTAAATCTTACAGACACATGTTTTGGTTTGAATTCTACATATGAATGCAGAAAAGAGATTATATCAGTTATGCATATGAGTAATTTAATATGGAACAAAATATGTGAGCAAGCAATTGTGGGGAAGATGAAAAGTCACATTACATAAAAGTGCCCAGCATTACTTTGTGAATTAGCAATGCTCTGTGTCATTCAACTGTCGGAAAGAATCAAGAATGTCACTGTGACCAATTCTTCATATGGCATTACAGAAGGTTCTGCTGCACTTGGGATTAATTCAGCTGACTTCTAGTGACCATTAGCAATACACCAGTAAGAGGCTTGCAGGAAAGACCCATTCAGAAATTTACATTTAATAAAAAATAACTATTCCAGTGTAGAATTCTGCACATCAATAATACTAAACCTTTGTCACTAAGACTGGATTTTATGGCAAACAATTAAAATGTGCAGAATTCATACATTTTAAATTCTGTGTTGTCATTTAGTTTCAATAAGCATTATTCAGTGGTAGGTGTAAAACAAATAAAAAACTGCCACTGCGCAGTATTACGAAAGAAATAAATGCATTTCCTTATTGAGATTATGAAATGCATACAAGTGGAGGCATATATGAAATATGCTAAATTTTTCTCCTGAAACTTTCCTTCATATCATGTGTAGAATGAAAACCAAAAGAATTGTTGTAGTATTAAACCAGAGCATATTGTCAGAATCAAAAATATGCCATCCCAAATTTACAAACATAGAAAAGTCTTAGTTGCATTCAACTGTTGACAAAGATGGAAGGGGATTTTAAGGGTGTTTTAATTTTTGTTTTCAACCATTTCTACTCTAAGCATTTTCAACCATGAACAAAAATGGAAGCTCATAGAAGTCTTGTAAAAATATTATTAATAAAATTCGATTTCTTTGTGGAAAAGATCTATCTGAAATTGAGTGAGACATATACTAAGAGAGCAGACCTTGACCCAGGAGATTTATGTAACTGTGTAAGTATTCTGGGAAGTGAGATATTGGAAACATCAGCTGTCAACATTAAGGCATGACTTTTGGCATCCTAGTACATCATTATCCATTGCCTCTGAGACGATCCGGAAATGGAAGTAAATGATAATGCATTAAAATAAATTGACAAAGATGTATATAGCAGTGTAAAATACTTTGCAGTGAATGCACTCTCTTACAGCATTTCTGCTGGGTTTGTCCATGGTAAATAAAAAGATCAAGGAGTAGTTTAAAGAATTCCACTTACTAGGATTGTTTTCTGCCATATATAGGCTTACTGCTTATCAAATATGTATAGAGGTGGTAGATTCCAGCTGAGGTAGAATTTATCTGGAGTCATTACCAGTGCATCTACTCCCTAAAGCAAGTCAATCCTTTTTTTTAAATGTGAGTGACTTTTTATCTCAAAATTATTTGTTCTCTATTTAGGCACAAGGACAGAAGAATATTTTTATTTGTTCTGTTATCCAACTAATGCCTTTATTCACTTGTAAATGTCAGTCATGACCAATTCTGTCACTGATGAGACTAATCAAGTATACAGTCACTAATGAAGATGATCTTGCTGATCTGTGCTGTCTGGTTACATTACAGCTCAAAATGCAGTTTTAGAGTTTGTGTTAAGGATGGCAGAACAGCAGCTGTCATTTTGAACTATAGTTTTACAAGAGGTTCTTATCTAGTATTTTTTTAAATAGGTATAATAATTACAGTAACAAATTTATCAGTAAAGTTGGGCAAATTGCTGAGTCTACAAAAATAGAAACTGGGGGATATGGTATGGTGTTATTAATTAGAACATCTTTCCTTAAACTCTCCAAGGCAGAATGAGACATTTCCTTAATAACCACCTACATTTCATAAAATTTTTCCTACTGTGTTTTTTGAGTCTCCATCAGGCCTGTATCTACTCATAATATCCTGTCTGAGGTAGAACTAATTTCACTGTAAACTCTCTGAAAAGTACCTATCTTACTGAGCACACAACATCTTTGTTGAAATACAGAAGGGTGCTTGAACTAAATCCATTCTAGCAGCTATGGTTTTGTCTGCTAATGAAGAGGATTACAACCATATGGTGCATCCAGATTGTATGTGGAAACAGTATTAATTCCAGAAAATCGATGTTATGCTCCTGATCACTGTAACTGTAAGAAAAATAATATATACATGCATAAATTTGCAGTAGCTGTAGGAAACAGTTTCCCAGTTGATGAGTAACAGATTTGATGTTCTTATTTCAGAAAGGGGAAGATGCAAAGTCCTCTTGTCAATCAGAAAGAAAATCAGGGTGTTTCTGGCCACTTGCTGATTCTGAATCACAAAGCAAGTAGGATTATGTCTATTTTCAATATTCTGTGGGAGCAGTCAAAACTGCTAACTTTTAAAGGTCTCCCAGTTACTTGTTACAAGGACAAACTTTACTTGGTAACACTGGGCTGGATTGTGTGTTGGCAAGAAATGATGCCTTTTTAGATCTGCAGGAGGTAGGCAAGACCCTTACTCTACTGACCCTACGAGGATGGACACTAATTGGTGGACACACAAGCATGTAATGTCTATTTCCTCAAACTACTGTACATACTGAAAAGAAAAGACATGGGAGTCATCTTTGTGCAACTTTTGTACACACAGAAAACCCTCAAAATTTGCCTTTTGACTATCATGGATGAGCCTCTTGGATCTGTCTGAAAGAAAGGGATGGTGACAAAGTCATGCAGCTGCTTGGCTGGATACCTGAGCCATTGGTATCATGCAGACAATTCTGCTGAATACTTAGGGGATTCATTAGCATCAGAATGAACTCTTTGTCCCTAAATAGGAGAGTATTTCCTGGCAATGTTGCTAGCAACATTATTCAAAGTTGGTACATTCATGTCTGCAGGCTGACTTAATGGGGCCAGACTCAGAGACAAAAGCTAGCTAATGTTAGAATTAATTTTCCACTATTTTTGTCCTCATGTTGCTAGACAGAAAGTGCAGAAATTGAGTGGAAAGGAGAGGGAGAGTTTGAAGGGACCATCTGGCTCAAAGTCTTGGCCTCCAGAATTGCTCTGTTGAAGATACTTAATGCAAAATCAAAGGCATGAGTTTGTTCCATATTCCTACTCAGAATCACATAGATTTACAGAATATGCTGAGTTGGAAGAGACCCACAAGGATCATCAAGTCCAACTCCTAGGCCACATAGGACCATCCCCCAAGAGCCACACCCAAGACTCACATCTTGTACCTGAGAATATCATCCAAATGCCTCTTGAACTCTGTCAGGCTTGGTGCTGTAATGACTTCCCTAGAGAGCCTGTTCCAGTGCCCAACCATCCTCATAACAATTTATTTTAATTTTCTTTTCAAGACCCACTTCAGTTTCTATTACATTTCCTTTTCCGTACATTTGAACTACAAAAACGTAATTTTTTTGCCAAACCATTCCTTTTCTATATTGTTCCAGGGGAATTGTCATCATCATCATGGCTTCACTTTGCAAATGAAGATTTGGGAAGGGCTCTACCCATGTGAGTGTGTCCTTCGAACCTGCACAGTGGATTTTTTTAGGTGAGGCACAGCGTGTGCAGAACTGGCCCCACCCTATAACTCCTAAGGTTCATCTGCCATGGCCATGTTTCTTTGCTATTTAATTCCTCTTAGTAAAAATTCAAAGTATTGCACTGCAGACCTAAAGCGATTCTACCACCTTCCTAGCAAAAACTTTTAATTTCATTCCCATAAGTCTTTCAAACTAACTTCCTCTGTTTCTTTACAGTCACACTTTGAAAGTCATTCACTGTTTTGCCCAATTTTTTTTTATATTTCATTAAAAAAAAAATCAAAATCTTTCACATTTCTTCAATCCAGGACTACTTAGTACGAGCATTTTTGTATGTGATTTTTGCTGCTCATGAAATCCAAATCCAAAATAGCATTACTGTTTCACTGATTATTTGTCAAAAAGTTTGCTAAATATAATATCTCACGTCTAGGTCTTTTCATCTTCAGTACTTGGTGTGTGTCTTGGGTTTGAGCTGGCAAAATGCCAGCTGCTCAATACTAAATGAGAGTCTCTCTTTCCTCACCAAGAAAAGAGACAAAGCGGGAAAAAAAAGAACAACTTTAAAAGGAGGGGAACAGGCGATGATACAGTCTCACCCCGTCCCGGGCTAGAAAACCAACTGAAGAAGGGGACTGTCCCCATTTTCTCTTCTCTGGGTTTTTTTGTGGTTTTTGTTTTATTCCCCAGCATGTATTTGAAAAGCTGAAATTTTTCCTCTCTCTTTCTCTTTCTTTATACATATACATATATATATATATATATATATATATACGCACACACACACACACGCCATCACTTTGTATGTATTTCTCTTATTATTATCTAGGTCCATATCCAGCTCTGAAAATCTGCAATACTGTTTTTATCTTTCTTCTTAGGATCAATCTTTGTAAGAAAAGATTTCATTTTATTTTTGCTGCCATTGTGCACTGCATTCCATCAGTTACTTAACACAGACACAGCACAAAGGCAGTTAAATGCTACCCTGACATCAAGTCTCATCAGATCTCAGAAGCTCAGCAGGGTCAGCCCCAGTTAATACTTGGATGGGACACCCCCTGGGAATACCTGTAGGCTGTAGGTTCTAGTCTTGAGGACTTCACTGTCACTGTCCAAGCTCACTTGGCCATGGCAGATGAACCTGAGGAATTAGTGTGGGGCCAGTTCTGTGCATGCCGTGCCTCACCTTAAAAAATCCACTGCACAGGCTCGAAGGGCACACCCACAGGGGTAGAGCCCTTCCCAGATCTTTTTTTGTGAAGCTGAGCCATGATGATGACACAGCACAACCACCTCCCTCACTTTTCTTTTCTGAATGTACAAATACTTTCATTCCAGTTAACCCTTCCTTTCCTCCATTTTCTCACTTTTCCAGCAATGTCTCTCTATATGGGCCATTAATTTATGACTTGAACTCAATGATCCTTGTGGAGCTCTTCCAACTCAGAATATTCTCTGACTCTGACCTCTCTCTCCATTGCCTCGTTTCACAACCTTCCCAAGAATTTCAGTCTCTTTCTGAAGACAAACCTTTGAGTTGTTCCCACCAACTCAGTTCTGAGTTCCCAGATACAATATGTATCTTTATGTGTATTCTTTAACTTGCAGCTTAATTTTTTTATATAAAGTCATGTGATCACAGCATATAGATAATTTCAAGTGCTCATGGTGTTTTACAGGGAGTAGAGGTTATCTGAGGCTCTCTGATATTTGCATGGCTTATACCCTTTTGGAGAAGTAATGTTAAACTTCATGAAAAGGTATACTGCTGAATGTAATGGTTGAATACAAAATAATCACCAAGAAATATGTTATTGCTCTTCAAACCCTTGAATTCTTTTAATCTGTTTTTCTGGACAGGAATAATACCCAAGCATTGCATTCTTGGATTAGGTTTCTTCATCAGATTAAACAGTTTGTTGTCTATGGCAAGAACCTGGCTGCCTGCTCTGAGATGAAGACCCACCAGTGGCCTTTTTCCCCTTTAATTCAGCTTTCTCTTCTGTCCTGAGTTTGCCCAATGTGCTTTGGCTGCCCAGTAGAGAGCACTTTTTTGATTCTCTTTAGTAACATTGCCAATTACTCCTCTAAGTAGTGAGGCTCTAGTGATATTCTGGCATTAACAACACATTTACTTCTCTTTGGTACACTTTTCTTCTGCTCATTTTAGTTCCTGCACTTCATCATGCCTTTGTCTCCAGAGCATTTTCCTATTGTTTCTGTACACTGTCTCTGAAGGCTTTTATTGTCTCAATATCTGCTTACTGTAGATCAGTTCTTTTCCTCATTCTTCCTTGAAGGCACAGAGGCCTTGCAGAGAGACCCAGACAAATTGGAGGGCTGGCCATGCACCAGCTCTGTGAAGTTTAACTGCAGCAAGTTCCCATTATATCACGCTGCTGACATTTTTCCTTTACATAGTGAGACTGCTCCAGTCTAAATCCATGGGACTCCATGAGACTGTTCTTTTGCACATAGTCAGGTGTTTTTCTCAAAGACACACGATGCCAGTGGTCCCCTTTCTTCTATAGAGATTTTCCTTTTGGTTCCTTTTGTATACCAGGTATAAGCAAACCATCCCAGCTTTCTACCACATCCCTAAAACTCTGTTTGAGGTCTACAATTGTCTTGATTCACATGTTCAGGACCTGAAAACTCTTTGGCAGCTCTGTCAGGGAATATCTTTGATGAATAACCAGATCTAAAATGCTGCTAATCTTACAGCTCCAATATTCAGCCACCTGCATAACCTACGTCGTATTTGATATTTCCCTTGCTAGTACTATAACCACCCTCTCCATCCACTTCAACATTTCCTAATACATTAATAGGAACAAATCCCATCTCTCTCTCTGATCCTCCTAACTTATAAGCAAACTGAAGGTTGATGTCCTGTTGACAGATTATTTTGTATGCTTTTTCTTTTAAAGTTTTCTACTGATTCAGTCCTGCCCTTAATTTGTGTTAGCTAGGTTGAGCTTTCTATTCCTTCAGTTTCTGCAAGATCAAAAAAAATAATAAAAAAAATCACTTACTCTACCAGGATCATCATGAAAATGTCCTACAAAATAGAAATTCATATTAAATCAAATAGCCAATTAAACTGACACTAAACAAAATCTTCCCCACAACAAGATTAGAAGCTTTCCCTTAGCTCACAAAATTTTGGCAACTAGCCTTGATTTTTTAGAATCAGCAAAACAACTGAGAATTCCAGATTGAGGAGAAAGCATAAAGCAGATTAACCATTCTCGCAATATGGTATAGCAACAAAAAACTGAATATGATCTGATGCTCAACTCAGAAGTTTTACCTTATGGAACAAAAAATGTTTTCATCCTCTGATTGAGTTAAAACAGTACTGTGCTGTCTGAGCATGTCATTATTCCATCGTAGGAAGAGTTTCTTTTAAGGAACAAAAGCAAATAAACCAAAATTAGATGAATTCTCACACATCAAATGTCTTAAAATACTTAAATATGTACTTCCTTATACAAAGATGCTGACCCATGAAGGTTCCATAACAGCAGGTGATTAATAAGAAATTCTGGGATAAGCTGAAAATTGCATGGATCTAAAAAAAGGACATTGCATTTATTTCACTCTGATAGCAATTAATATTATGGGAAGACCAATGCCAAATATAAAAAATAGTAGACTCATATCGATTTAGAGTCTAAGAGTATTTAATCAGTGTAACAGTAGGAAAATTGCTCCTTTAAAATCAGTGCTTCAGTTAAATACTGAATATCAAGCTTTTGTCTTTCAAGATTTAATGGGGAAAATCCACTTATCCCTTTGATCAATCATGGATGACTTAGTCTTTTTTTGTTGAAATCTTTGAAAATCAGTCTGTGTAACTTCCATTATGCTGTTAATACCTTCCAGACTTTAAATATAAACTGTGGAAAAAGAAAAAAAAAAAAAAGGAAGGAAGGCTGCACTGTGCTGTTTAGTAATAGTTTAAAAAAGCTGATTGGAAGAACTTAGGAATCACAGTCAAATAACATAGCGATAATATACTTTTAAATATTTTTCACCTTGCAATTTTCATAAGATTGTTTTAGAGTTATAGAGGAAGATCTCTGTTAAGAAGATTAGAGCTTTGAATATTCTTACTACAGTGAACCAAGGATAGTTAGGATGACAATACAGCTGGCTTTGCAGGTCCTCAGTTGATTTTTTTTCCTTCTAGCCCATGAGATAGAGAATTTGATATCAAATTTTAACCACTCTTAAACCTTAGATGGTTTGGTTCTTCCTAAATAAAACCCCCTAATCTTTATCAAATAGTAAGCATTTTTAGGACAGCTGAAAATAAAAGTGAATTTCAAAATGGAGAAGTTAGGCAACAAAACTCATCAGAAATAAGTAAATATGACCTATCCAATGTCATTTTTCAAGCATAAGAAATTGCAAAACGTGGACTTTAATGCCTATGTCTGTCTGCAGCCCTGACAGACTGTGAATAGCCTCTGTGAATAACTGCCTGGGCTGTGCTGTTAGTGATACCGAAACTCAAGGATATACTGATGTGCTAGCTAATTAAATTAAAGCCAACTGAGATACATATGAAATCATACCAAAAGTCCTCAAATGACAGTGTTGATATATCCTAGATGAAGAGATGAAACACGTGGGATTAATTCAGTATTATGTGAGTGTAACAATATTTGGGTGTTCAAGCTCTGTTGGTGGAAACTAGTACACTGACGTGGCAAAACCAGAACTGCATAAAAAAAAGCACATCTGGAAAATACCCTGACAGACAACATGCCTTAAAAATAATAAGATCACTAAAAGGTGACTGAAAAGTGTAAGTTCCAAAGTCCACAGCCTTTAAATCAGATATTAAAGCAAATATGAAAAAGAAACTATTCGAGGAGGAAAAATATTTCCCTAATGGCAAATTGGGACACTAGGAGCCTGTGATTGCCTTAAACTCACTCCTTTCTTTCTTTTCACGGGGAATCTGTCAATGTGGGAACTAAGTGGGAGCTTGAGTTAAAACCCTGAGATATGGCTCCTGGAAAAGACAGTATCAGTGCTAGCAGACGTGAGTGAATTATCCACCGCTAAACAGAGATGAAGGACTTTATCTGCTTATTATGGGCAAGTGCTGATAAATGATTGTATAATTAAAATGGAAATTGAGTCTTGAGCTGCACTGGCTCCAATGTGAGCAAGCATGCTGAGGTGATGCTTGTCCTCATGCTCTGGTGACAGGCACAAGGTTAGACATCTGTTCTTTGCTTTCAGTATTCAAGTGAATCATCTGATCATCCTCCCCTCTATAAATTCCTCTATTTCATGCTTTGAGACCTACAGACAGTCAAGGAGTAAAGTGTTACCAGTAATAAGAGGTTTCCTAGGTGGCCTTAAATAATTCAGTTACCCTGGTTTAGTGAGAGAGCAACACTAATTCTGGTGAACTCATTTCAGATATGTCTCAGAAGCACAGACAGTCACCACTCATGTACTAAAACAAAAGAAAATGGAAGTCTGAGAGGAATTTTATGGTAAAATAAAATTCATGTTGAAGTAAGTGCCTGATATAAAGAATAGTAATAATGTTGTTATAATAGTGACAGGCTCAGCATATAAACCAAGCTAGGTTTACAGAGAAAGGCAATAGCTTTTACTGGACCAATGAGGTCATTGGAAAAAAAATAGAGAACCTTTCAAGCCCTTCTTCACTTTGGAGTATGGTAATTGGCATGCAAATGGAACCATTGCAAAAATAATTAAACTAGCTATGTTTGGGGAATTGATCTCATCAATCATTAACAAGAGTTACCAAAAATACACACTCTTCATGGGTAGGAAGAAGGAAAGCTGTAGAAATCTTTTATCACTACTTCACACACTTCAGACGTCCTCAATAACTAAATTGATTTAAACCCCAAATTCAGCCCAGCTGACAGCCTAGTTTGTAAACCATAATAAATAATACTGAAAATGTTTCTACATATTTTTATAAAGTTTCCACACATGTGAATTACTCAGACACTTTCTGTCATATGAAGAATATCAACAGTTTATTGCTTTACCCAGCTGTCAGTCAACCATTACCTTTTCTATGATTCAGCTGAACCAAATAAAGTGAATCACTAATACTGGGAAAGCAATAGGCCTTACGAGTTTAACAGCTGAATGCCAGAACCTAAAAACAGAGCTAGCAGGGATGTGGAAAGTAGGGTGTGAAACACGAACTGGGGAAGAGGTGTGTAGACGTGAAATCTCTTAATGATTGGAATAAAATGGGACAGTGGGGAGAAATAAAATGCAAAACTGGAAATGCAGATTCAGAGAACATCTGCACAGAGCAATGGACTACCATGCCGAGAGCTATCACAGATCAGAGCAATCGGATCTGGGCAGCATGCAGAAAGACTTGGTTCTAACAGTGGCTGCATGGTTCCCAGGTTAATGAGCTAATAAGCCCTGCCAGTCAGCTCATCACTGCCTATTCCTCAGTTACTATGGTCTCCACTAGCCAAAATGTTACAGTACAGATTTCTAGTATTCGCATCCTTTAAAGATATTTATCTAGAAATTAATATTATAGAGTTAAGGAGGGATTGCTTTGGAAATACACACTGCTCAGAAGTACAATCTTTATCTTGTATCCCGTAAGATCTCTACAGCAAAAAGATAGCTAATTTTATCCTCTTCAGTGCTCTTCCCTCTTTTTTCACCTACATGTCCAAAATGTCTGTTGCAAACTTTGTACTGAGGAACTTTACAGATGCTGATGATTTTGCTGCTTGCTGCTTTTGCCATATATACATATTTAAAAAAAAAAAAAAAAAGGAGTTATCCCTTTGCAGTAAGGAGGGCAGAACACTCCTGAGCTGGAGCTGAAACTGAATATGGTAGAGATGCATCACTGGAAACAGCTGAGCATTATCTTTGGTTTGAACAATGCCTTTGCTGCAGGGGAGGCGATCAATGGAATTTGCATAGCTAATAAGATCCAAAAACTGGCTTTTCACCTCTGGCACCCTATGATTCAAAGCTCTTTCTGGTAACACTTGCAGATGTGTTTTAAGAGTTTTAATTCCCAGTGGACATCTATCTATTTCACAAAGCCGCCCTTCAGCGTGAGCTTAACTGGGAAAGTCAGGAGTTTGTAGTGGTAACTAGTAGCAGGAATGATGTGGATCAGATCCTCTATAAAACCCGTGAAAAAGAAAAGTTTATAGTCACTATTGTGCACTAACTCTGAATCTTAACACCACTGGATGAAGCCCATTAGCAATAACAGTGAGGTGGTTATGAAAGAATTAGGTGGGATATTTGTCTCCAGTATCACATAGCAAAAAAAACTAGTCAGCCCCAGTGAAGTCATTGCTTCTGAATATGAGATTTATTGCATCTAATCAACTTGCATATCCATATCTTATTTAATGATATGCAATCACTGCCCTCTGTCAGATGGGTTTGGATATGTCTGAATAAAGGAAATGATACCTTCCTGACTTTTGCTGTGTTCCTCAGATCTGCTGTGACATTTCACTGCACCATGTAAGAACATGGCAAAATTTCTCATTTTACAATCTCTTTCTCAACAGAGTGAGATAAAAGCAACTCAGGAAGAATCCAAGAGAGGTTCATAGCGAGGTGCTCTGTGTCTGTGTTTCATAAGGTGCGGAGTGACTGAGCACTTACATGGGAGATACTCAATTTTCTCTCTCAAACTGCTTTCAATCATCAAAGTGAAGGAAGAAAAGGACAGTTAAATGCCTCCCTGACATCCAGTCCTGTCAGATCTCGGAAGCTAAGCAGGGTTGGCCCCGGTTAGTACTTGCATGGGAGACCTCCTAGGAATACCAGGGACTGTTGGTTCTGATCCTGAGGACTTCACTGTCACTGTCCAAGCTTGTTTGGCCATGGCAGATGAAGCTCAGGAGTTAAATGGTGGAGGCAGTTCCACGCACGCTGAGCCTCACCTAAAAAATCCACTGTGCAGGCTGGAAGGGCACACCCACGTGGGTAGAGCCCTTTCCAAATCTTCATTTGTGAAGCTGAGCCATACATATACATAGAGGAAGAAGGAACAAAAGTGATGCAGCAGTATGAATTTTCAGCAATATGGAAATAAATACTAGAAATCCACTCCAGTGCACAGCTGTGCTGGGAGGAAAAGTGTTGACTGACTTCTGATCATTTCCTTGTTTTACTCTGTGTGTTAAATGTATTTTCTCAACCTACTTCAATGAAACTAGAGACAGATTTATTTTATCCTTTTTTCTATCATTTCCAGCGTCAGTGTAGCCCAATGCTACAACTATCCTATATCTCATCAATTGGTAGTGTGATTTCTTAACTAACAAAACTCAGTGAAATGTGAAATTTAAGCCTGTATGGTAGACTGAAATTTTCCGAAATTTAAGGAAGTAGAGACTGCTTAAAGAAGAGTGATTATTTTATTTAAATAATGTTTGTCACAAGAACAATCTTGGTACAGGCCCAAAATATGTCAGCATTAGTGTTAGGCATGTCCACGGGAAACTGAAAGCAGCATAACATTATGAAGTGGAAAACTGGCAAAAGAAGTTTTTAGTTTCTGTTTAGAACATTTTCATATTTCTTGACTCAAAAATGAGTTTTGGAAAATGAAAAACTTGTTGCAAATACTTGCCAAACATTGCACTAGAATGTAAATGGCCTGTTGTACTCTGTACTGTTGAGTCACATAGAGTAACAACAGCAAGATGCAAAATTTTTCTAAAGAAATGCTTCTAAGAAGACTTTGGCATTTTTGGCATGCTTTTAATTTTACAGAGCCACAAATAATGGTGCCTACAAATTATTTTTTCATGCATTTTTATTGCTACTCTGTCTGGAAATATGTTAATACTTTTTAATAACGTTAATTTAATCTTACCTATTTTGCCCATATTGAATGTGCAAAATGCCATAACCATGAGATGTGCCTGTAGTAAGGATAGAGGCCATAAAGACTAGGACCTTTTACTGTGCGAATGACCTGTGAAGAACATAATTCCTACCAGGAGGTGTATAGATTGACTCCAGACTAATTTTTCAATAATGGATACAAAATAAATATTGCAAAATAAATAAATAAATGAAAAATCATTTACTTACTCTGCACTCATACAATATGTGTCTGGGTACAGCTGTTTCCTAAAGCACTCTAAAGAAGCAGAGATGGAGGAAAGAGGGGAAAACAAACACCTTTGTGTTTTCTTAGACCATCAATACAGCATGTTTCTACATTACTGGCCAATCTTTAGCTGGCTCTTTGAACAAAAGTTACTGCTTCTCCTGAAGGCAGTGTAGGTGTGCTGATCATGTTCCCTGACCCAACAGGGAACAGGCTAAATTCATCCTAAGAGCTCACGGTAATCTGTGTACAACTGTGGAAAAACAGAAGAAGCTGGAAAATGAACCCTATGAGATGCTGCTGGCATTTGCACTGTGCCTGGGATCTATTTACTGCTATCACTGTTCAGATATTTTAAAAGGGTTTGAGAAATTTCTTACATCTGTCATTTTGAAACAGACTCTCAACCACAGTTTAGCCAACAGCTGCTTCCCTGGTATCACTATTGTTTTGTCTGCTGCTGCCTCTACTCCTTCCAGTGGCCCATGGGGGTAGGCTTAATTCTTTGTTTTCTCCAATATTATTTCTAATGGCACCACCAATCTCCTTTCCCAGCCCAGGAACATGTGAGGTTCTCCAGTGGCACTACATATCAAATCTTTTGGCCAGTACCACCACTGTCTGCTGACAAACTTCTAATGAGGATTTTTGGTAAGAGAACAGAGATATTTCACTGACCTTCCAACTATGCCATGTTGTGGCTGGCTGTAGATGCCAAGCACTGTTCAAGAAGCTGTGCCTTGTAAATATGAGCACTCAGGGAAGGCATTGTGATTCCCAAGGAAAGAAGAGATACCTGGAGTCAGACAAGTTCAGTTACAGACTAAGGAGACAAGGCCATCACATAGAAGGAAAGCAACTGCACAGGAGGCATAGTGCTGCTTCCCAGAAATGCTATTGTGTCAAAGTGAGTGGATGCAGATCACTATCTGAGGAGAAAGACTGGGCTTTTTGCTTTTAAAGTTCTTACAAAATCTGAGTTTTTCAGACACCTCCATGCACACCTTCATGCAATCTGACAGATAAAATCCTTCAGCAACTGGAGCTGTAATATCTTTTGAGTGTGCTTTTATACTTTAAACCAAGACAATGAGAAGAATAGGGTATTTTAGTCCCTGCTCAATTTAGCCTCACATTCTTGTCACTTCTTTGATATTGGTTATACTTTTGCCAGGTTGTTTTATCTTTCATCTTCTCTCCTACTATAAAATTACAGTCAAAATAGCTGAAATCACTCAAATGATCCTGAGCTGACAAACAAATCCTTCAAAACGAGGGGGAATATCTTAGCTGCTGTATCTTTCCATGTATCTATCATTTCAATGCATGAAAAACATAATGCAAAATACGATTTTTCACCTGATATGTCTTTTTTGCTATTTTTGTTTCAGCCTGTGACCCCTGTATATGTGACCTTTTTATTTGGCTACCTTGGTATTTGTAAAAGAAAAAGTTCCACAGCACCTCTGAGTTATTTTTCAGTTTTGTCCTTGTGTAGTGTCAGTTCTTGTTGTTAAACCAGATTTACACAGAGACTGTGACAGTAACAGCAGCAGCTTGTAGTCTGTCAAGTCTGTCTGAAACGTCCTTCAGTTGCCTTTGTAAATTTAGCACACCTGTACAAAGCCCTTGTTGTGTAAAATGCATGTTCTGGTTTCAAGCAAGTCCTCCACATTTCAAAACAACTCTGGTAGTTGTATGCAAATGCAGAGATAGATTCAAGGCTCTCCCGTACATCTTTTTGTGCCCTTTTGCTGCTGCAGTAATTGCTTTACATTTCTCATTTTTTGTGTTATATTGATGATAATGTTAACATGGGAAAAGGTTGTAACTTTCCTGGTTTCTACTTTTCAGGCTCTTTTTATGGCATAATCACCAACTGGTCCTTTCATGTTTGTTTTTTTGAAGATTGTTCTATACTGAGGTTTTTTTAGTTTTATAGCTGCATGTCTCCTTTTCTGGAAAACTTGGGCCGGTGATTTAAATAAGCAGGTAAGACAATGGTTCAAAAATATCTCTCTGTGGCAATTAATTGCTTCCATATCCTATTTTCCTGTTTTAAATATTTGAGAAAATGACAGAAGGGAATTGTCCAGGCTTTGACTCTCTTTGAAACAAATGTACACTATTTTCCATAAAGGTAAGAAGTTTTGGCTTACTGTCCACCATCCATTAAATAGAATGACTCCCAGAAATGTACCTTGCTCTCTGCTGGGTTGTTCACCCTCCTACTATCTGACAGATATCTTACTTCCAGGCACATTGCTGAATATGGAGCTACCACCAGCAAGTTGTAGATAAACACAAATATACAGGACAAAACAGGTCTTCTTGGCTTCAAGATTCACCTCTTGAAGCTAGAGTTAGATACAAAACTCTTTTTTTTTTAATTTTTTATAAAATGCATCTGGGTGAAGTAACGGTGACATTTCCTTCTTGTACTCTTCTGCTTAGGAGTTAAGAATATTCCTCTTCCATGTACCAGGGACTGGTTACACACCTCTGATTTTGGAAAGTGCAGCTGAAAAGCAGAGACTTCCAGCTTCCAAGAGTGTGCTCCACTCTCAAGCAAAACATGTCTTTGCACAGGCCTTCCATTATTTTTTTCTCTTGAAACTGTTCTGTTTGCTACAATACATTCACAGTAGTCTGGAGTCTCCTCTGCAGGGGTTCCAGGCTGTAATCCCGCCCTCGTCTGTGTTTTAAGACCCTCTGTGACAGGTATGCTCCCTAAATCCCTACAGGATTCACACCGGGTTACACATGGAAATCACAGGAATAAGTAGCTTTTGAAATCCAGCAGGTTTGACAAGTCTTAGACACAGTTTGAGAAAAACAGTGACAAAACCCACCTCATTAGTGTCTCAGAGAAGGTGCAACAGTCTCCACCATTCACAGTCCTCCCATATAGACAAGCTACCTTATGGTGAGCCAGACACTTTGTTTCTCCATGCTCTCCTGGCAGGACACTCAGGGCCCCCTTATGGGCAAGTGCTTAAGATTGTAAAGTTCTCTCTAAGAAGGATATCAAACACCCTGTGCTCCTTATGTCTCCAGAGAAAGGCAGCAGCTGAACAGGATATTTCTAAGTTATGTGTTTGCAGGAGCATGTACTTGGCCTCATATGTAAGTAAACTCTCCAGATCCATTTTTTGGACCATTCTGACCCACTTTTGGATCCATTCTGAGCTTTTCACTTCTTCAGTTTTAAGCATGCAAGTACCAAACGCATATGCTCATTCTTAGTAGGTAATATTAAGCATGTGTGTGTGGTATTTCTCACTGATCATTGATTACAACAAAAAGCAATCATGTAAGGAGTCAATACTGAAAAATATCAGTAAGACAACCTATCATATTTACACCACATTGGAGCCCTTATATTTACTTATGTCCTGAAATCCCCAGAGCAGTTATGATGCCAAATGACTCCACTGAGTTGGGGCATCGTTTGGTGAGTCATTTTCCCCTTGGAGAAATCCACTAGCCTCTTCCTGTTGCTAGGTTTTCAGGGTAGCTAAGATTTTCATTCAGAGCCTGAAATAAAAATAAAATATTTTGGTATCAAAAGCATTAAAAATCTTTCATTTGCTTTCATAAATGTGAAGAGTAACATTTATTCCCATCCAAAAAGAGCAGAATCAAAACTCAGTATCCTAAAAAATCTTTTCAGTAAGAGCAACGACAATACTTTTTGTAGTCTTATTGGTAAATGATGAAAAATATCAATGTCCAGATATATCACAGAAACATACACACTGAAATTGGAAAGGACATACCAGATCAATTAGTTAATCTAGCAAATGAAGTTCTATTTCACACTGTACAATACAATTTATGCTTTCTAATTCTTATTTACAACAACTAATCAAATGTAGAGAAGAACTAACAGCTTTAATGACTGGGAGAGCTTTTTGAATGATTGAATTTTGGAGGAAATTAAATAGTATGCAATCTGCAGAAAATAGAAGTGTCAAAACGGCATTGGACAATTATGTGGTGATCAGAAGTTACTATATAATGTGTTTTTGAAATGGGTGTGTTGGGATCTGAAATGCAAATTCCCCAGCTTTTATATATAAGACATTTAAACTGCAAAACTCCCAGCAAACTGTGTTCCCCTGTGGATACTGAAGGGTTACAAACCTATGTAAGACAAAACACAATTGATGTAGAAATTACAGTAGCCTAGTAACAAGAGAAATGTATTGATGATGGAATGAACCCAGAAATAACTGATGTTAAATTAGCCTGGTAAATGGGCAATTAGCATGGATGAGGTTTGAACAAATATGCCTCAGGTATTACCATGCTAATTACTCAGAGGCTTCATTATTCACACCTTCCATGCCTTTTGTCTTTTTCCTTCAGTTTGTAGGTACGTGTCACATTGTAGCTAAGTTTTATTGTGGAAAAGGGCACCACAGATTTCATTGATAAACACTGCATGACCTCCTCAGTTTGCTCAACCTTGCCCTTTGCTTTTGATCTAGACGGGTCAGAGTTCTGTTGGGTGGGGTACGAAAAATAGATATGGCCCTGGTGCAAATCAGCACATTAAATCTGGCTGATTAAGCTACATCATCCATTCACAGATATCTATTTATTGCAGCAACTATGATGAAGAATTAAAAAAGAAAAAAAAAAAAAGAAGGTGGTCTGATCTGTCAAGACCATTAGACTTCTGAGAAATTCTCCGAAGCTGAGAAGGATCATTAATGAGTGGTTTCAAACCACTACAGTAATTTCATCTTTATGGATTTCCATTATTTGAGCAGTGGCAGAAATATATTAATTAATTTTTCAATGATGCATCTAAGTAACCTTTACATACAGCAGACAAATAAAATCAACACTGAAATCATGGTTTAATTATTTACCTAGCAACAACTTAGAATCAATACAACATCTCTTACTGACTGCAAAAACATAATCTCCTTCCTGTTCTCTTCCTTTTATGTGGTTATCATGCAATCAGGAGACAAAAGACCATGGGATTTTTCTCACATAATTATGGCTCATCAAAACGGCCTTAATGAACAATTCATTCATCAGATTTGACCCTTTATCTGTTGGAGAATTATCTGTGAACTGATCATGGCTTTTATTATTTGGTTGATTAAGAGGTATTTTCAAACACGTCTGAGCCCAACTATACCAAGTGCTTCTTCAAGTGTTTGTTATTTAGAGTTCTCTAGCTGGATGTCAACTCTCTCTCATACGGTATAAGTTTTTTTACTGTTTGATTAAATAGACATATTTTGCATAGTGAAGACCTACCAAAGAAAATAATAAAGTGCTGAAACTTTCCCAGGGAGAAAAGTGAATATACTATGGAGACTTTGTCAGAGACTGAAACGGTTAATGATTTATGCATTCTAAGAGACTTTGCAGGCTTTTGACTTTTGCATTATACCCCTGATGGGCAGTTGGGGCCCAATCCTCTAAAAGTGTCAAGCCCTGAAGAGGCAAGAAGAGCCGTTGCCCTGCCCTCCACGTGAACCTGGTGAATATTGGGGGTTCACTGCCCGGCTGGTGACACTGCTTCATGGAAAACAACCCCCTGCCTCGGGGGGAGGTGCAAAAGGCAGGCTGAGGGTATAAAAATGGACTGGTAACTTTGGGAATTTGGGTTCTGTTCCTCGCCCCCACCACCTGCAGGACTGCTGAGATGCAACGCTGGATCCCTGGGCAGTGATTATGTAACATTCTCATCTTTTCTTATCTCTTCTTTTTCCTTGCTGTCCTGGACTCTTCTCCTGTCTTTCTTCCCCGCTATGCATCTTTCCCCCCCCTCCTCCTAAGGTTATTTTCTATGTCACATTACACGGAATTGTTAAAATAAACACTGATTATCTAGTGTCGTTTCACTTTAATCCATCCCAAAGGGAATATTAATAACAACATAGGTTACCCCCATCCCCTTCCCCAGGAATGGGTTATAACAGACTTCCCAGACAATTTTAAGGTCTGATGTCACAAAGTGTGGGTATAATGTGAAATAGGGATAACAATTTACTGCTGTGCTTCACTGTTATATCTGTCTCAGTATATGTCATTGTTGAAACACTGTCCATCCTTCCAAAATGTCAGGTCTTTCAGAAATTATTCAACATTAAACATCTAGGCTGTTATATGTAACACAGTACCAAGTTCTTAATAGCTTTAAGTAAATGTCAGAAGGAAACAATCTCATCGTTCTTTAGAAAAAAATTGATGCTCAGAGAAAATAATGTCAGTGGTGTAACAGAGCCTAAA
This sequence comes from Sakesphorus luctuosus, assembly GCA_013396695.1. Taxonomy (NCBI): domain Eukaryota; kingdom Metazoa; phylum Chordata; class Aves; order Passeriformes; family Thamnophilidae; genus Sakesphorus; species Sakesphorus luctuosus. The sequence goes on along the minus strand of VWZD01012912.1, from coordinate 158,932 downwards.
TACCATTACAAGTGGCTTTCATGCAACATTCAGAGTACAAATCTACTTATGTTACTCCTAAAGATTTCCCTCCTTCTACTATTCTTAGGTCTGTTGCAGACTTCTGGTAAATAGAAAATGTTATATTTTATGATTTCATACATGTGCACATATTTAATCTTTTCCTTCAGTTTGTCCAAGACAATTTATCAGTCATTATGGAATGGTGATATTTAGTGCTGTGGTCTACCTGGGATTTTGGCACTTTCCAAGAAAAGCACAGTTCCCTCTCTCCTTTCTCCCCACACCTGTAAACCCATTACTCTCCTCAAGTAAGGAATATTTTCTGACTTGTTCAATAAAATAACATTGAACTAAAATACTTTACAAAAGGACTTAATAATAAAAAAGCTGTAATTATACTCTCATCCCTTACCAAAGTACTGTAAATTTTGTGAAAGTGTTCTTTTGTATTGTATTATTCTTATATATTATGCGTTTTGCCTGTCAGTCACCAAGCCTCTAACTTGTAAACTTGCATCATCCACACTTGTCTGTCAGTGTGTTCTGATTAACTTGGTTCTCACACAGAAAATGTGTGTGGAACCTGTAAACCTTTTTCCCCAATGTAATCTTCCAACAAATTTGCGTAAGCACTTACAAAGTAATGACTATCCTTTACAACAGGCCTTTCAGTGGTTTTATGTCACAACGCTCTTATAGAGACAAATAATATTCAAGATAAAGTGCATGTCCCATTCCTGCTTCTCCTCTCTGCTGCATCAAACAAAATCAAACTGGTGCCATCTAACGTGGACAAGTGACACAGATTGAATGATTCATTTAAAATCAAGGGAAACAAAATAAAAAGGTTAGAAAAGTGCTCTGAGAAAGAAAACACGCTGTGTACTCTACCCTATATAATAAATTGTGTCTCCCAGTCTCAACTTTTTGTGATAAAACCCCTCTGTCCTCTGAGTGCAGAGTCCAGTCCAGGTTAGTTTCTTAGGCCAGACTGAGGTTTCTGATGGGAACTTTTCTGCACCAAGACAGTGATAAAGTCTCATTAATTTTGCCCTGTCTGAGGATGTAACATGTAATGACTTTTGTTGGTCAGAATATCTCAAAGGCATGTCTCTCCTCCTCTGCAGCTGAATTTCATTAAAAATATAAAAATTTCGTATTTCTTTCTTCCTCCACCATTTAACTGAAATCAGTCTTGAAGTTTTATAGTTATAGAGGAGATGAAGACAAACACAATTGGGCTCACAGGTATCCTCTCCTTAGAAAATCAGGTGAGGAGAAATATCTTGGTTCTGTTGGAACAAGAGATAAATAAACCACATCTCTTAGATGGGCAACAACTCAGGTAGCTATAGGGAGCCTAACATGGAGTGATAGGTTAGTGAGAAGAATGGAGGAAAATGTTGTTTGTTAAGAAGCGAAACCCTGTGAGCTGAGCACTAGAGCTGTGATCTTTCTTCCTGCTCTCCTATGCCTCCCACACCCCTTCTAACTCTCCCAGGGAGCACTCTACATATCCTACACATTCCCCTTTTCTACCTCCAGATATTTTCCCCATAACTTGAGTAACTGCTGCAGCCCACCAGCTGGTTATATGTGTGTGCTGTAGTGTCCCAGACAATCCTGCATGCAGGACCTGGGCTGACAAGCTGGGCAGCCTTGAGAGTGCTCTCTGTCCTTCCCTCAGTGAGAGCAGTAGGAGGAGCCTCTTCTCCAAGTCTCCCCTTGAACAGCTTTGCAGGTAATTTTTACATCTATCTCCCTCTGTGAAATGGAATGATGGATTTGAAAGAAAAGTTGTTGTCACATGCATGAGAGGAACATGCACATGTTTCTTTAGGAAATCAGACTAAAAAGAGTGCTATTTCAGAAACTCAGCTTTGACATGAGATATACTTAACTCAATGCAAGAGATGTGGCAGCCTATAACCCTGCTACAAGCATTATCATAACTATCACATGAGCAGAAGATTTGTTGTAATGTATATTATCATTGTGACATTTTTTTTCACACAGAAACACACACATACACAGGGCCTCTCCAACAATTTGCATTTGGGTATTTAGAAAAATACAAAGCTCTGCTGGTGTGCATGCATGTAATTACAAGTATTTAGAGGTTTCTAGAGGTGTGCCTCCTGTCTGCTGTCCTCTTAGTCTCTCTTATTATACATCCCTCATGGACTGGAAAACAGAGACAGAAGATTACAGCTCCCAAACATCACATCAGGGGAGGACAGAAACCTAAGTCATGATCTCAAGGAGACTGAGTTGCTATATGCTCTTTTTATCTGGAATGTTTTTTAATATTATTAAGCTTATTTTTCCATCAGTATTGCGCTGTTGCCTTATCTCTTTCCTACACACTTATCAGTGCAGGCCGAGTAATTCATTTCAAATGCCAGTGTAAAGAACATGAGCCTAATTTGTGTTTGTGGATGGTAAAGGTCATACAAATTTAATACTCTCTTCTTGGCGGTTCTAAATACAAGGTCAGGAAAATACAACATATTGGTATCAGTGTAGGAAAGAGCCATGAAGTTTGGAAGGAAAATAATATTTAATAACTTATATAACCTGTTTAGATGCCCAGATCAGGAGGACAACAGAAGACAAATAAGCAAATTAATTGCTTAGCATAAGACATGCTCTATATAACTCAAACCCCAAGTCTGGCTGTTCTACCACTTGAACTGTAGATTTATTTTGATATGTTGGTCTGTGATTTAATCAGACCTTGCACTGCAGGTAGGTGGTTGAGGAGAGGCAGCTAGACAAAGACCAACTTTGTCATGTGTTCAAAGAAGAAGCTGAAGTCAAGGAGCATAACTCCCACCAGTACCCTAATAATTAAAAAAATGGAGCAAAATTAGGTGCTTTCAAATAGTAGCCCCTTATTTCCCCACCCCTCAGAGCCTCTCTGTAGAGTCTGAAGCTCTCTGCCCTCCCCCTGTTCTCAGGATCCAGGAAGAGGCAGTGTTTGCCTCCCTTTCTCCTTTCTGCCTTTGTGCTGGTCCATACAGCTCATCTCTGCCATACGCCGATCACTGCCATACAGCCAATCACTGACATTTCCTAACACCACACAGCACTGACGTGGCTCCAGTCTGTCACTCAGATGCTATTTTCCTTTGATTCACCTTTGGGGATGACTCCCTGTGGGAAAAACTGGCTGCCACTTCTTATCCCAGTCAGCACTAGGGCAGCACAGGGGGCTGAGGAATAGCCCAGCCAAATGTGCAACAAACCCCTCCATGTTCTCCAGGGAGCCCTTGATGAGGATGGCCAGATTTGGTCCTGTATGCTGTGTACATTGCTGTGTTAAAATTACATGTTGTTATAGTGGTTGAGAAGCTTTAATGAATTTCCATTGGTCAGCAAAATCAATTTTTTCCCTTTAGTGGCTCTCTCCAATTTGTGATGGTCTCAACAGTTTCCTCTGGTGAGCAAACTTTCTTCAAAGAAAGGTTTCTAGGGGTGCAAATCAAGTAAGAAGAGATTAGTTAGGGTCAACTGAGAAATCCCCAGGAAAAATATAAAGACTCTCTTCTGGATCCACACAAATTCCTTGTCTCTTCCTGGTTGAATTGCTGTCATACTCCCAAATAAAGCGCTTGAATCAGTAGTTGGCAGCTGGCCAGCATGTCTTTCATCCTATCCAAAAAGTGAAAGGCAGGGAATTTGTGAGCTTTTCAGAGCAAGCCAGTGATGAGTTTGCTCAGCAGAGATTGAATTTCTGGAGAACAGCTTGCCACAGCTTTTGTCTGTCAATGCTATCATTTTGTCTACCCATCCTTTGTCCCTCCTGATTTCCCCTCACACTAATACCAAATGACGGGCTTGCCCATTTAACTCTGCAGGCTAAACTTCAGCTTCATTACTATGTATTAGATCTATTTTCACTCCAATTTAACTTTAATAGAGTAATTTGCAGAGTTCTTAACTGAACCACAAATCTCTTAAATTACTATTTTACTTCCTGTGTATGGATCCAGCTTAATATTTAACATTTTTTCTAATTTAGTATTTATGCAAATGTCACACTTTGGTCCTCCCTCTTCACTCCCTACTTGGATCCTGGCTTAGAGGGCATCCTAGTCATAGCTTTACTGCTGTCTGCTCCCATTAGACTGATCTGAGGAATCAGCTGTGACCACAGCTTAATGCTGTTGGACCAGGCACAGCCTGTGACAATGAACTGCTAAGCAATAATCCTTTAGAGTGATTTCTTTAGTGTCTGTGGACTAACAGTCCAATGGCTTATTTCACATCCTGGTGCTGAAGACATTGCTCTTTCCTTCAAGAATGTTACATTTTCTGTCCCTAATTTGTGAGTTCACTTACAAGGAGTAATGTGAACTTGAAAACACCATGGCCAGGTGCTTTTAACCTATGCCCACAAGCAGACTGAAAGTGTTTGCAATACATTTAGGAACAGCCCAATTTAAGAAATCTGCTAGCTGTGGCAGACAACACATTCATACTTATGTACACTGGATTTTCTTGTCCTTGTGACCTAAAGTTAAGAGTCTTTATAAGGAGTTGAGAGAAACTTCATCTCTGTCCTTTCAGAGCTTTCTGGGTCTTGTACTGAGTCTTTTAACACAGGCTTCATAACATGGCTGCTAAGTCTGTCATTAAGAAGGGACTCTGAGAAATCTAACCATACAAAAATGTCCAATAGTCTTAATTTAACAGTATGTCTTTCTTGATTTATTTGCAACTGCATAGTTTTATTGGGAAAAAAAGAAATTGTTTCTCTTCCTGGACTCTTCAACAGCTGAAATGCTGCTAAGGCTGAAATATTTCAATGGAAGCATTGGGTGGGTCCGTATGTTTGGACTTCATTTTGCTATTTTGTTCCAGTTTTTGCCAGTGAAGGTGTGCCCTTTTTCTGACAATGTTAGTAACATGATTTAATGGTAATATTGCACTGTCTCATGGCTCTCATCAAAACTAGAGCCCTCTTGTTTTGGTCAAGAGATACATTACAATTCAACGCCTGTGCTTTACCTCTCAGTGTTTAGGCAAGCCAAGCAGGATTGCTTTGCCAGAAACCACAGTAAAGGTTTACAGGGCCAGACAATCCTATAGGCCTGGCTTTCACTCAAGCACCCCATCCATGGTTGGATGACATAAGGTTTCACTCAAAACATCTGTTAATGGCACCAGACATTACCTTGTCAAGAAAGTTAAAATGCCTGAGAGCTTTCTAATTCTTTTAAGAAATAACTTGGCATACTGTTTTAAAAATACAATAGATAAGGGAGAGCTGCTGCAGTCAAAATCTTTTTATGGTAGTGTAGAGGCTTTTGGGGGTGAATGTTCCACTTCATTTTTGCCTTTCTGAGTGGAAGAGCCTTAGGATTCAATGTTTGCTGCCCATCAGTTTGTGAAATTGCATTTCATATGACAGAAAAGGGGCTTTAAAAAAAACCAAGAAAAGGGGTATGAATGGAACAAAACTCTTTTAGAAGATAAAATAACTTCAGAAGAATTTAAGTTCACACATTTGCAGCTGGAATCTACTCTCACAGTGCTTGGTGCTGATGAACTTTGATATCATAAAGCACAACACCCTTCCTTCTAACTATTTTTAAAAACATCAACCACCACAAATTGCTGAAGGTGGGAATAAGTGTTCTTGGAGTGCATTGTAGTAATAAGACCCACTGCTGTCATTAAGGGTTTGTATATCTTTTTGCTATATAGTGTTCCTCTCTGAAGTCTTTCCTGCTGTGACAGAGAAAAGGCAGGACAGAGGAACTAATGGTTCCAGAACCCTTAGACATTGTCTTTTCAATCAGTATTGCTCCTGTTCAGTTTACTGAATCTTGTTCTTCAGAAAATTAAACACTGTTCATTTAATCTTTTATATCACAAATGCAAGGAATCTTATTCTCTTGTATCGGTGAGACAAAGAACTGTTTTCATATTCTTCAAAAAAAGAAGTATCTTCTTATTATGTATTTCAAATGCAGAACGATGTTGTACCTGTGAGCTTCATCCACAACAAAAAAAATTGAGTTCATGCAGCCACAGGAACCAGCTTCAAGATTACTGGTGTCATTGAGAGGAAGCAGTTTTTTAGCACACAATATTATCATAGACTCATGGAGCAGCTTAGTTGCTAAAACACTTTGAGAGGTCACCTGGTTCCAGCCATTAAAGGTAGGTCCAGCTCAGATCAGAACATCACTCTTCATCAAACTGTTTCATCATCCAAGACTCTTTTATCTTTACATTTACCTACAATGTCCAGTGCTTAGAAAGAGCTCAGATTTTTTTATAGGAAATATATAATTTCTTTCGAATAGGAAAGAAGAAAGCTCCTGACACATTCCAAGCACTCAACACTGCAAGCAAAACTAGAATACTGAAGAATGAAAGAGAAGATAACCTTCATTAGAGAGAGTAATTTTATTCATTTGGAAGCTGAGTATATTAGCATCTGCCACTCTCACAGGAGCTTGAGTTCTGTTTAAATCTGCTAATTAGAGGAGGAATTCTCCTTACTAAAAGCTACAGATGAAAGAAACCTGCGATGCTCTTTTTGCCAACTTGACACTATCTCAAAGTAACAGTACTAACTACATACAATCTTTTATGAAATGAGCTCAGCAAAAATACAAGGGAAGTATCTGCAGTACTGCAGCTAATGGCTAAACTCAATGTACAAAGAACATTTTTTCTAAACAGAATTAAACTGTTCTGGCAGTTCTGACCCCAAGATACTTCTCTCTTTTGAGGAAAAATTGAAGTGACTCTTCAAGTATGGGAAGAAATATATTCTGCACATGGGAATCTGTAGTTGTGGTCAAGAGACCACATGTTGATTCCCCAACATGCTTGTCCTCCATCTTCAGAAAAAGAGTGGCTGAAGCAACCCTGAGGCTTGAACAGTAGGGGAAAGGGCAGGAGGAGAAAAATTAGTGCCAAACCCAACTTCTAAACTATCAGATTATATTCCTCATTTTTGTGCCTCAGACTTTCCATCCACAAAATAGTATTAAAACCACTTTTTGAAAAAAACACACAGGGACAGAGGAGTGGTCTAGTGCAATTTTTCAGAAGCCAGTAAAAGTTCTTTCTTTGACGTGTTCGAGACAGGTGTACTTTATGTGGTGGAACTGAGTTCTCTTTTTAAGCTATGCTTCAGGGCACATGATTTCCTTTCCAATCTTTTTTCACAATTCTATGAGCACAATGACAATGTAAACACTCAAAACCTGAGGTTGGCAATGTTTCCTGGACAGTCAGGAGTAAAATGACAGATATTTAGAAACCTACAATTATTTAGAGAGGGAAGAAAATAATCTTTTTTTGAACAGCAGCAAAACACCCGCTAGCTTCTATTTTTTAAAACATATGTTTATTAGTCAAAGATAAAATCAGGCAGACTTACTGAAAAATGACTGCAGTGTGAGGGGTGGAGGAGAAACATTTATCCTCCTTTTCTGTAAAAACGCAGCACGTGAGTAAATAACACTGGGAATCTTGTGTGTGTAGAGTGTGAAAGGGACATAGAAAGAGGCAAGATGACATGATCACCCAGGCATTCACTCCCTTCAGTGGTCTCCAAGTCCCCTGGGCACTGCTGAAGGTGTGTCATTGTCTCAGTGGCTTCAACAGGAGAATTCCCTTGCTTCATAATCAACTTTGAGCATTCTTTTATAGATGGAACTTAACTCCACCTCAATGCACGTTGGTGTCTGCTGAGAGGGTGTAGTGGGAGCTGAGCAGGAGCAACGTCAGGACTGGGAGGAACAGAAGTGGTTATGCAGAGAGAGGCTGAAGTTAGAAAGAGGAGGGATAAGGGTATGTAGTGAAAAAGAGGGAAGATTTACTGTTACGCTAAATCTCAATGTTAATTAAAATGCAAGTACGCTTTGAATTATGGGGTTATCATTCCATTCTGGAACAGTTGTGTCTCTTCTAACTGCTGGAGACTAATTTTTGAGGTTTACGACGTCCCCACAAGCCTTTGATAAAATTGTATTTATGTAATTTACAGTGCTTGTTAAATTGTTATATATAGAAATGTATGCATTATAAAATAAAGCCTGTAATAGGTTTTAGGGCCAGTGAGGACACTGGAAAAATATTCAACCCATAATTTATTTGATCTGTTTTGTCATTAATATTTGAATAAATTATTCAGTGAAGAGTAATTGATCAGGTAGACAGATGGTCAAAACTTAGGAGCAATATTTGCAGAGTATATTAAAATGTTCAGCAACAGAAAAGGTGAAATTTGATGAGCTGTTTGTTGAAGTACATGAAAGAACATGTTTGCTTCTTCAAAATGTTTCAGTATAAATGATCTCATGGATCAGTGGTTTTCTCAATATTTCTTCAAATTTCAAACCCTATTTTCTTTCCTGAGACCATTTTGAGAGTAGAGCTGAAATCTTTCCTATTATTTTGCGGGATGCAATAGATTTGGGGAGATATGTTTACACTTAGTGATTCCTGACAATGGAGTATTGTTACACTTAAATATTATGCTATTCAAACCAGCGCCTACTTAAGCAAAGAGGGAGGTTGAACCCGCATATACTCTACTACAAATCTTTGTTGTACTGGGGATTTTTTAAGCTTGGTGACACGTATGAGGAAATATATAACATCTTCAGAGAAGAAAAATGTCCCTCGTTGGGCAGTTCTAGGGGGAAGCCTGGCACTGCAAATTATTGCCAGAGTAACCCAAGGAATGCTCTCAAATAGCAAGGAAATTCAAGCAAAGGAAGTTTGCTGTTTTGGTCAACCTTTGCATCTCTTGCTTTATCTAAACTGAAGAACAAACACATTAGAAATCATTATAAATTCTCTGTAATACATGATTTTAGCCCCTCTTGTCTTTAAAACACACAAGGAAGCAGTAAAAACAGATTGCTTTTAATCCTGGGCAATATCCAGGAGTTATGACTGGAACTGGGAGCTAGAAAAGTCTGAGTTTCTGATCTTAGGTCCATGCAGGACTGATATAACTAAAGTGCTGGAGGAGCCCAAGAAGACTTTGGCCTCAGTGAAGGGAATTCAGAATCACATTTCATATTGTTTAGGGCCCAAACCCAGGATGATGGTGGATATCAATAAGTAAGCATCTGCAAGGCTCTGCAATAATAAGTGACGCTGGGACCAACAGGTAACAATAAATTCAGCCCTTATAATTTTCCTCTGTGTTTGGTTGATCTAGTTTTCAGTAAATTATGTCACTGGAAGGCTTGCTTGGGTGAAATATGCCTAAACATTTAATTCTTTATCCTAAAATTTGAGATAAATTCTGTCTTATTCTTTTTTGTAGAACACCCATGAACATTAATCAGAGTTACTTTATAAAAGGATCAAAAGCAGCGGCTTTCCTCCTTACAGACTGGCTGATGGCCAGACCTGCTGGCTGATGGAAAAATAGATTTTTGAAGTGAACAAGAGCGAGAGAAGCATATGTTAAAAAAGGGTGGTATAACAAAATAAAAGGAGTGACCAGATTTGTTGAGAGGTGAAAGGAAAAGACACAGATAATGGTTAATATTAAACCTTACTGATGTCTGAAGTTACAAGTCTTCCTGGCAAGTCACTGCACCTTAATAAACAGTACCGATGATGCATTAATCTATATAATGTCTCTGAATTCTGTATATGCAGGCAGATCTCTGAGTAATGATCAATATATTGCATTCACAATGGGTTTGTCATTGTAGTGTCTAGGAATCACTCAACTGCTATTACAATTACACTCAAATGGCAATGTAAATGTGTGATTGTAACTTATTCCTTGTCTATGTACTTATGTGCACATTAATTTGACAGTTGTTGTTGTGGTGGTTTAAACCCAGGCAGCAATTAAGTACCACGCGGCCCCTCTCTCACTCTGCTCCGCACCTCATGGGATGGGGAAAAGAATCAGAAACAAAGTGAAACTCATGAGTTCAGATAAGAACAGTTTAATAATTGAAATAAAGTAAAATAGAATACTAATAATACTAATGATAATGACTGCAATATTAATAATAATGAAGAAAAGGAGAGAGAGAGAAGTTTAAAACCTAAGAAAAACACGCGATGCATGGTACAGTTGCTCACCTCCTGCTGACTGATGCCCAACTAGTCTTCAAAAACTGATTGGCATCTCCCAGCCAACTCCCTCCTGTTTATAGTCTGGGCATGGTGTTCTGTGGTATGGAATATCTTTTTGACCAATTCAGATCAGCTGTCCCAGCTGTGCTTCATCGTGGCTTCCTGTGCAGCTCCTCACTGGCAGAGCATGGGAAACTGAATAGTGCTTAACTTAGGATAAGCACTGCATAGGAAAATCAGTGTTACACACAGCAGTGTGTGCTATCTACATTATTCCCTTACTGAATCCAAAACACAGCACTTTACCAGCTACTAAGAAAACAAAGTCTCTCCCAGACAAAACCAGGAAGATTGCCTAAGAGACAGATGATATTCTGCCTCCACCTGGTGCAGAATTAAATAAATAGTTGACCAGATTAATTGACACCACCTGAAGAAACGAGTGCTGGAAGCTCTGTTTGCATTTGATTTATTTTCTGTATTCAAAATCAGTATATTTGTTTTTTACTTATTTATTTTACAGCATGTCACAATAAGCCTCCAGAATGATAATTCTCCAGATATAATGCTCAATATAATACTTGATTTTTGACATCTCACAGAAGCTAAAACTATTTTTCGAAACAAATTCTAAAAGTGCTTAAGCTAGACTCTCACCTATCATAGAATATAAAAAGCAAGAATTAAACCCACGAAATACATTAGAATAATTACACTGGGGCATTGGCATGGCCTAAATTATTAAGGGCAGAGCCTGTGTGTTAGATTTATGCAGCTGAGAAGAGAAAATTTGGGAAAAGCATGTATTGAAATATTTAATATTTCACAAAGTGTAAATTAAAAATGAAAACTAAACCATGGAAAACAATTATTTTGAATGTTCATTGTAACATAAGAATAAAAAGGATCTGGAAGATGATAGTATCTTGGTCCTGTGCAGGATTTATTTTTCTTGGGCCCACCAATAATCTCAGTGGAAAGCCTTCAGCTAAGTTGTTATGAACTCTGCTCAAAATGAATGTCAGGAAGAGTGGCACTGCAAGATACATAGGCATCAACCTGTGCAATACCTTGAATGACAGATAATCACTGGGTATTATTCAAAACAAAAATAAATGCTGAGGACCCAGTTAAAATACTGCCATTCTTTCTTATTAGCTTTCTATAAGCCTGAATCTTCCCAGTATAAAATAAATGAGAGTACTTTGGGAAAAGCAAGCAGTTCTTCAGTGTTCCTAAAAGTTCAAAATCAAATTGAACTGTTGCTATAATTAAAAAAAATAATAACAATTTAAAAAGGCATATCTTACAGAATGGCATTTAGTGTAGCTATTTCTCCTTTGTCTGAGCCATCAGCTCTCATGAATATCTGTGAAAGCCTTGTATCCATACCAAGCCACTGTGCTGCCCAAATTACACGACAGTGTTGTAATATTTGATTTGATATGGTGGTTGTTCATTATTGTACTGGAGAACTGGAGATATATAGTAGCTGTCATAGGCTGTAAAAATATTTTACAAGTAATCACGCAATGCATAAAGTCCTTACTCAATTATCATTTGAGCAAAATTCTTTTGTTCTTATAAATAAAGCTGGATTTGGCCCCAAACCACTTATTCTACAGAACTGTTATTAGAAAACAATCACTGCAAATGCAATTATTTTCTGGACAGCACAGCACAGAATGCCCTATTCCCCAAGCAGAGATCAAACTCAATAACTAGGAAAAAAACCCTAAGAACACTCCAGAATGATTTGGTGAGTAATCAAAAGTAACAGAAAACACAATCTATGCCAGTGTATAATTATTCCACTCAAAACACAGTGTCAAAATGAAACACAAAAGCAAAGACGAGGCAGACAGGGACTTATAAGTTGAGTTTTATTGTCAGTCTGAAGAAATCACTACTAAAAGGCAGAATATGGAAATATGTATCTTTAAAAAGCTGAAAGTATGAAAGGGGAAATAACATGGCATTCCATGGGCTGTTTCTGTCAGCATACAATTTGCATAAAGACATGTTTTATATAATCTGCTTTTGGGAGAATTTTCTTTTTCAAATTTTGGCTGTGACAGTGTTTCAATCAATTTAGATCAAGCCACAAGGATTCTATGAAGAATTTTTTTCTTATTGAATATCCCTCCATCATAAGTACTTGTTCTTAAAACTATTTATTTATTGCAGTATTCTCCACTGAGTCCACCTGTTTATTAAGGGCCCACCTTAATAAGCTGTCACCATAAAGTTGCCATAAATACCTGCTTTAAATACCAGACACAGAAAATGGCTGATGACTCAGATACCACTGTGTGTGAACACTTAAAAACCATCCTGTATCACTGACACTAAGCCAAAAAACCCAATCTTTGGGATTTGGTGTAAATTTCCTCTTCTTTCACTTGATTCACATCCCAACTAAACAACTTGAGGATGGATGACCATTAAAGCTAAAAAGTGATGTTTGTAGAGAAATGAATTATATGTCAACAAAGCTAGGAGGAAAGGAGAAGCAAAAATGTGCCCCTTAGAAGTATGCTGTCTGGAATAACCTCCTCTGTTAGGTTTAACTGACAGGTTTGGGTAGCACAATCTGGAGGTGCCTGTGTAGATGCTCATACTGGGTTAAGCCAGCTCTGACACTGATTTGAGAGATGCCAGGGCAAGGATATCCCCAAGGGACTACAGTCTTTGGTGATGCACAACAGAATAGAAGAAAGCCAATAAGAAGCAGAAGTTAGTAGAGAGAAACCAATCTACATGAAGCAGCAGGCAAAACCCATTATGCACACAATCCAAACACCCTGTGCTCCTTGTTTCTTCACAGAAGCCATTGGGAATGTCTTTGTATAACCACAGAGAAAATAAGGGAATTTAACATGAGGATGGGAGCTAAGTGTTTGGCTGAATTTGAGCCTGGAAAAGAACAGCTTTTTGTTTCAATGTTTGAGTGCATTATTTAATTATTTTTAAATGCCAGAACCAGTGATCAGAAGCTCATGCTATTCGCATTGTTGAGTCAAAAAGATTAAATTGAGTACAAAGTGCACAGGACAAGGTTCTTTTGCCTACAATGACTTCCAGTAGCAGCATTGGGAACAGTGGACATGTGCTGGTACTTACTATTGCAACCAAGTATGCACCTACAGCATGAAAAGCTCAAACAGAGAAGCACCTGATATCACCTGCCAAGCTGAATCTCACCTGCAGGGTAAGCAAAGTTGGAGGTTGCTGATTTGGAATGAGGGCCTAGGATCAGCACAAGGCTGGTTCTTAGTGTGGCAGAAAGGAAGAAATGACCAGGAGGAAAGCCCTGAAGAGCTGCCTTTGTACCTGCTGGGAAATAAAATGGATTAAGTGCAACCTCTGCTTCTGGAAGTAGATACTACAGTAGTGCCTCCTGTGCCAAATATTTTAACTCCATTGTTGATGACAGCAAGTCCACTGGAAACCAGTTTGTTTTTTCTGTGTCCCCTTTTCTACACTGCACTCCTGTCATTAAATTGCATGGTTTTCTGTGACAGCCAGGAAGCAGATTTGGTCATGGATCTCATCTCTAATTCTGCTTATTCTACATCTGTGACCAGGTTACAATCACTGATAACCACATACTTAGTCCTTTCACGGTAATATTATCAATCAGTAAGAACTTAATACCAAAATCTGCTTCCGGATAAATGTTGAATCTTTCTCTAAAATTTTCTGTATCTATTGGGGCAAGGAAAAGTCATCCAGGATAATGCAGATTGCTGCTTCTTGAAGTGCATTGTGGAGCAGTCACTGTTTTGTAACTGGGCTCTTGTTGAATTCCAGTGTTTTCATGTACCCAGCAAAGTCCCATGGTAATGCACACAAGGAAATTCCTTCTCAGTGTGACTATAAAAGCAAGTGTCAGGCTTCAAGGGAGCAGCCAGCAACATGTCAGTAGCTGACTGACCTCGGTGGCAGGGTAGTGTGAAAGTAATAAAAATGGGAATATCAAATTAGTATTTAAGGTTACTTTACATATCACCTAACTTTCTTAGAATGAGAGCTATAAATGTTCCTTGATCTTCCAGGAAACAGGCAACACTTTCAGCATGTTGCCCACAGACTCAGTAGACCCATGTGAATTGCCCTAGTCTTATCCCAAAAAAATAAATTAGCCTGCTGTTATCAAAGGCTGGACACTGAAAAAGTCAGACTCATATGTGCTTCAGGCACAGTGAAGCAATGCTGGAAACAAGAAGTTCATTTCACTTCATTCTGTAGGTGAGTATGTGTGGAAGTATCTGCCCTTTCTATAAAAGTGAGAAGTTTACATGTATGAAACATGGGTCCAGTGCTCTGAACTTTGATGGCAGTCTGGATACAAAAAAAAAAAATCTTTGGATTCCTGAGTACCTTGAACTGGGAAAGTTTTTCAAAGCACTTTTTCCCTGCAAGCCATATTCTCACTACACTATTCTTACTGACAGATTCTAGACTTAATAATATCTGAGGGAAGTGTTACCAGAAAGAGCTGGGACTGCACCTGTAATGTCATGAAGGTCCAGATTGCTGACTTTCACCTGCGTCTCTGCATATCTGCCTGATAATTATGTCTCAGTCTTCCATGGCATTTTCTCATCAGCCTGCCTAATTCTTAGGTTTCTGTTTGACTGCACATTATTTCAGCATATCTGAATTATCACCCTATATTTCTTAACTGCTACTCTAATTCTCCATGTAAAACTTAAAGAACTAGCCTTCCACATGAAAACATGTAGCACAGTATTTCTTACAAGAAGTACATAATTGGTTTTTAGGTTTTAGTCTTGGATACAAGGAGATACTGATATGATCTATTATGACAGATTTAATTTTCACTACTATCAATTAAAAGCATCACTCTTAATAAATCAGGAATGAAGATTCTTAATAAACAGTAAGATAAAAAATTACTTATCATGTCTTTCATTTTGATGTATGTACTTAATATTCTCTTTCATCACTGCAAGAAGATAGTGATCTTGCCAAAAGCTAGAGCAGCAAGAGGGAGTGAGACTGATAAACAGCCACTACTCTGCAGCTGAGGAGTTTCTTTAGCTGCAAGATATTATTAAAACTGCACCTTGAGCTTCTAAAAAAATTTAATCTAGGTGCCTCTTGGGGAGAGGCAGTCAAACATTGAGCAAAGGGCTATCATTCTTCTTCTGTAACTCCCACAGCATAAAATAGTGAAACCAATTAGATCTCTCGTGCAAAATGTCAGCAGTGACTGCTGTGTGGTGGGCTCCATGGCTGACTTGGCAATGATGGGATGGTGAGAACCTGGCTGTGCTGAGACACAGCTTTAACTTGAAGAAAAAAACTGGTAATATTCATCTTAAAGATACCCTTGGGGCATGGATGACTGGAGAGAATGGATGAGGTTGCTGGCTGAAGCCTGACCCACTTTGGTAATGATCAAGCAGCTTTACTTTGTGAATGTTTCATATGACTATTAGGTTCACATTGTGTCCAAACTACTATGCAAACTGGAAGGAAATAGAGGAACTCTGAACTTTTGATTGGTTTGGTCTTCATAGTAAAAGCTCTGATTCTTCAACTGAACAGTTTTCTCCTATTAGTTGGCTCAAATGAGCTCCTCTATAACAGGATTCATGCAACAATTGCTCTTATGGTGATTATAACTTCACAGTACTGACTCTCTAATTGTGATTGAAAATGCCCTTTCAAGTCCCTAACTTCAAATACTTCTGTCATGATGAAAAAGACATCCAATGTTGTAAAACAAAATTTTATTTTTATTTACCACTTTTTAAAGATCACAGCTTGACCAAAATTCTGTCAGGGAGCAATGAGGGATGGCTGCTCCCAAAGAACCAGAGAGCTGAGGCTGACAACGCAGCTGGCATGGTTGGACCATCCTGCAGCATCCAAGGGAGGTGAGCATGGCAGGTCCAGAGAGAGTAGCCAGCTTCAACCAGAAGTCTGGATCATCAAACAGGTTGTGGTTATGAGGCAGGTACATGGGCAGTCTGGGAAGTCAATCAAAAGACTGAAGTCAGGTCTGATGAAAACAGAGTAAGATATAGACCAGTCATCTCCCAGGTGAGTCCACAGTGACAAGAGAGGTCCTAGGTCAAACTAGGATGTCAGCCCACAGGTCAGAATCCGGATCAGCAGGTCCCATGGCAAGGTAGAGGCAAGGCTGTGGCTGAGCTGAAGATCAGAGCTCCTGTGACACAGGGGGCAGAGAATGGGTGCCCAAAGTGGAACAAAACTGGCTCTGGGCCCAGAGGCAGGGGTGGGGATGAAAGGCCCAGCTGAAGTTTCTTGAGGCCCGCCAAGGTATATTAGTGTCCTCAGGGCCTTGACAGACTTTTGGTCATGCCCTCGAACAAACAACAAAATCACTATTACAAACATTGTCTTGCACATTTGTATTTTTGAAACATATTTCACAACAAACAGAAATAATCCCCTTAAGAAGTCTATTTCCCCTATGAAAAATTTTTTCAGTCTGACACACATTTCTAGCTTAATGGGTTTTGCTCTTATTTATTCATTCTGTAATGTCCTTTATCTATTAACTAGTAATAGATAAAAAGACTATAGCACATCTGAGCAGGGATCATCTTCCATTATGATATTGTTACTCCCATGAATAACTATCTGAAACCAGCAGAGATAATAAAAATATCTGCATTCAGCAATTCAGCTACTGCACATCAGTTCACATCTGCACAAATTTGAAGGGGAAACTTCAAATCAGGCATCACCTCAGTAGTAGTGATACCATATCAGGTCTACCAGGAAACTGGTTGCTTTGGTGTATTATAACTCTGCTACTTCCAGTTGTAATCTGGAGATCTCTGCATCATCATAGAGCCATATTCCACTGAGCTTTGCTTAGGCTAGAAAACATGAAGAGTTTAGGTTTTATTGTTTGATTGGTGTTGTTTTGAATATGGAGTTTGTGAACACCATCTAACATTCAATGCTTTTTTAATCATCAGCTTTGGTTATTATGAATTTAAAATTAAGCTGTTTTTAATAAGAAATTTACCTCAGCTATCTATGCTATATTTTCTGTAAAATGGCTTTCATCCAGTTTGTAGAGGCTTGTATTTTATACATAGTGATTGCAAGTAGAGAAATCCAAACATTTTAACACATCAGACTTTAATGCCTAAGAGGTAGAGCATTATATCCAATGCCATCTCCAAAGTTAAAAGATACCACCTAATTTTTATGAAACAGAAAGAAAATAGGTGAAGAACCTATTTTAGGTTAATGTTAGAAACGATAAGTACTGTCCTTCAGGATGCAACTGAATGTTTATTTTTCTGCATTTGCTTCAGGCAAGATTACTGGGTAAGTCATAGCAATAGGAAGGATGATTTTGGGATTTGTGGAAGTGTTTGACATTTGAGGGGAACTTTTGTCAGTACAATGCTATAGTCTTCCTCTTTTTAACTGCAGTATGTGAAACCAGGTATTCAAACAAGCCTGTTGTCCTAAGTTTAGACGTAAATACCTTAAAAAGTTAAATAGCTGAAAAGTGAAAATTAAAGGCACAGAAGCTGATGTTCCTACATGCAAGTGGGTTTCAGTTATAGCTTTTTGAGGAAAAAAACCTCTAAGTCTCACACTTAGACAGGAATATTTATTGATTTGTTTTAGTTTCAATTGCAGTGTATATTCCTTATGAAAGAAAAAAGTCTAATATATCAGTGATGATCAACGGCACAAATACAGCTTCTTTGCCACTGTGCTCAGTTTTACACCAGAATAACTCCATTTATTTACAATTAATTTCTTACTGAAAAAGGAGGTTACAGCTCATAAAAATAAATTGTCTAATATTTTCTGTTAAAAAGTATTTTTGAGCATTTTCTGGAGAAAATCCTACTGCTAACTTTAGGCAGACCTTTCCAAAGCTTCAGGAAGTACCCTGTGAAATTCTTTTCAGCTGAAGCTCACACTTAATAATAATAAAAAAAAAATCCAATTGTCATGTTTGCATTGTGAGTCCTACTGATGCCAAACAGTAAATGGACATAAACATTTCAGTGTCATTGAGGGTCCACAAAGCCACTAAACAAATCTGTGAGGGGATTCAGCAGAGCCCTGCACAAGGCATGCTCTCAGGGAGCAGGCGTCTCAGCAACCCAACATGGTGCAGGGTGACAGCTCCTCCTTGGGTTAGTCTTTGCATCAGGTGGCAGCAGTTTATTTGGAAAGTTCAAGGTCAGACAGTGATATGCCCTGATGTGTTGCTTGGCTTCCTATTGCCTTCTCCTAAAACAGTGGGGGCATAAATGCTAAACCCAAACCCTCGCAGCAAAAGAATTCCTCAGCATAAGTTGCCAAATAAAAAAAATGGAAGTCAGCAATTGGAAAACACAGTTTTCATGCTGCTTTTACATTTTCTGTACCTACATTACAGTCTTAATTTCTTTGTGACATCCAATGTTTCCTAAGATACCTGCTTTATTCAACACACATATTACGGTATCCATATGTAATTGTGCAGTGAATGCTGCTATTAGGAGGTTTGCTGAGAGCAATGTGAAAGACTTTGGAAAGTAAAGAAAAGCACTGGTGTTAAAAAAGATGTCTTGATGATAAAATTATCTGTATTTTCTCCACATCTTTGCCATTTGCAGACTTTTGGAAAAACTAAAGCAAATCACACCAAAAATACAAACAGCCTGGAAAAGGTCTGTGTTCCTCTATGGCTGCACCTGGCTCTGGATCACTAGGAGTGGCTGGGAAGAGAGCTGACCATTTTCTATTGCAGCACACACCTACAATATGGCTGTTCAGAGTCTCTGACAGTAGGCAGGTGCAGACTAGCTGTAGAAGCAAAGAGCTGTCAAAGGGAAGGCTTTATCATTATTCCACAGGGGCAATGACTATTCTGAGCAATGAGAATGTGCCATGGGGCACCTTACAAACTGACTTTTGTACTCCACTTGAATATGCTGAGAGGCTTTGGAGAATATCATAGCTCATTTCAAGCCTGCACAATTGTTTGCCACTGGGTGCTGAGTAGTACTATGTGGAAAAGTTTGTATGCCCCTGGGCCTCATCCCACCATAGAGGAGAACCTTGGCTAGGACACACAGCAAACCCCACGATCTGGGAGCATTCCAAAGCTCTTCATCTCAATAAGTGAAGAACCTTTAATCTCTGTTTGCTCATTTATAAATGTGTGTAGTTATTAGCACAGTTAGTGGTCATGAAAATAGGACATCTAGGAGTGAACTCTCAAAGGGCATATGGAACAGACAGGACTTGGAAACAGACAAGTCATTCCAGTGTGGAAGAAGGACACAATGCACCAGCACAATGAAATGCACTTGCAAGTAGCACATCAGTCTGCATTACCTTTCCATACTGGCCTTGATGTTACATAAGAAGGGAGAACACAAGAGAAAGGCATTGTGAGACAAAAGGGAAGCAGCAGGTGAAGAAAATGTAGCACCAATGAATAGCAGAATAGGAAGATGTAAAAATGACAGAGAATATGTTTGATTTCCTCTCTCTTTCTCTTTCATCAATCAGAAAGAGTCCTGTGTCATTTTCATGTATAGGTCCTGATTACCCTCTTGTTCTTAATGTTGACTTTGTTCCTGCTTTCCCCACCATGAAAAAGCAAAAGTCACAGCACTGCTAGAATACTAAACAGAAACATCAAACATGGGGCCAAAGCAGCATCACAGATCCACTTGACAGATTCTTATAGTATCAGAATAATACTGTACCCTTGGTTGGTGAGTGCTTAGCTTGAGTGATCCCACTGCATTATTTGTGTAAATGAATGTTTTTCATTGCCCACAAAATTTCACAGCTGAGTCTGTATGGAAACCTGTAAAATGTACACAATACCATGCAAATGGGAGACCTGACAAAAATAAAACAAAAAAAAAATAAAACAAACCAACAAAAGCCAAACCCAAAACAACGACCAACCAACAACAAACCAAACAATATTATATACAGTGTAAATTTGCATAATTCCAAGCAGACTTCACTTCTTAACTGTATTCATTTGCTCTAGGTGCAGATCTGCCTGAGACCTTTCTACCTGAAGCTTACAGATGAAAATCCTCATTCTGCATTTCTTGCATTCCTGGAATTCACAGTCGATTAAGAATTTATGAAAGGAAAGCTTAAAGATTAAATTAAGCCATTAATTCTCTCCTGTGCTAACAGATCATAGCAGATTAGAAAGGGACGACACAAGACAAGGAATAAAAGATTATTTTTGTGAAACATAAATTATATTTGACTATACACTCCCTGGGAGGTGGGAAAGGCCATCATTGATTGTTTATTAAAGTCATTGAGTGTGGAAGTCCTGGAACAAAGACTAATGGTAAAACCTCTGCAATTTTTTCCTCATATTATTAAATCATCAATAATATATAATCTGGAGAGCAGCTCACAGAAAGAACTATATGCCAAAAATCTTCTATAATTTGTCTAATTGTGTTAATTTTTCTAGTAAAAGATATTATCTCTCCAAAAACATTCTTTAGTAATTACCAAACTGCATGTACATATAAATCTTCATAGTTATCTTAGTGGTCTTGCTGGAGTAAGTAATACTGCTTACGACAAAAATTTACAAAGCAGCTCAGCAATGGACAGGAGGAGAAAGGGGAGAGTGAAATAGAAGGGATGGAGACTCTGCAGAAGCATTTTGGTTCTGTTAGCAAAAATGAAACTGAAAATCTACAAAAGATTGCTGAAGGAGTGGCGTTAGGGAACTGACAGTCATATTTGGGATAAGGAGCAACAGATGCTTTTTTTTCTTTGAACATTTTGCTGTGAAAATTATATTTGCTGATCAATGGAAGAACGGGAAAAACTCTCTTTCATGTCTCCATGAGCAAGGCTTTCAGCCTGGAGGTGTCAGAAGTAGGGGACTTAGTGAAAGTCAGGGGTGGTGGCAGATACCACTTTCTGAGATTGCTGAGGAGAGTGAACCATCTCCACAAGCTGCAGAGCAGTGTCAGGACAGGTGGCAGGGGAGATGGTAAAAAGGGGAATCCATCTAGCTGCAAGGTGAAACCAGTGTTGTAACCAATGCAACAGCTTGCAGGGCCATGGGCCCAGGACATGTCAATACCAATGTGGAAGGAATGACCACATACCACGTATATCTATAGTCAGTGCAGTTGTGACACTGTCCAGGGGCCCAAGATGGACAATAGTAACAAAACCACTACTTCTCCAGCACTATCCTTCAGTTTGTACATACACTGATCATTCATTTTAAACAACTATCACTGGGATGTTTATAACTAAGCGAGTCAGATGACAAAGGTTTGTATTCAAAAGAGAGAAAGTTACTATTAGCACACAGCCCATGTGAACTATTCTAGACACCTGTAGTGTGGTGAGTCGTACTTTGAAGGTGGCTATTCTCCCTATTGCTTCTAAAGGAAATTCAATTTGGTGAAATATTTCTGTTTGGTGAGGTGAACCTAACCTTTTCAGGCCATCTTCTTAGCCATTCAGAGTAAAATATGTCAGATACGTATGTGGAGTGAAGAAGTCCTGTAGTTATTCCTTTCAGTCACAAATTGTATCTCCTCAACTTAATCATATGAGATAGCCCAGTCATTTTGATTATGCTCCTTACCTGACTGAAATGGCTAAGACTTGTTTGCATGTAACCACGAGCTCTGCAGCTGGAACTAACAGCTCAGCAGAAATTATACAGTTGCCTGTACCCATTATGAAAGGAAAGTTTTCAATCATTTAAGCTATGTGGTTAAAATTGTATCTGAAAAAGTATTGCTAATCACTGCACAGGCATGCCACTCACCTGCTCAGAGCCCAATTAAAGTGCACAGTAGAAGACTATTAATGAACAATGCCTTAAATGCTGAGCAGAACACTTATGGCTTGATGAATAGTCACACTTTATTGGGCAGTCTTTTAAATGCACTGTTTGAATATAGGTAAAAAGCTGAGCCAGTTGACTTGCAGATGTTGCTTTCATTAATGGATTAATGTGATGTATAATAGATTATGCTGATTGCCATTAAATCAAACTTCAATAGATTAGCTGGCATATTTAACAAACTTAGTCACTTTCTATGTAATGATGACAAGATGACTCATCAATGTGACACTTTATAGACAGAAGTAGCATTTTTGAGCACTGGAAGACACTGGGCTCCTGTGTCACCTCTACAGCTTGACTGTATTTTGAGGTTTGCTGGCTGATGCTATTTTGTCTTGTCCAGTGTAACAATAGTGATCAGAGGCAAGGGGAACATGATCTTAGAAGCCTTCTCTTTGTGAGATCACTCCATGCTACCCTCAGAGAGTCACCGCTGCCTGCCTCTGGGTATAACCACCTGTACCTCCCTGCAGAAATGTAGCTCAAGGCCAAATTAAACACAAGACTGTTTAAATCTTTATTACTGGCATCAGTGTAACATAAAAGCAGAAGGTCTAAGAATTTTTTTCTTAAGAAGTTGGTGCTGACATACAAACATGAAAGGTAACTTTGAAAAAACTAGAAGAGAGAAGCTGTTTTTAAAAGTTTGTTTGTGCTATTTTCCTACTGTTTATTTTTCTTAAATGGCCCAGTGCTCTATTTCACCTACTTCCCTTAAGGTCTCAGTATGTAATCTAAGAAATACTATGTGATTTTTCAGTATGGCCTTGTACTGTGTACTGACTACAGGGATGAAATAGAAAAGTGTATACCACAGGTTTGTTCAAATAGTAGGTGTCCTTGAAGTAAGTATTTCCATCTTAAGGGAAATACACCAAAGAGATAAAGCTGCATTATAAATAAATATTCATGTGTGATGAGACCTTGGAGATAGTTTCAGCATGTACCTAGATGTAGCTTAATACAGTATTTTAAAGGACGAAAACTCGTAAGGTTCGTGGTAGGTATCATCTATTCTCTTCCTAAACATCCATCTCACCACTGCAGCACTGCAAAGATTCTTACTTGCAGCACAGCATTAATAAGAGAGAAAGTGCCTCTATTGTAAAAACCATGAACTGCCTTCATTTTGCATTCTAAAGGATCACCAGTGATGTCCCTTCCTAAGAAGATCTGAGATATAACGATTTAGACAAAAGATACATTTTGAAGTGAGGCAAGAGCCTTTTAAACCTTTTCATCTAACATTTTATGCAATACCTTCAAAAGAAAAAATAGTATCTTAAGGCAAACTTACATTTTTATAGGTACACTTACAAAAGAAAGAAGACAGTAAAACTACAGCAATTTTGTACAGTCATAGATCTCTATGAGTTAATTTCATCCCAGTCTCAGGCTATTTTACACTACATACCTGCACATGTGTTTATCCAGCTGTGGTACGAATGTACGTGGGGATTTACAAATACTTTCATTATTGGGCTCAACTCAGCTTCCATAGGTATATGCAGGGATGCAGATGCAGCATGGATGAAGTGGCTTTTTCCAGGTAACATAAAACACACCATCCAGAATCTGTATCTGGGCATGGGGTTATACCCTCTGCTCACTAACCATTTCTCATCTTCCCTCAAAGCAAATCTACATCTCCTATTTGTCGTCTACTTCACTAAGAGAAGGTTCACAAAAACACTGGCAAGTTCTGAAAATCCTGCCCCAGAGGAAAAGGTTGTACTTTGATATCTCAAAGTGAGCATGAGTGGGGACTGCAAATTCATCAGGCTATATCTTTTTAGTGTCCTTGTACATCCATTTAAAAAAAAATCTTCCAGTTTATTGTATTTGTTCAGAAAAATTGAAATGCGACAATGTCATCTCTGAAAGCTTCCTTATTCTATGGAGATAGTGCTTTCCATTTCACTCTGTTAATACCCTCATCAACATGCTTTATGTTGATCAAAGTATCCCACTGGGCTGGCATCATGTAGAGAATGGGTTGGTAAGCCTTATGTCCTTCAACTAGTGCTTGTTGAGATGTTAAATCTTCATATCCCCAGTACATCAACCATTTGTTTGGAGGCATATTTTGAACCTTTTATTCACAAAAGCTTAAATCCTGATCAAAAATTATCTGAAATCCTCAAGGTCTCTGCTGGTCGTTTAGCCCCTTCAAAAGGCACTCTTGTCTGCATGGTCTGACTCATCAGTCCGTTCTCACACTGATTGTTTATTAGAACAAAATAAAAAAATAGAGCAATGCAATAAGGTGGGCCTGGCAAGTCAAGATTTTATAGCCAGCATGTGCTCTGTATGTAACACTAACTCATGGAAGTTGAATAGAAAATCCTCCCCTTTCTTTTTTATTAGACAAAATGGATTTTCTCTGTTCTAATTCTGTCTCTCTAGTCTCCCAGTTGGCATCTGGTGGCCGAGATTACTGGAGGGACCTTGAGGCAGGAGGTCAGCCAGAGGCACTGCTGAAGACTTCAGCAGTGCAAAGCAGCTGCAAAATCCCCTTTGCTGGCAAACTCTCATCTGGCTAGACCTGTGAAAAGAAGGAGCTGTGTGCTGAGGGATGGTGTCAAAAGGATAAACGGGAGATATGCTGATTATTCTCTCAGCAGCATCTACTTACCACATCTTTTGTGATGAGCTTGGAAGGGTCTGCATGTGCTTCACCCTATTGTATAAAGTCTAACAGAAGAAATCAAGAGCTGAATGAACCTTACCTACCCTTCCATGTCCACGAGCAGCCTCCAAGGAGTAGCATTTGGAGAGATGCCCTGGATGAGACCAGACTCATTGCAAAAAAAATGCTTTTATCTTCTAGCTCAGTCAGTTTTCCAGCTGAATGAAATCCACAGGCTGTTATAACATGAAAAAAAGGCAGTAAAACCACCTAATAAAAATTATTATTTTCTTGCCTTTCTCATTTGATTAATAAATACATCAACAGCATTGTTATGTAACAGACCTTTGTAGTCAGAAGGGGTGATCGTATTAGGCTTTAGCAGAAGGATCTAGAGTGCATGGGTGAAACTAACACCCCCTTGTTGAGAAAAGGATCCAGGAGGAGAAGGGGCAAAGGAGAACAAAACCCCACAGTCCAGACTTGGGAGAACTATAGTTGCATCACGTAAGAAGGTGGAAGACAGTGTAAGATGTGAGATCTGACTTGAGAACTTTGCTGGTACCCAGTTTCTAGTATATGTCAAGGTTTTCCTAAAACAGAAAAACATTCACCAATAGCAATGAATACAGATTTTTTAAATATTAAAACAGATTTATTGCAGCAAAAATTTTTCCCTTAAAATTCTTGCACAGCCTTGTGGATCACAAACAATAAACAAGGACCTATGCCATTATATCTCCTAACTCCCGGGAAGAAACAGGTAAGCCATTACAGAATTGTCCATCAAAAATGAAAGCACAAACTAAAGATGTGGTTTTCTGAGAAAAATGTGTATTTTAAAAGAAAGTGTGCTTTTTAAAGGGCAATTTATCAATAAGAAAGCACTCTACTTATGTGTTCTTCTGCAGAAGAAAGACCATCAATACTTTACAAAACCTGGATTAGGTACTTTCAATACAAAGAAGTACATGGAAGAGATGCTATTTCTTCCTTGCTGATTTTCTGATTTTCAGACAATGTTCTGTGCTTCTGACAGGACACTTTTTGTAGTTTTGGCTCATTAAATTTACCAGAGAAAAGGCGCCACTTTGTATGAGACTCTCTGTATCATTTTGTGGTTGATAAAAAATTTAGTATGACTTATGCAGGTTCTTCTTTGCTTGGAGACAACATATAACAATATGTACTGCAACATATATGGTCCAAATTCCATTGGAAGAGAATTTTTATTCAGATACCTGAAGCCAAACGTTATAGATCTCTGCATACGCTCTTTCACTGCTATGAACCATTACAAGAAAATAGTGACACCCAATAGCAGGACTCATTGTCATATTATATGTGAGGACATGGCATATCAGTGCACATTGTGACAACTGGTTTGTGCTAGAAATATATTTGAGAAAAACATTTAGCAGCTCTATTACTCTGTGTCTCTTGGCTGATGTGAAATCAGACATGGGTTATGGATCCTTGTATTACACCACCTGTTTATGTCAAGCTTGAGGCAGTCACAGCAATTAGCATGAGTAATATCCATCATCCTTGTAACTCACTTACCATCAACTCTGGCAACTGCTCACAGAAATGACCTAAAAGACAAAGTCTGCCTCAGGTAGCTTACAAACCAAAAGCCTGGTCTTCCAGCTAAACCCACATGAATCATAAACTCATTAGAAATTCCTTCAACTCAATTTTAAGAAAAACAGTTTTTCTAATCTTAGAATCATCCAGTTGCACTATGGCTTTGTCTGGACGGGTCCTTTAAATGCCATCTAATTAAACCCCCTGCCATGGACAGGGACATCTTCAACTTAATCAATTTGCTCAGAGCCCTATCCAATCCAACCTTGAATGCTTCCAGGGATGTGGCAGTTCTTACCTCTCTGGGCAACCTGTTACCTGTTTGTAAAAAATTTCTTCCTTAGATGTACGGTGAATTGACCATTCTTCAGTTTAAAGCCATCCCCTTGTCCTATCACAATAGGCCCTGCTAAAATGTTTGTCCACATCTTTCTGCTAAGCCCCTTTAAGTTCTGAAAGGCAACAAAGATGTCTCCCAGGTCTCTTCTCCAGGCTGAAAAATCCCAAGTCTCTCAACTGTTCTTCACAGGAGAAGTTCCCTCTGACCTTTTTTGTGGTCCCCCTCTGGAGCCACTCCAACAGATCCATGTCATTCTTGTGCTGAGGATATCAGAGCTGGATGCAGTACTCCAGGTGAGGTATCATGAGAGCAGAGTAGAGGAGGAGAATTACCTCCCCTAACCTTCTGCTTCAATTGCTTTTGATTCATTCCAGGATACAATTGGATCTCTGGACTGTGAGCACACACTGTTAGCTCATGTGCAGCTTTTCACCCACCAGTACCCCAAGTCCTTCTTGAGCAGGGCTGCTCTCAATCTGCTCATCCTCCAGCCTGTATTGATACCAGGGGTTGCCCCAGCTCAGGCACAGGACTTTGCACTTGGCCTCATTAAACCTCATGAGGTTCACACGGGCCCACCTGAGACACGAGAAACAAGGCAATGATGGATAGAGAAACAGGAGTATTAGAGGATGTAATCAGGGGATGGTTTAATATCAAGGGTTAAATATTGAGGGAAAAATCCTAG
Organism: Sakesphorus luctuosus; assembly: GCA_013396695.1. NCBI lineage: Eukaryota > Metazoa > Chordata > Aves > Passeriformes > Thamnophilidae > Sakesphorus > Sakesphorus luctuosus. The sequence goes on along the minus strand of VWZD01012912.1, from coordinate 131,715 downwards.
AAGCATAGACTGACCACCTGTCTATCTATTCTCCCATGGCTATTTTCTCTGAGCCATCACAATAAATTTGGGGTTGATTGGTGGCATTGCAAAATCCTTTTGCAGGAAGAATTGGAGAGACAAAGGAAAGAGTAAGTACTGTAAGTGATCTAAGGCTAAGAAAGTAATGGAGCCCCCTTAATGAATCAGAAAGGGTTTGTTACATTGTTTAAATAAAATTTCATTTCACTCATTTTCTGTATACCAACAAATATTTCATCTGACATGCACAGTGCAGCAGAGCTCCTGTGTACTGCTGTAAATTAAAAGGTAAATATATCATCTTCTCAAAGGCACACTGAACAGCTGTGTATTGAGCATATACATTGAACAGATATCTAAAACAGAATAAATTTTTGTTCATTATAAATTCATAATAGGCAAGTCTGTACTTTTCATGCTGACTCCAGTTTTTATGCTGCTAGAGCTTTTTAACTACGCTACATTGCCTCAGCACTTCATTTTACTGCAAACTGAATGTATTTCTCAGCTGGTTCTATAACTTTAAAAAATCATCCCATGGTAACAAAACAAATAGGTCTTGTGGCTTTATTTTTTTCCCCAAAGTAAATTTTTAAAAAAATAGTCCTTTGAAGACAGACAGGTTTGGCAAGATTTCGTGTGTGTCTGTGTCTGTGTTTTTTCCCCACTGGTCCATTCTGTGTTTCCATGGAGGAAAAAATAGGCAAAAAATTCTTCCCCTAAGCAAATTCTCATCAACCAAAAGGTTTTGTCCTGAAAGTATGTAACTATTCACATCATCAACATGGTTTTAATACACAAAGTCTTGCAAATGTGAAGATTCCCACATTGCACTTTAAAGAGATACAATAAGATTATTTTAATACTTGTTTAATTTGCGTTTTAGAGTCCCTGCTGGTTGTCTACATTTCCTGTGGATGGCCTTAAGGGATATTCCTATTCACTTGTTTAGGAAGAACATTTGAGCCTTGAAATGTCCTCTGGGGTGATTCAACACACATGCTTAAGACTATCGTGTGCTTGAAAAACATTGCAGAAACTATTACATAGCCCAAACAGCAGTACAGCATGGCTCTACCCTGTCCTTTCCACCCTAGTGCACATTTTCACTCATGTTTGGCACATCTCTTAAAAAAAAAGAAAGTATTTATCTGGTGTGCCTCACAATGCAGGCATCCAGTGACCTTGCCTGCTGCCTTGGCTTACCCCTATGCCCTGTGTTGCTCCTTGGGTGTGTGTGCCTCAGCCCTCAGTCAGCATTTATAAACAAATTCTATTGACAGAAGCCCTACAGCAGTTAGGATGTAGAGCTACAGGATGAGTTAAGAGAGTTAATGCTGTAAGATCAAACCTCAACTCAATGTGAACAATTTTATAGTTTAGTTACTCTGCCAGTCAGCTTCTCCTGTTGACTTGTTTTTCTTGCATGGACATTACAGGCATGAATCGAAAGGTTTCTATAGAAATAATCGTTTTGAAAATAGCTGCAGGGAGGTTTTGGCAGACACAAATGCACCCTTGCTAATAATTTTTCTTCAGAGCCCCGTTGTAAAAACCAAAAGATAATTAAAGGTAGTTAGGGGCTGGAAAATTTTGTTTCAGAAAGTAATGTATAATGAGAGCTCAGACAGTTCGATGATTGAACTGCATTTTTAAAGATCCAGTCTGCCCTCAGGCCTCAATCTTTTGGCTATTTGTCAGTAGTCTACCAGCACTTTCTAGGTGGCATTTGGTGCCTCTCAGAATTGTGTGTAAGAGCCATGTGTGTGGCAATGATAAATTGTATTTATCAAGTCAAATTACTCTTCCTGTAAACTTACAATGATATGTGACAATGTATTTCCCTGACTTCAGCATATTTAGCAATTCTGTCTGTACATTGCTGGATAGGCTTATCTGGTCACAGAATTTCATTTTCAAAGCTGTTTCATCTTACAAATGGAAAGCAGAATCGAAAATTCCTTCCATTTAAAAATAAAAAATGGAGAGAGGAGTATTTCTGAATGTCTTCTGCTGCCTAGTCCATGAATGAAAGACACCAAAATACTTTGGGAAGTGCTTTATTTGCAACTGTCTGACTATCATATCAGCTAGGAACCTTCAACTGAGCTCAGAAACATCCTTAGAGTCTTGTGTAAGATATCGTAGATAATTTGTTTATAGTCTACCAGTCCCAAAAATAGCCTAAGTAGTTTTTCCTGAGATTCATATAAACCTCCATATTGTCAGTAATCCTATGTCTCCTTTGCCAGTAGGGAAAGTTGTCATGATACTTGGATATGTCTGTATAATCAAAATTTCCTCATCTGTCAGTATAGACATCTTTTCACTCCTGTAGAAGGTGTGTGTGGTGAAACAAAGAAGTCTATTTACAGTACACACAAGACAGTTCCCCATGAAAGATGAGTACAAGGAAAACAAGAAGGAGTCAATGGAGATCCATAAAGCACTTTCTGCAACTAATGTTCTAGAATAATTATTAATAGTACTTGATTACACTGAGGGGAAGTCCAAAGTGAAGTGATGGTCACTGTTGCCAAACTGAAGAAGCCAGGGAGAACAAGCAGATTTACACAGTCAGCTAAATTAGCTAAAGGAATTAAATGCAAATGTGAATTTTTCTCCCCTCCTTGTATTTAAAATGTTAAATAGAAAACAAAATGGCAGTTACTTCTTTGTACTCTGCTTAGAATTTTTTGTCTGCTGCATATTTTGTAGACTGTATTGAAGAGGTGCATAAATATAGTGACCACCATGAAAGCATCACTCCATTGTTTCCATCTCACATTGTCTTTGCACTGGTTTTCCTCTGGACTGCTGTCTTTTCACCTTAAAGTAAGAGCACATACATGAGTAAGACAAAAGAATATAACAAAAGCAACTTCATTTGGCCAATGATCAATATTCAAGACTGTCAATCATGATCCCTGAAAATGCCAATGAGACATAAATACACCAATAAAAAAGTAAACTGTCATCTGCCTGCCCTCCAGTCCCCTGACTGTGCAGAAGGAAGAAGGTGGTTATTGCAACTGTGAGGAGTTTGCAAGGAGATCCTTCCTTCATGGCTGACTTTATGCCTTTTTTTATTTAAGTCAAACTTCCTTCAACTGTTCCACAACATCAGGGAAGAGAGGAAGGGTGATCACAATAAACTGAATCTTCACTGTGAGCAAGCATGAATGGTACATATGTAGTTTAAGGAAAGGAAATTAGGGTGAGAGTGCACTGCTCAATTAAGCCTGTCCAGGTGCCAGCATCTAAAGTGACTCATCTAGAGGTTTATCTGGCTTCTACATACAGATACAATAAGCTTCAAAATGCAATCCCTTATGCAAGGAGAAGGTTGTCAGAATTCTCACTTAAATATATATGGCTTCAGTTCTGCACAGCTCTGAGAAAGATCCAGTAAAAGAGAGGGTAAATTATATGCCAGCATGAAACTGAGAGGAAATCTAAGAAGAAAATAATCTAATGAAAAGTTAACAATACAAAGGAGACCCCCTACTTTACAGTACATTTTCTTAAATTCACCAGTGAGAGACCGAACTCCCTTTTGCTCTCTAGTATATAATGTATTACTTCTTTATTCCTGATTTCTGATCTTATAATATCTGTCAGCCTGGGTCAAATTCTGATTTCAGCAATTCAGGTAAAAATTTAAAGCCCACTGAAGTACTTCTGCAAAGAGTAATGGATTTCTTGTGGATGCTCAGGGGTTGTAAATTGAATACAGTTCTGGTAAATAGCCTATACCTGACTATCCTAGTTCAGCAGGTGGGACCAGTTGTCAGTGTGGGGGGGTGATCAAAGCTATGTATTCTACCCCCTCTATTCATTCCCAAGGTCAATGGCCCATTTGCAGCAGCTTCTCAGGGAGTCGTTAGCACCTCCATTCCCAGCCTGAGGGGGCGTAGGTGATAATGGGCCATCAACAGTCCGAAAATAGCCCATGACTCACAGAGTTAATCACCCACTGTGTGAGTTTCCGCCCCAGGGGAGGGACTGGATGCTCCCTGAGGGTACAAAAAGGGGTAGGTAAGAAGACCAGGGGAACCTTTTCATTGGACCCAGAGGAGCAGCAGGACCTCGACAGGAGGAGACCACCACTCTGGACCAGCCATCACCTGCACCAACAGGTTTGTCACTTCCTTTTGCTTTGGACTTGGGGAAGCCACACGGGGCTCAGCACAAGGCTAACAAACCCCTTGGGGTTTGTACCCCAGGGCACTGGGTTACACAGCTGGGTTCTGGGAGTTGGAAGCAATTTCCCTTTTGTGTCAGTGTATTTACCATAGTATTATTATTAAATTGTAGCTCTGACTTACAATCTCTCTCGTGTTGAGCTCATTTCTCCTGCTGGTTTACCTCTAAACCAGCACACTGACATCCATCTATTCTAAAATCTCAAACTACAAGTCCTGCTCTAGAATCCATCCAGTTTCCTTATTAGCATTATTTTTATTGTGTTAAAACCCAAAATATTCTGGATATTTTTCAGACCAGCAGAACACATAGTGTTTCTCCTGCAGAATGCACAGTGTAAAGTAAAAGAGACAAAAGATGATGGAAAAAACCATAATATATAAACAGATATCTAATAAACAGAGTTTTATCAGGAAAGTATTTGCATATTTTAATTGTATATTTTAAGCTTATTTTTTTAAGGAATTGAAGCACAGTTCATTAAATTAGTGGTCAGCTATGCAAGGAAAGTGTGGAGAGTTTTTTTGGTCTTAGTTCTTACCTTGCTAGGCATGAGTGACTCCAGGCAGGCAGTGTCCCCTATGTAGTTTCACCAAGGTCTTAAAAGGGTTGAGTTCACGTTGCAGCCTTGGTATTATTTAATTAAAAAGTCAATCAACCATGAGACACACACTCACCGGAAAGCAGACTTCATTAATTCTGAAACTGACATTCATAAACAAATTGATCTTCCTTTTCTAGTTTTCTTTCCATGGATCAGTTCTCACATCCTTCTGACCATTCACACCAATAAATCAGCTTTATGTGTAGTAACCCCTCCCTTCCTCTTTTTAGCAGATTTGAGCCTTAGTTTCAACAACACTTTTGGATCTGGTTAGTTAAATGTCAAAACTGAGTTTGAGCACTGTAAAGAAAAGCCCTGTCTCAACAGCTCCCCATTGCAATACTGACTGCAGAATCACTATGTTGGTGCAGAACAGACAAGCACTTGGGTAGTTTGCTCTCTCATTTTCGGGATGACATTTGTGCCTTGACTTAGCATTAAAAATAGCTCTACTTCTTCAAATTTCGTTATGATAGGCAAACCTTAAACATCAAGACATCCAATCTCTGGACACCCTTAGAACTGGTAGGGTCCACTGAGCTGGACTGTTCTGTGGCCAGGAAAGGGACTTTCTTGATTATATGTCATTACTGCTTTACAGCAGGTTTATGCTGTAGCCAAAGATGTAAGCTCAGCATAGCCTAAGTATATTCATGTCCAGCTTATAATAGTAAAGTTGGCAATGCAGTGCAGAATTCCGCACCAATTGGTGAATTAGTGCAGGCTGTAAGTCAATTTGGGACTAGAGGAAAGTGCTTGGAGAGCTAGTATCAATATTCAACTGCATTTGGTATACTGATCTTGGATGTTTACAAAACCTTCCATCATGTCTTTGACTGCAATATAGACAGATTTTAGAGTCCCTGAACAGAAAAGTACTCAAGGAGTCTCTGCACAGTAAATGTAAAGCACATTTGAATGATTGTGTTGTTCTGATGTTGATCAAATAGTCCTGAGAGAAGCATTTCCAGGATTTGTCCCTTCATGTTATGAAAACTTGAATTTCCAGATCTCAGTCATTAAAGTATACAAGTTTCAGGGGATTTGGGCCAGAATATGCACCACAGATAAGATTAAAATTGAATAGTTCTATTGATCTCCTCTCAAGCAGCACTTTGGCTATCTGTGTTCCATTCCCAATGTGTCCGACCGCTTTTTGATATTAACATTTTGTTGGCATGGCAGGCATCCATAAACTACATCTCTCTGTGGAGCATAGTTTTAAATAGACAAATATTTCATTCAAGTCTTCTTAAGGTAATAGTTACTAATTCTATATAAAATCAGGATCTGAGAGAAGATGCTGAACCCCTCCCTCAAAAAGGAGAAAGTCCATTCCAGGCGGCATTAAAATGTATAACTAAGATTCTGGTTTTTCTACTGAATGACTCATTGCTCTCCTCTGCTCATGTACATGTCTGGGTGACATTTATTGCTATCTGCTTCACTTGCAGTTCCAGTGACAGTTCTTTCCTCCCTGACTTTCCTGTTGCATACATGTCTGGGAAACAGGCAAATCTGATTTTCTTTATAAAGAGTCCTGTCATTCAAGTTTTTCTTGTGACTTGAGCTATTACAAGCCATCTTGAGTGGAATTCAAGGATCAGATCACCTGAAGATGGTGAGAAGACAATGAAGTTATGACAGTATAGTTGAAGACCAAGTTGCAGTAATTGGGAGTGGCTTCTTGGCTTCGCTGAGGAAAGCACCCTGCTTTCTCCTGGCACTTCAAACACTGGAATACATCATGGGGAAGGAAGTGGAGCCCTGAATCCTTGAACTGACTGAACAGTGCTCTTAGGATAGCTTTCTTATACTGCTGTTTCAGAGTAGAGCAAAAGTCCACTTGGGAAATAAGTACTTGAATCGAGAGAGAGGTATGGACTAAAGCCAAGGACACATCAATTGGAGCAAAGCTTTATTTTTTTTCTCAAGAACTACTGAGCCATTCCATTGGGAAGATTAGTTAAGGCTCTCCAGATAAGAGGCTTAATAAAGAGAAGAGTGGGTGAAACTAAACTTTTTAAAGAAGAAGCAGTTTTTTATTGACTGTCCTGTATTTCTGGAATAGAAGCTTTCTCTCTTTCAGACAGTTTGAAGAAGAATATTGGGAAAATGGAGTAGGTGGCTGGGGTAGTGATCAAAGGGTTCTGGGATCAGCAAATGTCAGGTGCTGTTTAGAAGACCATCTTTATCTAAGAACCACATCTAAGAATTTCAAGTATTAGTAATTGCTTTTTACACCTCAAAGAATTGTGGTGGATTAATGTTGCCCATCTAGCCATTTTCTCACTCACCCTTCTCACAGAAGAGAGGGAGAAAATACAATGAAAAAGAAAAAAATCATGGGTTTAGTTAAGGGCTGGGATATCACTCACCGGTTACCATCATGGGCAAAACACACTCGACTTGGGGAAATTAATTCAATTTATTACCAATTACTAATGGAGTAGGATAAAGAAAAATGAAACAAAACAAAAAGTAGAAATTCTTTTCCCACACCTCCATTTCTTCCAGGCCTAATATTCACTTCTCTCCCTTCTTTCTTCTCTGCTGAGAGACCACAGGGATAGGGGATTGTAGTTATGATCAATTCATAACACTTTTTATATACCACTCCTTCCTGCTCAAGTTGTTCCCCTGCTCCAGCATGGAGTCCCTCCCACAGGATACAGTTCTTCACAACTTTCTCTGACAAAGGTTCTTCCCATAAGGCACAGTTCTTAAAACATTTCTCCAGAGTGGGTCCTTTTGCATAGTGTGGAGTCCTTCAGGAACTGTCCCTAATCCCTCAAGGGTCCCAGATCCTGCCTGAAAACCTGCTTCTACATGGAGCTCTCTCCATGGGCTACAGCTCCACTATGATGTCTCTTCAGGCTTCAGCTTTCTTCAAGGCATCTCCACTGGCTCTGGCATGAGGTTCTCCATGATCACTGATGGGCTAAGCTTTGGGCAGTGGCGAGTCTGTCTTGGAGCTGTGCGGAACAGGTACTGTGTGACATGGAGAAAGCAGCTCCTGGTGTCTCTTCACAGCGAAAACTGCAGGCCACGCACAACCAAAACCTTGCCAATACAAAGCGACAGTCAGTCTGGAATAATTTAAAAATTTCTTCAGCTCTAATTGTGACATGGTGCAAATGCTTTCAACAGCCAAAGAAAGAGGAAAGCTAGATCCAGTCTGCTGCACTGCCCTTGTGAGAGGGAAAGACAAAGAGGGAAAGCTCGGCCCTTCCGCAGCCTGGTGAAAAGAGATAGATGGAGTCTTCAGCCTTAACTCAGACAGATGCTCCCATAACGGGGCTAGAGTGTTGGCTGACAGGCAGCTTGAAGAGGGCTAGCTTCCAGGTTGAAAGCAGGGAAGCAACTCCATCTGTCAAGGGAGACAAACAGGCAAGCCTCTTACCTCTTTGGTACCTGCAAGAAAATCTCTGAGCAGTCTCCTAGGAGCCTGGGAGTGGTCCCAGTCACTGCTGCCATGTGTGCATCCTCCTAGCAGCACAAGGGAACCATAGCAAGACTTCTTGCTGTGTGTTTCGAACACACACAAATATATATCCATACACAGATGTGCATATATATATATACACATATATATGTATATATACACATGGACTTATACACTTGTATCCTGAGACTGAAATATTCATGCCCTCATGCCAATCCATGTCCCAACACATCTCTTCTGGCAAGATGTCAACTTTACTGTTACTGAAAGTAACTGGATTACTACTCAGTGGAGAGACTGATGGAAAAGTAGTGAGAAGAAATGATTAGGAGAAAATAGCTGTTTGCTGTCATCAATGGCAATGATGGTGACACCTGAAATATCATCCATTGCCTCATAAAAACAGGTGGCATTGAATAACATGTGATGTATACAGCCAGACTTTTTGGGCTGTCATCTGAACACTCAGGGCAACTTGAGGAAAAAATCAGAAAATGAATTCTCCAAAATAAGGCAGTGCTTTGCAAGGTGAGTCACTTAGAAGAAAGCAGTTATCAGTGGATTTTAATTGTATGTCTGCTGCTTTCTTAAACGACCAACTATAGAAAAGTAATTTCTATGTGCAATCCACACATCAAGAAAAACTTTACTTCCTCTATTACTTGTTTCAGGGCAGCAGAAAAAACAAATATGTGTACCCTATCAACATCAGAGAGTACAGAAGGAATTGTGAATTAGCCAAAATTATTAGCTTAAGATTTTTAATATATGATTATGTCAAATTTTGGTAGTGTTTGCTACAAAAGGGATGAACTTACTCAATAATGAATCTCTCAGGATTCTTCAAATGTCTCTTTTCAAAATATGACTTATGTACATGCGCAGCTCAGCCCCAACTGTAAAATTAAATACTTGAAGTAAAAAGGTTTTGCAAGGTATCTTCTATGAGCTCTTTTAGGCCTCATATTCAGCAAAATAAAGGAAAACTCTCAAGGAAATCCATTTTTTCTCTATTCTATCTTAAGATATTCCAGCATGACCACTGAGGTGTGGGAAGCTGAGTTAAAAAAGAGAACCAGGTGTGTTAAAAAACTTCTGAAGAGCTTCTAGACCAATTTGCCATGAGAATATCTACCTTAATCCTCCAAATATGGCATGATTTACAGGTGTTGGAACACTCTAATGTTACTTTATCTGCAGAAAATATCCAGAGGAAAGAAATACAAATGAAAAGTGAGCTCTTATTTCTCTACAGGCTCTGGTCTCATAGCTACGGCTATGCAATTTCAAATTCAACCTGTCTCCACTTGCCAGAACAGGCACTGGTCTTTGGCTGAACCAAGTTGGGAGCACACCTCTCACTGCCTTCTGCCCACTCACTCTGGCTGACTTTGAGTCTCACCAAATAAAGCCTTGACAACATGACCTAACAGTGGCAATACTAACATTCATTTTCAGTAAGTCCAGCATAACTCCTTGTCTTAGCAGAAAAGTGCAAGCATTTCTTCTCCTGTGCTCCTCCTGCCAATGGGAATCAAAAATACAGCCATGGTTCATAAGTAGCCAGCACATCAGCTCTTTGTAGCTGGAAGAACTTTGCTTCTAGCAGAAAGTAGAGGTGGGAATATTTGTCTGTCTTTGGTGTGTAGGTTATACCAAACTGCTGCGTTTCCGCTTGCATTTATATTTGGCTCAAAATGTCATTCAGAACTGACTCTAAAAGATATTTTTTTCTTTAAATAGAATACAGCTTTCCACTCTTCTCAGTCATTCCTGATGCAGGAGTTGCTCTGGGTTACTGAAGCCACTACATTGAGACAGTTTGCTTCTTTGGGTGGGGACATTAACAGTACAGTCCATCAGGGTCCTTTCCAAGTATATCTACTGCTATACAGAGAATACTTTATGCCACTGAAGCATGAGGAAAGCAAAGGCATTTGGATTAATGTTTCAAATGTGAAAAATATTGGTATATCCGAAAACTTCTCTGTCCTTTTTCTAACTATATCAAGTTGTCTAATAAAAGACATATCTTCCCCTTGCGATCTTTATGATGATAAAGTCTGAATTTTATAAGAGTCCGGAAAAGAACAGCTTTTTTTCTTGCAGAAATGTTACCTTTTTTGCTGGGATTTCACATGAGCAGGGGTGAAGGTCAAATCATCATCATCATGACTAGGCTTCGCGAACAAAGATTTGGGAAGGGCTTTACTCACACTTGCTGCAAGCATACTGGTGGCTAAAAAGGCTGATGCAGGATAGGCAAGTCCAGTCACAAAAAGAAGGCCAAATATTAGCAGAAGAACAATATTTCTGACTGCTGAGAACTCTCCCCTCCTGCTCTTGGATGGTTTTTGATTTCTTATTTAAAGCATGAAGTATCTGGTTAATCCACACTTTCCTGAAATTCTCATTGCAAGCGTTGAACTGCCCCAGTCTGGTGTAATTAATGAACTACTAATGGACAGAAGCCAGAGCAGCCTTCCAAGAAGTAGATGCAGAAATTGCTGTTGCATGTCACTGCTTTGCATAACAATATATAGAAAAAACACACAGAGGTATCTCTATAGTGATATAGGGAAAGCTCAAGCATGGTGGCATGACAGTAAAATTCAGTAAGTTGTGAAGAGTTCAATCCTGCATATTGACCATAATCATTCTAAGCAGTAAAGCAAGATTGGTAGCTGGGAGATTATTTTTCTTTCCTGTATGAGTCTTATCTAGATATTGGTTAGAAGCAATCTATATGAGGATTGATCCACCTTTGAGAAACTGGTTGTGGTAGACCTAATAAATTAAATTTACACCAAAGAATCGAAAGAATCTATGGAATAGCCATATGAGAATGGAAAGTCGCTTGAAATTCAGTCTTTTCTTTATGTTTAGAAGCACTTTCCTAAGATAAACCTTAAAGATAGATACAAATATTGCTTTCAGATCTATGAAATCCAATTAATAATGTAGGGTTCCTTTCTGGTTTCTTACACAAAATCATAGCAAGGATATGGTTATGTGTTCCAAAGGATGGGTTGAATTCATAAAAAATATGATTCTGATAAATGTCTTAGGACTCTAAAAAAAGGAAGGTAGATGGGATTACAATTAGTAGGAAACCTCACTGCTGGAAGACTGATACTAGCTAGATGCTTGGGAGTGTGTCAGGGGTTCTCAGGCTGTTGTTTGAGAATATATGTGTATGCCATGTATTCAACACCAACAGAAAAACAGAGATAGATTGCCAGAGTTGCCATTTGGTTGTTTTCAAAAGCTATTGTAGCTCAGAGCAAGCAATAGCCTCAAGTTTATTCTATGTTGGCATGGTGCTACAAGAGATTAGTGTAGCAGTGAGAGACATTACCATCTATCCCGTAGAGGTGCTATATATTGAGACTGTCAGTGGATGCAATTATCCTATGACTTTACCCCTAAAAATATAATCCTTATTTCACAGGTTAACTTCCAGCATGTGGCACGTTTTCTTCATACTCATCAGCCAGGTAAAAATGAGAATTATTTTTTTTAATTCACTAAAACAGAAACCTGTGTATTTGGCAAAAAAGGGGATGTTCACAGGCCCTACATCACTTTAATTCCGTTTAAAATACATGGATGACTGAAAAAAATGGACTTATGCTATATCTATCCATCTATCTGTCTATCTATCTCATATAGGTGAGTGCGCCCTGTAATAGCAGAAAGAAAATGCCACTATCAATATCTTGGTGATGACATGAGTTGAAAGTTCATTACCAACCTCTAGTGTGAAAGTAAATTTCTCTAGCCAGTCTTCAAAAGAGGTTTTAGGATATCCACTTCATGAATAATTAATTAGAAAGCAACTAAAATCACATATACGAGGGAACATAGTCACTATAGATGCTGTCTTGTGAAATAAAGAATCTCCTGATGAACAGCTATAACTTACGACAATACTACTCATATCTTTATAACTACTGACATCTCTTTAACAAACCCATTAGCCCTTCCAGCATAGACTACAGCAGTAGTTAAAATCAATTCTTTTAAATACACAGGTGTACTTAGGAAATGCTTATGGAAGTGGGCTCTTCAATCCCACTCTCCATGACCACCAACTACTACTCTCTTTCTCTTTTCCTAGGCCTTCTTCAGTTCACCATGCCCATGGACCAGGTCTAGGAAGCCAGAGTATTGGTGATTGTAGGAGAAGCCTGAAAATTCTCCTACTTTCTGACTCTTTGCCTGGCTCTGCCTAGGGAACAAAGTTGTGAAGACCACTGCAAGTAACATCAGCTTCCCAGTCCTGAGCTGGAGCTATTCCTGACACTATTCTTGCTGTTGTGCAGCACAGCCCAGGTCAAAGTAGGACTAATTGTAAACTAAACTTCTTCCTTTGCAGGAATATTATCCAAGTTGAGCATAAAAGAAACTGCACATAAAAAAGAAAAAACTTGCGGTGAATTCTGCATCACCTTTCTTTCTCCCCCTAGTTATTTCCTTATAGACTCATTCATAATCCAGCCAAGGCTCACCTGCAAAATATCAAGACTTTTTATTTTTCTTAGCCCTATAACATTTTGGAAGGTTCCTTTGGTACTCTTCTGCCTTGATGTCTGAAAACCTTATAGCCTCCAGCCTCTGCCTATTCATGGTCAATTCAAATATATCTGTTCCTGAGGCTTTCAATGTCAAATGTTCAGGTGTGTGTTTCAGTTTGTAGTACTTTCTTTGCACTTTCAACGATGGAAATTATCTATTATCACAGTCTCTGCTGACTTCAGTCAGCTTATTAAGATAGTGTCTCCCTTTGCAATAAGCATCTCTGAGACAACTGAAAATAACCTCCTCCCACATTTGACTTGGAAGGGCATTTTAAGCCAGTGCTGGCAGTCAGCTGGAGTTCAAAAGAAGTGGTGCATCTCCTCCCAGTGCCCCTGCTTCTCCCTGCCAGAAGACATGTTCATTGTCCTGAACACATAGTTAGACTGCCTGTTGGCCAAACTGATACTTTTGTTCAAAAATATTTGCATGACTGTTGTCAACGTAGTCTGAGTGTCACTTCAGTTTGCTAGTGATGACTTCCATTTTCCTGTCCCCATTCTGACTGCTCTCCACAGGTCATTCACTGGTCTTGCATCTCTGCTCACCACTGTGACATATGTTATCAAGGGCAAACCAAAAACAGTGTTGTTTTCCATATATCTATATTGCATTATTGCTTATTTCTCTTCTTGATCTCCCTAACTGACAGCTGAATAATCTTCTATTTCTTGCCACAAGATTATAAACTAAACATAACTTGTCTCCACCATGGCAAATTCCTGTCATATCAATATACTACCTTATTCCAGCTTTCTTTGGTCATGTATAGACTTACCTGAAGTTTTTTCAGTGATACTGATCCTGCTGTAATTCAGATCATGTATTTCTTAAACCTTATCTCATCATAGTAAACAGGGTACATTTAGAGGAAGAAGAAGGGATGGGATTTGGGATACACCAGAAGCATATACCCAGACCAAGAAACTTGGAAGTGCTCCCAGACAAGTAGTACAGTTATAGCCTGAGCTGATCCAGCTTTTTTCACTCCTTCCAAGGTCTCAGCTTCTTCCTAATACCTCTCTTGGGAAGGAGGAAGAAATTATTAAAGCAAGGAAGCCTGCAGCTTGCTTGTCATGCAGATTGTTGACTGATTTTTGTAACTTTGATCTGAATAAATCCTAAATAACTTTAGCATTCTAGTCCCTGGTTTCTGAGATTACTTGAATTTCCTAATCAGTATTCCTAGTTTTCAAAAGTTTGCTCTCTTTAGAAAATCATTGTCACATAATCCAAGACTATCCTTCATGACCTTCTATGACATTCTCATGACTCTTGAAAACCACATTTAAAATAACACTGCCTCAACTCTTGCAGTGATTGTTTAGTGAATAAATATATCAGGTGTCATACTCAGGAGTGTGTAGCACTTGGCCCCATGTATGCATCCGTCTGGGGCACAGAGGTCTTTTGTGCCACTGCTAGTTCCAGTACAGATCATAAATACAAAGGCTCTGTCTTTGCTCCCCTTGCAAAAGCCAATTTGGGTGTGCAGAAATGTTGCTATTCTAAGTGAGTGTTCTAGAGGGACTCTGGATGATGCTGCAGCAGACTCAGCTGACTATGACTGTGTCTATGACTAGTATGAGCTGGCCTCACTAATCAAGGATAGCTTGTCTGGCAATCAGTTATGTGTGTGAACATAAAAGCCAAGTTAGTCCTTAAAAGAATGATTTTTATTTAAAGTTCAATCCAAATAAAGAAATAATCTCAGAAATGTCCTGTGTAAAAGGGGTGGGCTTCTATTTAAACACAAAAGCCAAACCAAATCTTTTTCTGAACTGTTTTAGTCTTCCAGTGGGCGGATCTCTTGTTACTGTGTCCTAACTTCTACTTGTGGCCTGGCTAATTGATATACCTTACTGGCAATTTGCTTCTTTGTGAAAGGATTGTAGCTTTCTCATTCTTCATATTATCACAATGCTTGCACTAGACCACAAGACCACAATTAAGTAGATTGTCTTCCAATATTAGTCCAGTTCCTTGCTGAGAACACTCCTGTCCCTGTATCCATCCCAACTGAAGCAAATTGGAAGATTCATCTGTTCAGGAGTTCTGCCTGTCTGAGGAGGTATCCCATGACAGGTCTCATTCCAGGGAAGTATGGTGGTATGTCTCCCTCCACAGCCCTTTGGTGAGTTTACTGTTTGGAAGGGAGAGAAATGGATGGCTCTCAGCATGGAATAAGAGCTACCTGTATGCTCTCTTCACTAAGGTAGTGTTTATAAAAGAAGATACTTGAGGCAAGAGAAGAGATTAGGGACCACTGTTGTAAACTGGTTAGATTGAGCATTTTGCTGTTGGCCTCAGGATGATCAAGAGAGGAGTTCTGTTCTCTGCAGAGAGGGCAAGGAAAGGGAATTAATAAAGGGGCTTTAGGTGGAGTATCTGTGGACAAAGCAGAGACTCCATGGTGTTTGTGGAGCATATATTGTATTGCACTAATGTGTAGATGCATTTCATCACACTGTCCTTTTAACGGTAACCAACTGAGGGGAAAAGCGATCCCTGGAGAACACTCCACACGCCATGTGAGAGTGAACCAACAAGCCCTTTATTAATGGAGGAACCGACTTATAAAGGGTTGGTTCAGGGAGGTGCTCACAATGGGGTGGAAACTGAAAGGGATTGGGTGAACAGTATGTCCGTAAACATCCAATAAGAACAGAGTCCAGGAAAGAGAAAGGAGGTCTGAGGGGAGGGCTTCAGAAACTGGATGTGACACGGCAAAGGGAGTGGCAAAGTGGTTAACTGACAACCCGAACAACCAATGGGGAAACACCGGTCAAATAACAGGGGAACTGGCAAATAGGGGCTCAGGGATTAGGACAGGACGGGTTGAAGAGACAGGAGCATTTCTGGTGGACCACTGGTAGCCGAGGGCAGGGAGGGCACCCCTGGGAGGGGCTGTTCTGGCTTGGACGTGCCGGCATGAGCACCTAGAGCGGCGGCTGTGTTGGCAGCCTGGGGGGATTTGACCCAGCACCTCCATGGCACAGTGACTTATTAAGAGAAA
>VWZD01012912.1:86115-115832 GCA_013396695.1 Sakesphorus luctuosus | reverse complement strand
AAGTGGACGGGGGGAAAACAAAGGGGGAGGGAAGGGAGGGGGGGGGGGAGGGCGGTGTAGAAACCATGCGGGGTAGTGCAAAACTTGTCTGAACTCAAAACCGTACAGAAAGAGCCCATTAATTTCAAATTTCAACAAGTATGTGGCCCACAGACTTTGGGGTGCCTTTCAGCGCTGTCTTAATTTGGGGTCCATTTCACAGCATACTCCCACATCCTTTTCTTCCCTANAGCCGAGGGCAGGGAGGGCACCCCTGGGAGGGGCTGTTCTGGCTTGGACGTGCCGGCATGAGCACCTAGAGCGGCGGCTGTGTTGGCAGCCTGGGGGGATTTGACCCAGCACCTCCATGGCACAGTGNAGAGGCTGCTGTCACTTAAGCAATCCCTCAAATTTCCCCCAGGCTAGGTGGGAGCCAGTGGAGCACCCGGCCTACCTTCAGCCACATGAGTCACTAGCAGGATGTGAAATGTGTAGCAGGCCATGGTGATGATGTTGCTCTTCACTCTGCCAACAAGCTGATCTCCCAGACAGTGACTTCAGCTGCCCAAACACATAGCTGATGAACTCCTGGCAAGGATTCCTGGATCACACACCATCTGTTCCTGCATAATGAATAAATGCTGCCTTAGATCTTGGTATCATCACATCCTCCACATCAATCCTGTGTACAAGTATAAGGTGACATGTTGTAATAAGAGGAAGATTCTAGACTTTTAAAATAAATTTACCACTACTTTTAGCTAGGTTTTGGCCCTACACAATTATAAAACGTTGTGGCCTTCCATTTCCCTTCCTCCTCCTTGACAGCATAATCAGACTATTTTTCCTATAAACATCCTGGCAGACCAGAACAAGATGGTCTTAAATGCTGCCCAGAGTGTTGTGGAACACATTCACCCAGATGTGGCACATGATGTTGTGCACCTCATAGCTCCTATCCTGCAAAAGTTGTTCATGTAAGGACTGTCTCTTGCTTCTTCTCCTTCTCCTTCACCCTCTCCATCTTCTGCTTTCTTATGGTTCTGAGACTCAATTTCTCTCTTGCTAACTGTATTTCAAACAAACCTGCCATGGTGGGAAAAGAAGAAGGGCAGCAGAAGGCTGCAATCCCTAAATGTATGAAAGGGGCACAAGAGCTTCTGGGATACACAGTGTTAGCTGCTTGTTGCATTCAAGTTACAGAATAGCTTGCTTGAATTCTCACTAATTTTTTATGCTCAAAGTCTTTTTATGGTCAAAATTAACACATTATATAGGCAAAGACAATCATTAAATGATACACACTCGAACTTCTAAAAATCTGCTCCTCTTTAGTACCCGTCCTCCTGCTGCCTCAAGGGCCCTGAGCTTGTTGGCTTCTGGAGGTATGCAAGCAAGTCCTTCTTCAGTTGGAATGCAACACTGATAACTTCTTCCATTTCATCCTTGGAATGTTTGGGGTAATGTTTTCATGTTTGCCAAGAACCTTCACCCCTTCTCATTCTTCATTGATTTGCAAGTCATTCCTAAATTTACTATTTAGAAATTTACTATTTCTAAATTTACATTATTTCTAAATTTACTATCAATACCACAATTTACAGATGTCACATAGAAGTCACTTCTAAAACAATTTTACTCATCTCTAAGGTTGCATTCCTCTGATGAGTAGGAACTGACCACTAGTGAGCTACTTACAGCCCTGGGATCGTATCCTTTACCTATGCTTTCAAGGCTGCCTGCTATGTTCCCAAACGTCTGTAAGTTGTATGTCTTTCTGGGATCAAATCTCATTCTGCATGAAAGAACTATTTCTTTTACTATGACTAGATTATATAAGTATGCATATAGCATAAAGTGGTATGCCAGAGATCTGTACCATGCTAAGCAAAAGCCCAAACAAATTAAGTTATTTTAATAATTGCTTTTATTAGATAAAATAAATTTCCAGGGAGGCCAAGCAAAGTGCAGACAAAGCATGAGAAGTCATGTTGTTAGTTAACAGGAAGTCTGCATGCTGTTCAGGCAATGGAATGCTATATTTACTGGGTTACTATGCCGTGATAGAACTTCCCAGGGTATCTCAAGAACAGTGAACTATAGAGGATGGTCCTATAGTGCATATGAGAAATGAGCATTTAACTGTGGGAGAGCTGCCTAATAAAATTTGTGTAGGCTTTTAGTTCAAAGGACTAAGCACAGTTTACGATATAGCTCAGTCACGGCTTCTTGTGAATTTTCTAAAATAGTGTTTATTATGGGCATTGTCTCAGTCTCTTATTGATAAATGAGAGGAATGGAGAGTAGTGACTGTCTCAATTACTAACAGTGAGAAGCTCAAGGAGCAGGCAGAAGGGTATGAATTCTTAGTGAGCTGAATGTATTTACGTGAAATTTTTGAATCTCATAGCCTACATAAGCAGGAAATGTTTCTGCCCTCACCTGACAAGTCCATTTTTAAATGTTATTTCTCCTTTTTTGTTAGCAGTTGAACTGATTAGCTGCCACTGTCAACTTCCTCCAACCGGCATAAAACTAAGTGGTGTTTTGATGATGATATTTACACATCATTTGGACAGGGATTCTTACTGATGTTTTTCCCAACTCCGTCCCCACTCATACAAAAGACAGGGACGGCAAAGAAACCATCACCCACTGAGGCACAACAGACACTTTCCCTGACATATGGTCAGAGGGATGGAGTTCAGCTCCAAGCTCAGTGCTGGCTGAGCAAACATCCTGAAAGGGACAGAGATGTTGTCACTTGTGCTGCAGATGAGAAAATTATGTCCTGGGAACATTGTCTGTGTTTGCTTAATGCAAAAAAATGGTTCCAATTTATATTGAGTATCCACTGAATTACCAGCCTGTATTTTTTATCCCAGCCTGTATCCCTAGAGAGAGTCTTCAGTATCAAGGTTAAATGAATGCCTTGAACTTTAGAGTATTTAGTTTTAATTTACATATCTGTACTAGTTTTTAATACTATCAAGGTGAGAGAAAGAGGGGAGGCTCAGTAATTAATGGATTCTGCTCTCTTTAGCTATATCTTGTCCTATTACCTTTGGGCTGCAGTGTCTCATTCTGTTTCTCTTTGGTGAATTTTACCAATGACCTCAAAACTAGAAGTCTCCCATTCTTATTTCATCTGCTGTGTTTAAATACATTCCAAAGACAGAGTTTGTTCTGATACAAATAATTTTTATCTAGAGTGGAGAGAAATCAAGATAAATAGCTGATAAATATGGATGGCTCTGTCGGTCATGAGTAGGAGTGAGAAGCTGGACATCATTACTGGGACAGGAAAAACCTCAGAGCAGGCAAATTGAGAATACAAGTGTGTCTCATCAAGAGGTAAGAGTGCATAAGATTTCTTTGCAGAGAAAGATTAAAAAACATGAAGTTCCACCTACAGTCAGCAGCTATCTTTGGACCTTCTTAAAAGAAAATGAAAGAAAAAGCCCATCACACTGTTATATATTCAGCTCCTGTCATAACAGCCTTGAAGGAGATCCAGGTGAGCTGAACACCAGTCCTCTGTAGAGATGCATTGTTGGGGACAAGGGAGAGAGATGAAGCCAGTGAGGATGGTGGAGCTGAAGCATGTTTTTTTGCAGTGCCTTCTTCAATGAGTCTTCTAACCCACTAACTGAATTACCTGGAGCAATATATCTGTGGCAACACACATCTCCTATGGCCCACTGGCTATGCAGTAAGTGCTCATTTACTGTATTACAAGGCATTTCAAAACACTGCACCTTAATTCTTCTATTAGTTCTGAGCTGAAGTGACTCTTCAGATCTAAGCCACCATAATTCAAAGGGAAATTTCAGTTTGCAGAAGAGATTTCCATCTTCTCCTACATATGTGTTTCCCGTGTAGGAAAATCTAGGTAGAAATTTCCACCTACTTACCTATGTGTTTTCTGTGTAGAAATGTCTTGGAACAGTCTTCAGAAATAAACCCATTCCCTCAGCTTCTGAAGTCAAATGACCTCAGACTTAGGCTCTCTCCTTTTCTTTCCATCTCTCCACAGTAGATTATGGGTTTTTTCCAGAATGTGTAACACTGCTTTAAACAAGTAGGTTATTTAATACTTCTGCCCATGAGACCATTATTAGGCAAATAGTTAAACACCTTTGAAAGTGTCCCTAGTACTTTCTTTATTACTATCCCGATTATTTATTTCACCATCATGACCACCTCCTACAAATTTCTGCTGACGGTTATACCAATCTTTGATTTCCCTGATAGACCCATAAGCAGGAGACACATCATAAGTTATCCAAACTAATGCTAAAGTTCATTAAAAGAAAATTGAGAACTGGTGAAATCATGGTGGCTGAGTCTCAATTACTCTATATTCTGTAGAAAGAGCTATGCAGAATGATATGGGGGAGCTGATGGGAATGTCATACTATTTTCTTTTGCATGTATTATTTTAATCCTCTTTCATTCAAAATCTGAAGCTGTCAAAAGTGCATTCTCAAAACATTTCCCAGTAATAATTTTGCTAAAGTTACTGTGGAGAAATTAAAAAAAAAAAAACCCTGACATTTTTATTTTGGAAAGTTTACAGATTTCAAAAATCTAAATGTTAATGTTTAACATTATGACATTGATCTGTTTTGACTTGTATATTTTTATATAATTTTTTACTGTCCTTGATTTGCATTTTTCATTATGCATTTTTCATTACACCTTTCAAACTCTGACCTGAAGAAGATTGTAGTTAAATAAAGCCCATAATATTGCTTTAATCTTTAAGAGTAGCAGCTACTTAAGTATTGTCTGGCACTCTACATGGGATTCTCTTCAGGTGCTATACAGCTAGAGTATATGAAAAATCCCCTTGTAGTCAGGTCAGAGAAACAAGGCACTGTCAAAGTGTATTTCATCTACCTTACTTTAGACCTCAAGCTTAGGACAAGAAGAAATACACTCCATGAAGGCCTTGTTCAATCAATGATATAGGCATTCTTTGTCATCTGAGCTATACAAGGGTATCTAAGATATCCTTATGGAGATCTGTTTCCCACTGGAGAGGCAGAGCAGGTGGGACAGTCTGATCATCTCAGATACCATTGGTCTACTGAAGTGAATCCAAGGTGTCTGATAGTTTTTTGTTGAGTAGAAAAGAAGATTAAAAAAAATCAGTTATCGTACACACCCAGGGTGGATTCAGCAGACTAAATTTAGATGTCTACTGCCATGTAAAATGTCTTAGGGATCTCACTTGCCCTTCAGTTGTCTTTCCACTGTGGCCTGAGTTACCTCTGTGTCTTTTGTTATATCTGCTTGCTCTGTGAGGTTATCTTAGATATGGCAGGATATCTCACATGGCACAAGGTGCCTAAATTTATGCAGCAAAATCATGACCTGTAGGTGGCATTCACTTCCAGATTAAGACACCTGAATTTAAGTTCTATATGTGCATGATATATCCAAGCTTCCAAAGGATTCAATGCATGTAACAGAGCCTGGAGACCAATCCCACTGGCTAAATGTAGCGGCTATGGTCACTTGGTATCATAGAGTCTTTAAGGTTGGAAAAGACCTCCAAGATCATTGAATCCAACCTGGGGTGTCCTAGTTCAGCAGGTGGGACCAGTTGTCACTGTGTGGGGGTGATCAAAGCTATGTATTCTACCCCCTCTATTCATTCCCCAGGTCAATGGCCCATTTGCAGCAGCTTCCCAGGGAGTCGTTAGCACCTCCACTCCCAGCCTGAGGGGGCGTAGCTGCTAAGGGGCCATCAACAGTCCGAAAATACCCCATGACTCACAGAGTTAATCACCCATTGTGTGAGTCCCCGCCCCGGGGGAGGGACTGGATGCTCCCTGAGGGTACAAAAAGGGGTAGGTAAGAAGACCACGGGAACCTTTTCGTTGGACCCAGGGGAGCAGCAGGACCTCGACAGGAGGAGACCACCACTCTGGACCAGCCATCCCCTGCACCAACGGGTTTGTCACTTCCTTTTGCTTTGGACTTGGGGAAGCCACACGGGGCTCAGCACAAGGCTAACAAACCCCTTGGGGTTTGTACCCCAGGGCGCTGGGTTACACAGCTGGGTTCTGGGAGTTGGAAGCAATTTCCCTTTTGTGTCAGTGTATTTACCATAGTATTATTATTAAATTGTAGCTCTGACTTACAATCTCTCTCGTGTTGAGCTCATTTCTCCTGCTGGTTTACCTCTAAACCAGCACACTGGGGTCTTCCAGCTGACATGGCCTACTACTTCACAAGTGCCCAGTTCTCCCCTAGGTATTGTGCCCTCATTGCCTGGCCTGTGCAATTTGCTCAGATACTTGAAGGGACTTCAAATGGCACAAGATAACACAGGGTGTGCAGTTGTCTGGAGCTCTGCAGGGTACACACTGGCACTGCTGACAGCACATGTGGGTATTGTGATGCGGAACTAATGACCATCCCTCAAGCTGATCAAGCTACTCACTACTGGGTAGTTAAGCTCTTTAGATCTAGAAAAAAAAACACACACACAAAAAAGAGGTATTAATTACAGCTCTCCTAAATATTTATAAAATAAGAAAAAAATCCAGCAACTTTAATACAGAGGCAGTGGTAAAAAGACATTGAATTAAGGAAAACCAGAACAATTTCAATATATCTTTCTCTGTGAGAGACCTCAAAAATTATTTCTTTTGATTTTTGCAATGAGAAATTCTAAAACATGCATTCAGCTTAGCATCTGAAAATCCTGTGGATTTCAGGCTGGTCTTTCCAGGGGGTGTGCCCTCTACCTTCCTAACTGCACATCCCTTCTGAGAGCCACCTTAATACACAGCACACAGTGATGTCATTCCTAACCTGCTTCCACTGGAGACACCTGCATAAAAATCTGAACTATTCAAGTCTGAAAAATTATTTCTCAACTATTTTGACTCAGACAGAGGCAGTAGATCTTGCTTAGACTTTGCTGAATCAAGCAGGCTCTGGGCTCTTATACACTGTAATTTTGGAGAAACACTCATTCTCCTAGACATTTTTTTTCTCAAAGACTGCAGTCCTCCTGATTTTTTTCAAACTACAGCTCCTAATAAATAATCTGGCTGACTTTCTCTATGACTTTTTTTGAGGTATGATCTGCTAGAAAAATGTATGTATGAAATTTTGGACAGATTGCTGGAGTTTTTAGGAAAACTAGCAAAGGAGAAAATCTATCTTAGTTACTTCACCCTATGGAGAAACTCCTGTCTCTGCAACAGGCACAAGAAATGGTGGTTTAAGATCCTGAAAGAACTGCTGAAGAAGAAGCTAATGAAATGTGGATTTGGAACATTTACTCATTCTTAACCTGCTGGAAAGAAAATGAAAAGACCTGCTTTTTACACAGCCTGTTGCAAACATCACTCCCCCACAAGGGAAAAGCTTATGGATCAGGCAATGTATATTTACAGAATTGTGGTCATCTAGAAATAATACAAATATTTTTTAAATTTTATATATCTCATAACTAGATCTCTGAGGAAACTTTGGTACAAAATGAGAAAAATCGCATGTAAAATTAATGGAAAAATGAAGATTTGTTAGATCCCATTAACCTACTCGCTGCCAGTAAGTGGCTTATACCAAAGACTTGCTGATGACTTTGCCTCCAGTCTGGAAAATAACAAGTCAAAGAACTTTGATTATCTTCACTTTATTCCAAAAGGTAAAAAAAATTAAAAAAAAAAAGTTTGTTTACCATTTTATATTACTAATGTCTCATCTGTTTTTTTCCATTTGTTAACTCCACTTACCTTCTTCAGTCATTTACTACTTTTAAGCAGTTTTCCTTTACCACCCTTCTTTCCTTCTCTTCCATAGTTTTTTCATTTCTTCATTGAATGAGATGCCTCAAATGTTCCCATGTCTGTCAGTTTCATAACCTCTGTTTCTGCTTTGTAAAACTTGTTGGCATCCTTCTCTTCTTAGGAGGCTGGGAATGATAGATTGAAGACACTACGTGAGAGTACAAAGCCAGTCATACCATGTGCTGTTTAGCAAGAACTTGCACACACAGCATCAATTTATACTAGTATATTGGCTACCATGTCACATCATCACTTTCTGTACCTTTCAGCATTTTTGCCTCTCCTCTTTTTTATTCTTCTCATCCTGAATATATGTTAGATTAGTAGGGGTAATCAATTGAATCTGGCTTTCAGATCCCTCTAAATCTCTTTTATTCTATCTCTATTTATCTTTATGGCAGTAAGCTGTGTTTGGGTTACTATAGTACAACTGTGCAGTATGACCTGCAGGCTTTCAATAAATACACTGTTTATTTTGTCATTAATAAGGTGTTTAGTTTGAGAGAAAGTTGTCCAGCATCAGTAGTGTACAAATACTATGCTTCTGAAACTCATTCTGGCATTCAAAAATTTTCCTGGTTTTTGATATGGAAGGTATCATTTATCCAGATTAATTTTATATTTTTTTCCCCAGAAAATACCTTGGGAAATGGGACAGTTAATACCAAAGTAAATTTACAAATATTTGTTGAATTGCTTATGTTTGTTTCAGCACTTCTAACAAAGAAAATTTTCTGGCCAGAATTTGTTCTTCAGCAGTTCATATACTGTTTAGCACGGGGATTACTGGGGACATATTTTGCTTAATTCACTGGCTTTTCAAAATGTTTTATTCCATGATTTGCTGAAAGAAAAGCAACAAAATCAATTAAAAAATGAGGATCCACTTGTGAAATAAAAGGGTTAGAATCTGTTTCTTTCATGATTTTTTCCTTTCCCTTAATTCCTAAAAGGCTCTTTTTCATGGACTATTTCCAAGGAATATTCCTTCCTTGTCTGAAGGTCACTGTAGCATTTCTTTTTATTAACTTGTTAAGTAATTTATTTTCATCATAGTTTTACCCTAGCTATTTATACCTCTGAACTTAAATTAACATTTTAGTTTACCTAAGACAAATTGTGAATCTACTTATGTCAAAGTGAAATATGCCATTCTTTAGCTGGAACCAGAAAAATCTGCTTTTTTCTTTCATTTCTGTAAATTGGTTTTATGTTGCTAGTGAAAGCAGTAGACATTGCTTAGTGGAGAGCACACAGAGCCAGACACCATGGCTCAGCTAGCATGAAGTAACTTGCTTACCTGCAGTAATTGAATCATACTCAATTTGGGGCCACATCATCAATTTTATTGTGGCAACTTTCAAGAGCAGGTGAAGACTGCAGCTTAGGTAACTCTGGGAGGTGATTGCCCTAGGATATGATCAAGAGCAGCTGGATTGTACGCATTCATATTTTCAAATGTATTTGAGTAGTTTTGCTCTGTACCTAATATTTCAAACTTTTTTGATGTACGTTCTCACTGGTGACAGTCTTGATACCACTGGAAGTTATCTCAGTCACTTTTGAAACATTATTAATTTCATGTCTTCCTTATTTATGACTAGACCTGCTTTCTTCCCTCTGGTAAGCTTCCAGAAACTGTTGTACGGCTTTCATATCTCTGCCACATATTAATTCATTTTGATGCTTTGCTCACAAATATCAGTTTTCACTGCAAAGTTGCAAAATTTAGCAGCAATCCACTGAAAAGTTGATAACATTTTCAGGAGAACAAAGATCCTGTTTTCAGTGACTCAGACCCCATAGGATGTCATATTATCAAAACACAAACAACAGTTATGATTAGTAGTGCATATTCAGTTTCTTCCCTGAAGTGAGGAGAGTTATGAGTCTGGTCTGCTAAGTTCTGATGGAGCCTTTATTTTCACCAGTTTTCTATGCAAAAAGTAAGCAATGGTGTTGATTTTTTTTCAGACAGTCATAGAATATCTCCAGTTGGAATAGATCCATAAAGGATCATTGAGTTCAATTGCCCGTTCCTTACAGGACTAAGCTTCTTCTGTACTTTTTTTTAGGAGTGCTCAAATATCACTCTTAAAAGAAAGCCTCTAAGGGAATGCTTACCTGAAGAACAGGGTGAAATTAGTTCTCTCATACCTGAAAGGATGGTTCCTGCAAAACTGTATTCATTTTTATAAGGTTTATAAGTCACATTCTTTTACATGTGTTGGTGATGACCGTCACTTTACATGACTCAGTACAGATGCTGAAGGGTTTCAGGGGATCTTGATGTTCATGTTGGCTATCCAGAAGGACTGAAAAGGCTTTAAAATTTCCCTCAAACTCCCTCTGAAAATATTAGGGAGTCCCTGTCCTACATATAAAGCAATATACAAAATATTTCTTTCTCTTAAGCCAGTGACATATGTGCCTGTCCTGCATCCCTTTTCTCTACAAGGAGGGAAACTCATCAACTCTGACACTGTTGCAGACACCAGGAAAGAGCTGTAAGATCCAGAAATCGCAGGAACAAGAACGGGTATTAATATTTTCCAAAACTCACTTATGGAGGTCAAGGCTTCAGCCAGACCCCATCTCTAGGCCTAGTCTCCAGCTTATGGTTGCAGAAAATATTCAGTAACACCACCAGAGGTGCTGGTGCTCTACAGCACTGAGCTTGTCCAGACTTCTTAAACTTCACCCAGAAAGAGAAGAATAAACTGGGATGAATGTATTCCACACGTCTTCTGCCATGCAGCCTGTCCCCCATTGGTTTGAGCTGTCAAGCAGTGCTAAATGGTTTTGAGCTGATTTTCCATCCTTATGCTCCCTGTCAATACAAGTCCATTCATGCTGAGGCACAAATAACAGGTTGCATCCAATGCCCACAGTCTGCTCTGTGGATTGAGAACTCATTTGTGGTTCTTGTTGGTTGGTTGGTTTGCAGATTTTTGTTTGTTTGTGTTTGGTTTTGTCGGAAAGTTTGGGGTTAGGGCTTTTTGTTTGGGGTTTTGGGTTTTTTTTGGTTTTGTTTTTTTTTTTAAGGGGACTGCAAAACTTTTATTTCTACTTACTACTTCTGTAGATTGTAATTATGTGGATCAATGTGCTTTAAAAGGCAAGAAGATAACTGCATTATCATTCTTTGACTAGGGACTTTCCATTCAATTTGTATTGAAGAATATTTTAATGTAATTATTGTGGGGCTTGAGACTCAAGAGAGCTTTACAAGTACCTTTTCAAATGAAAATTGATCAAGGCTAGCGACAGGAACGAAAAGTTCAACTATGAAAAGTTTTTAAAGACAGATACTGGAATATACATGCATATTGCCTCTCTTATCAATTCACTTACAAAGCTTTACTGTCTTGTGGGGCAGAATCTGCTTTAGATGGAAACCTGAGAAAAAGACCCTAGACTGGATTTAATTTTTTATAAATGTAACTTCAATTAATAATGGTGTGATTAGACTTCTTACTTTTAATTCAAACATAGAAAAATTCTTGTTAGTAGTTAAGCAACTTTACATTAACAGCTTCACTTACAGGAAAAATACAGACAATGTCATTAGTTAAGTATTTTACTCAGAAAAAAAAGTCAGAGTGGGTGAGATAATTTCCTCACAGTCTTTGTTCTATTGTATGTATTTTAGGCTGAAATATTTTCCTGTTTTCTATCATTGCCCATCATTTGATATGTGGCCCAGAGGCAAGCCAAGCTCAGAGCCTCTCTTCAAGCCCTGTGGAGAGATGACTGCTGTATCATATTCTGTTGAAGCTGAGTACATACCCTTCCTAACAAATAGGACCTCTGTGTAACAGCCAGACAGTCCTGGGAATTACTCAGATGTGATGAGATTTGTCTCTTTTTCAGGTTATGGCATTTTCTCCCACCCATGTTTGTCTTACTCCAGTGATACACAAGCTGCATGACAAACTTAATTGACTGAACCATAAAGCCTGAGATGGTGTTTGGATGCACAGAGGAGCAGCTTAGCCCAAGGCCATCTTGCTTCTGTGAGCAGAGCCACTTGTGGGGAAAACTCCTTCTCTAGGGGAATTTGGACTTTTCCTGGAAATTGAAGTTACATCAGAAACATATATTCTAATACCACTTCTTCCTGGATTTTACTGTGGTCGTGCCATGCTTTTCACCTTTCTTTTCATTCTTCATTTTTTCCAGTGTTATCCATCTTCTCTTCCATTCCCTCCCCAGTTACAGTAGTTCAATCATGGTGAAATAAGGCTCACAGCTTAATTAAAGTTCATAGCTGCCTTTGATCAGAAGATAGTGTGGTCTTATTCTTGGGTAGGGTAGGACCCCAAAACCCCTTCTCAAGAAAGGGAAGGTTGAAGTCAAAGCATCATCACCCCATCATCAGTAAATTAATAGTTTCCTTCACAGATGATGTATCTATAGCTTCTGCCAATCCCTCTGTCTTCCTGTCCTCCAGAGAGGACTAAAGAGGGGTTGTATTCATTCAGAGAGGTCATACCTTTTGTGTAAAAGAATCAATTCAGGTGCATCACCAAACTAGAAAAGCTTCTGTTCACCTATAAAGTGAACACTGTGAAACATATCAGAACATCGAAAGGAGAAGATTTCTATTGCGATTTTTCCCATTAGAACATGGGCATCATTGACTATTTCTTTGCCTTCTATTTCTTAGACCTTTCAGCAGCCTGTTTGGAAGTCTGATTTGCATATACAACCTTAGGAGGAGATGATCAGTGCTCGGGGACAGGATGGGCATTGGTCAGTGGGTGGTGAGCAGCTGTATCATGTATCACTTATTTTTTCTTGGGTTTTATTTCTCTCCCTCTTTTCTCATTTTTTAATTCTTATTAGTATAATTTTACTTTGTTTCATTTATTAAACTGTTGTATCTCACGCCATTAGTTTTGGGATTTTTTTTAACTTTGTTTCTTTTTTTCCTTCTCATCCCACCATGGGGTCAGTGTGAACAAGTGGCTGAGCGGTGTTTAGTTGTGGACTGAAGTTAAACCAAGATACCTGTCTATCACAACACAGAGAGATCCTCAGGCGCACTCATACAATTAAAAGGATCATATCCACTTAATTTTTCATTACATCTGTCAAACTCATAAATGAAAAAGCAGATGTTCATTGGTTGTCTTTCCTACTTGCAACCTCAATATCCTTGAACTGTTCTCCTCTCACTTATCTTTTGTCTGCCTTTTCCTCCATGTTCTCCATTTCAGCTAGGCTCCAAACCATTACACTACTGTAAATGCTCCCCACCACCACCAGCTCCCCACCGGCATTATTATGGTCCATTGTCCTACTATAATCAGATGCATATGTTTGATCTATGACATGTGTCACCCATCCCATTTATAAATGTGAAGTTTCCGAGTCTGATACCTCTCTTTTCACCCAGATTTTTAACCATGACTTTGATTCAGAGAAACTATATGCCAGTCTGGCCATTGTGAGTCTGATTAATCTAAGTGTGATTTCCTGTATCCACGATATCCCTGAGAGGGTACATGATTTTGGGATAACAAGTGCCAATATGTTTCAATACATATAGTGGGATTTGGTACCAGTGGAGGCTTGGTCAACATTCTTCTCAGCACAGAATGAGGCATGCCTCGTTCAGAAAACTGCATAGGTAGCTGATTCAGTTTTGATTCATTCTTCTCATTTCTTTCTTTTTTTGTTTTCAGTTTACCCAAGACTGAACACATCCATTTCTGTCTTTCCATATCTTAGCGTTACTACCTTCTGATGCTAGCCCCACCCCCACCCCCACCTCCACCTCTGATGTATTTTTGGGTGAAAACACAATACAATCTCTCGTCATGAAAATTGTTCTCATAGTTATTTTTATTGACTAACTGAGTAGAAAAGGATGTGATTCCCACATATGCCCAGTGTCTGACAATCTGTTACTATTTCAGTCACAGAAAACAGAAGCAATCTTAGACATAATGATGCCAATTACCTTCTCTCCAAGTTGCACCAGAAAAAGTTCTTGCATATGAAAACCAATGCAGGACTGGGAAGAGTTTTTTTCTCCCTGTTTAGACACTGTGTACTACTGTGGAGGGCAGTGTGTAATGTGTGACTCAAACTCCAGTGTTGCAACAAAGGCTTTGCACTTCAGTGGTAGCTTGTGCATGACTTTAAACAAATGGATAACCTTACACAGATTCTACATGGAGTTTTCATGCTTTATATAGGTACTTGAATGAGTATGCCTGTGTCCTAGTTCAGCAGGTGGGACCAGTTATCACCGTGTGTGGGTGACCAAAGCTATGTATTCTACCCCTTCTAGTCATTTCCCAAGAACAATGGACCATTTGCAGCAGCTGCCCAGGGAGTCATTAGCACCTCCACTCCCAGCCTGAGGAGGCATAGCTGCTAATGGGCCGTCAACGGTTCAACAATACCCCATGACTCACAGAGTTAATCACCCATTGTGTGAGTCCCCGCCCTGGGGGAGGGACTGGGTGCTCCCTGAGGGTACATAAGCGGGGGATAAGGAGACCTCAGGGACCACTGGTTCAATCCAGAGGAGCAGCAGGACCTTGACAGGAGGAGATCATCACTTTCAACCAGCTTGCAGCTACCACTCTCAACCAGACTGGGACCGTCATTTGCACCAACAGAGTTCAGTTCTTCTGCTGGTTTACCTCTAAACCAGCACAGCCTGGAATAGAGTGATATCCTGATGTACCACTTCCAAAACTGTTTTCACACTTCTGTGTTGAGAGGGGACCTCATCAATGTATAGAAGTATCTGAAGGGAAGGTGTCAAGAGGATGGAGCCAGGCTCTTCTCATTGATGCCAAGCAATAAGACAAGAGGCAATGGGCAGAAACCAATGCATAGGAAGTTCCACCTGAACATAAGGAAGAAGTCATTACTTGTGTGAGAGACCAAGCACTAGATCAGCTTGTCCAGAGAGGTCATGGGATCTCCCTCAGTGGAGATATTAAAGAACACTCAGTGGATGAATAATTCCAATAATGTAGTGGAGGGGTTTTTCAC
This sequence comes from Sakesphorus luctuosus, assembly GCA_013396695.1. Lineage (NCBI taxonomy): Eukaryota > Metazoa > Chordata > Aves > Passeriformes > Thamnophilidae > Sakesphorus > Sakesphorus luctuosus. Next base: position 101,022 of record VWZD01012912.1, on the reverse strand, counting down.
GCTCCCAGGAGCAAGGCTAGGAAAGCGGCGATCCGCGGGCGGCGGCGCTTCCTAGGATCATGCCNGTCGCTGCATGCGCTGCCCGGGGTCCCGGGCCTCAGCGTCCTCATCTGCCCGGCGCCTGTAATTCTTTCTTGTTCTGGTCTCCTCCGACAAAGAACCACCTGAATTCATTTCTGCACCATGTGCTCTAGGATGACCCTGCTTGAGCAGGGAAATTGGACCAGATGACTCACTTTTGTCCCCTCTTACCTTATGTATTCTGTGAGTCTCTTTAAAACTTAGTAGCCCAAGTGCCAGAAACACACTTGAAACAAGAATTGTGATTCCTCCCACCACCCACAGGCTAATGAGTCAGTCTGTATCTTCCTCAGGCCATCAAGCCCTGTCTATGGTTCATTCCCAGTTTTATGATGACTATGATACATTCAGAAGGTGTGAACATAGTCCATTTCTTCTTGGGCTTGGAATGGGGATATTCCATGTCCTGGGCATGTCCTCCAGACCACTGAACAAAAGGGAGCTGCTAAACTGACTCTGATAAAAGTGCCTTATCCACAAGCAAAGTGTTTTGGAGGAAATTATTCAGGCTGACCACAGTATGTACATCAGGGCAAGCCAATATGGCAACTAGACCAGCATGGAGATACTGACAGATGAGAAGCTCCTTAATGGCATGTAAGAGCAGGGGAGGTCATGGACAGTTTGCTCAGGCTCAGAGACATAGTTAAAATTGTAAATTTTCAGCAGAATTTAGCCCAGCTGTATACACCACCTTTAAAGCTTAAAGAAATTTTCTGTGTACTGTGGCTTTATATTGTAACCAATTTCCCTTATATTCTGTCCATGAGCTAAAACATATGTTGTGCAGAAATGTGCCCTCTGACTTGAAGAATGAGACTTCAACTCCAGTCTCTGGTTAGGACTTTGTTTCAGTTCCCATATATCTTTTCTTTCAACAAATAATGTCATTAACAGTATGAATTTGTCAGTCTTTCATTCCCATCACTGATTCTTGCAAAGTCTCTTCTGAGCTGTACAAAAGACCCCTTTGGTATTTTCTCCCAATGAGGGTACTTATATACTTTAATCAAACCATCTCTCAGTTTTCTTTTTGATAACTAAACAGATTGAGCTCTTTAAGTCCTTTATGTTAACAGAAAAGGTAAATTTCTCTGAGCACAGGTCACTCCCATGTGGCACTTTCACATCTAAGGACAATCCATGCATAAAACTGAAAAAGCAGCATCTTCAGAATATTTGGGGGAGTCATTTGCTTTTGTTTCTCTGTCTTCTCTTAAAAAACCGGCATGTAAATAAGCAGATATTCTAAACTGAAAGGTATTTCCAAGTACATGTGTCCTCTAGCAGGCAGCAAGGTAGCTACTTCTTTGGATTTTAGTGGTTTTTAAATAGTCCTACACCTTTAACAGTCATTTCTACTTAAATGCAATGAAAGGAAACCATTTCAAATTCTGATTTAGATCCATGCTGCATTCATTTGTAACACACTGCTGATGCAATGTTAGGAAACGAGCCTTTTCATTTACTCCACCCTGTTCATTTTAGCATACATTGCAAGAATTCGACAGGCTTTATCCTTAAACCAGAATTCTTACAATGGAGCCAAGATTAGGTCACTTAAGAGCTGCTGTCATTTCAGGATGTATTCCAGGCTTCTCTTCCTCTTGGCATGTGTATGTTTCATATCTGGGTTTGTGTTTTGGTTTGGTTTCTTTTATCCTTCCTTTATTATATTAGCCAGCACATTTTGGGGGTTAAGCTTCCTCTTACTTTATCCTTACATTTCCAACATCTGTTTTGGGTTGGTCTCAAATTCCTCTGTTCAGTATCTTTCAGTTCTTTATCTCAGCGCATAATGAATTGTGGTTTACCCTTTTCCCTTGATAGTACAACCTGATCTCTACTGATGACAAATGATAGTCATACCTTCTGTAAAGCTCCAACACTAGTCCCACTTACAAGAAAAGTTAATTTAAAATTATTAAAGTCTAATGCAAGTATGGTATTGCACCCAGCTTCATTTCTATTTTTACTTCCAACTTTCTGACAGACCATTAATTTTGGTAATATTTAGTCAAAGGGTTTCAGAAAAATCTGATCTGTTGAGACACTGAAAAAAATGTAACATCATCAGTCAGGAAAGCGAAGCAAAATGATTCTTGGTAAAGTGCCTTCTGAGTGTAAGAGAAAACCTGAAGTATAACTCTCACACATGGTAAGCTGAAGCTGTAGGTTGGGTCTGTATGCCCTGTCAGCATGGTTAAATACTCTATCCTGACCTAGAATTCCCTCTAGCCCAGTTTTCTGGTCATCAAAATTCTCAGAAACATAAAATATTGCCAATATAGTAAAAGTACAATACATTCTCTCATTCTTTTTCTATGAGGGTAGCAAGAGTTGGTCTGTTTTATAATTTTTTCCATCAGTGACAATAAAAGTTTTTATTGTTTTTCAGCTCATTCTGGGCACAAAGTTCCCAACTGGGGAGCCAAATAATAAAATCCTTCCATCCTTGCTCGGGTGCTCAGTTGGAAATGGCTGGACATGATTCCCTGGATGTGGCTTAACATTAGACAGCTGTAGATGACCACTCTAAAAAGAAAGAAGTTTAGAATACCAGTCACATTGTCCATAGAAAGATGTCACTCACTATCACACTTCAATCTTCATCACACAGAGGCATATATTTCTGTAGACTGTAGCAAAAGAAATTGCTCCTGCCTGGTTTATTAAAATGGTTGGGGATGCACTGGCATTTTTTTACAGCTGAGATAGCCATCTGAATTCCCTTTGTGTGATTCATAGGAGTCATAGGATGTCTCTGAAGACTGACCAGTGGCAGTGATATATGTTGTGTCAGTGTTCCTGTAAAGGTTTTAAATGCGCAACATTTTCTGGTTAACTATAAATGCAAACATGCTGTTCCCTTTCCTGTGCTCTAGATGTAAAAGTGGTTACTTAATTTAGCTAATTAGGATAATTAAATCCCTGGGACATAAGAGTGCTCTCAGTTCAGTTCCTTGGGAAACTACAATAGGTTAACATGGTCACTATTTGCCATAATGCTGCAGAGGAGTTAGGGCAGTGGAAAAACTCCACAGGACAGCATCTCACATGAATTAGAGTGGAATTATTTCAAGAAAAACTCCATATAATGACCAAGCAAGATTGATTTACATTCATGCTTTCTTCTTCTTGTGCTTGCACATTAGTGCCTTTCCTGCTTTGGTTTATTTTTGTCATATCTTTTATTGTATGATGACTGCTCTTTCAATAAACGTTATCTGTATAAAGGTCTGAAGCTACTGAAGCACTTATAAAAGACCAAATGCTACTGGGCAGACAAAAGTCTACAGTAAAATATCCCTGAACTCTAGGAAGAAGTTTGCTGCTACTTTGCTCTAAGGTTTGACAAATGATTTTACTTTTTCCTCTTCTCCACACTTTCATGCATGCTGCTTAGAGCCCTTGGCTTCCTGCACTATGCTACTCCATACAGCTTCTGTAAATGAGATGGAGTTTGTAGAAAAAGGAACCGCAGGCAGATCCACAATCACATTACTTTAGCAGCACAGCTTGATGTACTCAGCAAATAAAATATGGTCTTCACTGGTGGTAGAAGACAAAAATTAGCTTCCACAAGAATGCCATAATTTGTCCTAATGTTGTTCCATCTTGGTCTTCCCAGTGATCAGTAGACCAGCCACCAAGGACCCATGCTGTGCTGAAAGGAAGCATGCAGAGTTCAAAGCACTTCAGCCCTAATGCAAAGCCCTCATTAAAAAACATGAAATGCACTATTTGATATTGTGAAATTATGGACAATGAGAAACGTGAATGCAATAACCATGAAAAATATCATGGGTAGAAAACCCTTTTCCTTCCAACAGTCCAAATTTAAATCCTACTTCGGTTTCTCCAAGAAAGTTCCCATATATTGATGCAAAAGATGTACTAGTACTTGCTTCTTGTGTACAAAAGGTAGAAGAGCCAGGATGGATATCTTTCTTAAGGTCAGATTTTACTGTGTTTGTACAGACCTGCATCATAATCTCTATTCAGTCTTATGGGGTTTTTTAGGGAAAATTTCAGGAAAGGAAGATAACTGATAGAAGAGAAAGAGGCTTTATTGGCAAGGTCTGATTAAAACCCCAAACAAATGAACACACAAGAATTGACTTGTGACACTTGTATGAGAGGCAACAGCTAGTTTTCATTTTGCCTTTTGTCCTTTGACTGTTGGAGGCTTCATTAGAATATTTAAGGTACTGCAATCTGCTTCATTTCAATATCATACTTCATCTCTTGGTAAAGTATTTATCCTGATTTAGTGAAGCATAGAAAAGACAGGCAATGATAAGCATGAACCCATTTTAAGTGGATCTTATGTGTTAATTTCCCCCCAAATGTTCACCATCAATAATTGCCCTTAGTTATCCTTCTGGTAACAGTACTCTTAAGTCTAATGAGCTATTGCGGCAAACGACAACCATTTTACCTTCATTTCAACTTCCTGGGTGAAATCGCTTTAAATTTAACTCACTGCAGAATCACTCCAAAGATTTTAATCATCTTCAGTATCTACATATGAGCCAAATGGCTCCATAGCTCCATATAACTTTAACTTGGCAAAATTAGAAAATGTGTTCCCAGGACTCTGCAATGACCTGTAGCTGACCGTTACCTTGGATATACAATTTTTAAGCTCAGAGAAATTTTTTATTAAAAAAACTCAAACCCAATAAAGACATAGGAATATGGATGGTTTATTTTCCTTTTTGTGCAAATCTATAGATCCACCAGTCTCTCTCATGAAACCAATAGAATTTACACACATCTACAGAAAGGGCACAGAATGAGTTAAAGGAGGGGTTTATATCCTTTCTTCAGATATCGAAACATTTAAGTCAGCTGCAATGAAACATTGTTAAACCTCAGGTCATTTGAATGTTGAATCAAAATATTCCCTTTAGAAATTTCACAGCTATTAGCCTTGAGTTACTAGTGATGAATGTTTCTGGAGCTCTAAAATTTCTTCAGACCCAAGAGCATATTTTAGCCTAGTTTATTGTGGTCTTTCTGTCTCCTTGAAGAGGCACAATCATTACTGATTAGCTGTGCTAATGCAGTGCAGTGTAATAACTACATCTACCGGTGTCCACTTTGCTCAGATCTGAATTTGAAAAAAATTGTTATTTCATGATGTTGGATCCTGAAGGGATATAAAACTTGAAAGACTAGGCCCTGGTGAAAATGGGCTTTCAAAAGCAAATAGAAAGTGTCCTCCTCAATTCTGCTTTAACATTCAACATGTTCATACATATGAACATACTGGGTGCATGGATACACTTCTAGTTTCTTGATTGCAGAATACAAGTAACTTTTGTGTCACTGGGATTACACTAAGCCTTCTAGTTGGGTTTACACAATAGATTAATTCCTATTCACATTGTCATAGGCATTATTAACTGGCTGGAGAAAGGTCCTTTTTCCTCTTAGAAGTATGTTCTGGTTTGGACAGATGATGGCCTAGTTCAGCAGGTGGGACCAGTTGTCAGTGTGTGGGGGTGATCAAAGCTGTGTATTCTACCCCCCTCTATTCATTCCCAAGGTCAATGGCCCATTTGCAGCAGCTTCCCAGGGAGTCGTTAGCACCTCCACTCCCAGCCTGAGGGGGCGTAGCTGCTAATGGGCCATCAACAGTTCAAAAATAGCCCATGACTCATAGAGTTAATCACCCATTGTGTGAGTCCCCACCCTGGGGGAGGGACTGGGTGCTCCCTGAGGGTACAAAAAGGGGTGGATCCAGAGGAGCAGCAGGACCTCGACAGGAGGAGACTACCACTCTTGACCAGACTGTAGCCATTACCTGCACCAACAGGTTTTTCACTTCCTTTTGCGTTGGACTTGGGGGAACCACGTGGGTCTCAGTACAAGGGCTAGCAAACCCCTTTGGGTTTGTACCCCAGGGCACTGGGTTATACTGCTGGGTTTTGGGAGTTGAAAGCAATTTCCCTTTTGTGTCAGTGTATTTACTGTATTATTATTATTAAATTGTAGCTCTGACTTATAATCTCTCTCATGTTGAGATCATTTCTCCTGCTGGTTTACCTCTAAGCCAGCACAGAGGATTAAAATATTTCTCATGGTACTTTATTAAGATATTTTTGTTCTCATGACTCACAGGTCTACTCTAACATGCTTGATCTGTCCCATCTTCATGTCCTCACTCTACCTGTGCTATTTAGACCATTTCAAACCTCAGACATTTTCTTCTCTACAGCAGTTAGCAGACTATTTCTCCTCCTATTACCTAAAAATCACAACCACTTCTCCTCACAAGCATGTCAGCCACACTCTTCTTTGGATAAACTTATGTTCTGGGAGCACTTTATTAATGGGAACCAACCGGAGGGAAAACAGCTCCTCAGAAAATGCCACACACAGGGTGGAGGTAATTCAAAACCCCTTTCTTTCCACATGAACAGTAACTTTTAAGGGCTTGGTTAAGGGAGGGGCTTGGAAGGGGTGAAAACTTAGGAGGGATAGGGTAAAACACCTGTTGGTATCCAATGAGAGGATCTGAGGGGAGGGTTCAAGAACTCAGTCACAGTAGGCTCTGGGGGTGGAGCAAACTGGATGACAGGCAACCTGGATAGCCAATAGAGAAACACCCATAACCAACCAATAGTGGCTTAGGGATCAGGAGGGACAACTGGGGGGACACCTGGTGAGGGGAGGGAACACAGGGGATACAGAAACTGCACTAAGGCGGCAGGAGGGGATTAGAGTCTTCAGGTCCTTGGGAGGTTGCATCTCAGCGTATCCCAACACTTTATCCCTATGTTGTTCAAGTCAACGTGTATGTGTAAGTGTGTGTATGGCCAAACTTCATGAATGAAGATTTGGGCAGGGCTCTCCCCATGTGGCTGTGTCCTTCGAGCCCACACAGTGGATTTTTTAGGTGAGGCACAGCGTGCGCAGAACTGGCCCCACCGTTTAAGTCCTGAGGTCCGTTTGCCACGGCCAAGCGAGCCTGGACAGTGACAGTGAAGTTCTCGGGACTGTCTCTACAGCACCTGGTACTAACTGGGGCTGACCCTGCTTATCATCCAAGATCTGACAGGATGGGACGGCAGGGAGGCATTCAACTGCCTGGGAACAGTCCCCACTGAGACTCGAACTCAGGTCCTTGGGATCAAGTGAATATACTGAGTGAAAAAGTGGCTACTCTGCCATACTTTACTTAGCTTCTAATTCCTAATACCTTCACTTATAGCTCATCTACAATCTCTGTTGCAAGCACTGGAGTAATGGGATATCCATATGTCTACCACAGCACTCTAAATCATAATGAAAAACATCATATTAATAGAAAAGGAAGTTTTTGAACTGTAATTGATTCCTACTACAATACTTACATAATCAAAACACAGGATGTGGTGCAAGCTTACTTGAAAATTATGACAAAGGCAGAATAGTGAGTACATGATCAAGTGCCATTGCTGACACCTCTGCTTCATGAACTAACCTTTCTTAGTGGAAGATAAGGCAGTAGCTCTCCATACATAATAGCTGGTATTTTCATGTCCATGTAGGCATACATTACATGGGCACTGACAATAGGTAGTAACTAGATATTTTTACCTTGTTTTCTGTGAAAAGATATATCTAGGAAGGTTCTCTGATTTATTTATTATTATTTTTCTGGTGTCTAGCAATGGCAGTATTGTGGCTGTAATGTGACAATACTCAAATGCAGAGAATAAATGAACAGGAAGAAACCATTGCAGCTCTCATCTGGCAAACAGAAGGAGCCTGGAAAAGCTTAATACTGAATAAATTATTCAGTAGCAAGTGGTGGAATCACAGAGCTAGCAGATGTAAAAGATTCATTGTAGAAGCCCCTCAGCTCCTGGATATGGCATGCTCTTGAAACCCATTAAAAACCTGAGTTTGCAAAAATGGTGATGAAAATCTAAACAAAACTGTGCTCAAAATAAACTTGATTTGGCGTTATACCTTTCCACAGAGATTTCATTTGTATGTTTGTTTTAGCAGTACTGAAATACTTTAAGTACATTTAATTTAGATTTATTAAGATATTTAATTCATATAAAATAAGTGAGAACATTTCTTCCATAACAATAAAACAGGAAAAAGGTGAACTAAAATAGTCTGCTAAAGTGAAAAATTGCTAAAGTGGAATTATTTCACTATAGAGATTAAGATACATTTATTAAATCACACGGGAATATGCTTTCATATGCAGGCTTTAAATTTATTTATGGAGTCATGCATAGCCAAAAGTATGTATGGGACAATTTGCACCTACAGATTCTTCTGGTAGCCCTCTGATTAGCCAGTTTCTACAGACAAAAGCATGCAACTTGCTCTAATTTGCTAGCTGTATAATTGTTCCTTTGAAAATGTGTCCAAGTAGCTATCAAATCATATTTGTCAGGCCTTAAATAATTCATATTTACCAACTGTTATCTCATTAACAATTAACAAATGTTTACTAAATGCAGATTATATTGTAACTTGGATTCAAAAAAAGTAGAAAAGTAATTTAATTGTGATGGTTGGGCAAGTTTGCTGTCTAACAAGGAATTGGAGAGTGCAGAGGCGTTTCAGAGAGAGGCTTCACCTTTTCCAGTCACCTGGAGCAGCTTCTGACTGGCCAGCTGCAGCTTGCCCCTAATATATCAGGGAGATTGCCCACAGAGCCCAGCATGAGGCAGCAAATCACATCTTCATGTTAGTCTGAGATGAGACAGAGGAGAGAATAGACACAAGAATCACCAGAAAGTATTTACAGCTTTGTATTCTACTGAAATAGGCACATCACTGTCAGAGGACAAACCTCTCTTATTTTCAGAGAGTTATTTCTAGGTTTTATTGAATATCCTGCCTAATACACAGGACATAGCAACCAGAACCAGACAAAGAAAGAACAGATACTCAAATCGCTTCATGGTCATTACCTAAATTGCCATTGGCATTTGTGTGGATGAAGGCAATAATCATTGCCTTATGATCTGTGCTTCCCCTGTGTTTGCTTCTCTTGACAGGCTTGACAAGCCTGTCTCCAGTCTGCAGGTTTTACTCTTCTCTGTCCTGTAGGACCACCTTGCATCTTCACCACTGTTACATATGCCAATGGAAACTAATTGGCAGATCAAAGGCCTGGGCTAGAGACTGTTAATTTTGCATCTCTTCTATCTGTGTAGGTAAATGATGAGAAATTGTTCTTAATTTCTATTTCCCTCTAAAATTCACATCTTTTTTTTCATACTTGAAAAATGTCCCAAATGCCCAAAGTCTGGTATAATTTTTCCAACAATATTTTTCTGGCCTAATGACAGACATTCATCATCCAAAAAAAATCCTGCCCTGGCTTTGACTGCCTTTGTACCACCACAATAAAACACTACTGTATCTAAACTAGCAGCTATAGGTTCCCTTTACAGGCAGTAAAATTTAAGGATACAGTTCAGATGATCTAGTTTACACAAGGATGTTATCAACTGCTCTCTCTCCACTGGCTATAAAGGAAGTCTGTAGTGACTATTTCTGATGTGGAAGTCTACACCTGATCAAATGAATAACAAAACTACTCTACAGATGTTTCATCTAAAAATAAACTATATACATGTATCAAAATAGCTGTAGTACATCTTTAGCCACTCGTTTTTGAGCAATAAGTGAAGTGGAAAATCCCATTCTATTTTGCACAACTCTGGGTAAGCATAGTGCTGCTACTTTTTGACTACCTGCTGCTATTTAATTTGGAACTCTCCAGACAGTTCTTTCTATTATTGCAAGAGAGTCACTTAACATCATGTGAAGTAGCAGATGGATACTGAAGAATCTGAGAAGCACATATCCAGGAGTATGTGAGACATGAAGGAACAGGAAGCATCATTTATAAATGGAAAGCTAGGAATTTGAGATAATTTTGAACAGAAATTAGCACATAACACAGTCGATAAGTGTATTTCAAAGAGATCACCCTTACAGTAGCATGAGCATACTGCATACAGGGGACCTCATCTTGACGTTACTAGCCCTAAGGCAGCAGAGGGTTTTGAAGTGCCAGGATTTACTTCATCCTTAATCTACAGATGAAGGTCCCCACAAGGAAGGTTGACTCTTGTGCCATGATCCAGCTCCCTCTTTGTACTTTTCCAGTACTGCCCAATGCTCTCCTGAGCCACTTCAGTGAACTAAGTGAATTTTTTGAGATGATTTTCTGCTGGATTAGCACATATGAATTGCTCTGTAAAGGAACAGACAGGACCAGAAGCAACAGTGCAACAGGAGAACTTGTAGAGGTAATAGTTATAAAGATGGAGGTCACACAACAACATGAGCCAAATTCTCAGCTTCCATTCAAAAAGATATTTCTGCCCTATCCCATTTCCGGTGACACATTCCCAGTACTTCACCTATATGACCATGAGTTATATGCTGCAAGGCTAAAGCCTAATCCAACAACAGCAGCAAACAATTAGTTTCCAGTTAGCTTAGCATGCTGGTGGACATTGTCTTGGAAGATATCAAAATGCTTTTAACATTTCTCCTGCTATTGTTAGTGTTAAATGCTAAGAAGGTGCGAACATTAGGTTACATAGGTTCAAAATTCAGATCTACAGTGATGAGAGCAGCCCTGTTAGCAGCAGCACAGATTTAGACTCCAATCACTCAAAAAAACAAAAAAAAACCCAAAAAAACAACAAAAAACCCCCTCAACATCAGGGTCAGAAGTGCCAGAGATCAAGCTTAGAATTGTAGTCATTGAAATAAACAGTTGAACCAGGGCTGGCCCAAGCACAGAAGCAGTTTGAACCCTGGGATGCTGCTAGACAAGGCATTCAGATTGTGATGCCAATTTATGCACAGGGAAGTTATGGGTGTACATGGTTCACCCATAGAAAATAACTTTCCAAAACAGATTTTACACTTAATATATAATAATCTGCCTATTAGAGAATCAATCAACACAAGACATATTTTGCACTTCAGTCATTTGTTCTATCTTGCAGTTTTAACCTAACAACCTGCATGTACACATACATCATCCTCTGACCTGCAGCTGCAGGGAGGCAAATCATCAAGTGTTGGCTAGATGCTAGAATTTAATTTCCATGTAAAATTCAGATATTCCTATATTTTCTTTCATCCCATATTGTGATATGATATCATAAAATAATCACAAAATTAAGAAAAAAGCAAACTTTACTTTGAAAATACTAAAGTGGTCGCTTCTTTCAAACTAAATTTGTCAAAGTTGCTGCATGAAATGCTCTCTTTCAGTGTTGTCAAGCTATCTAGGAATGATTCATGACTTATAACAAAAATCTGAACTTGAGGCAGTTTAGCCTACAAAGAGGAGCCTGAGGGAGGGTGTGACAACAATTTTCAAAGATGGAAAAGGTTACTGAAATGGTGAAGAAGAACCAATGCTCCACGACCATAGTAGGCAAGACAAGAAGTAATGGACTAAAATGGCAGAAAAATCGATGTACTACCATGGGAACATGTGTCCTTTCTAGGAGCAGGTTAAAAATGAACTGACCTGTTTGGGGAAGCTTGAGGCTCTTTATGAACATAGGGGATGAACACCTGTCAGTATCACTGATGTGCCTATGACAAAAGGATTGCACTAAGTGAGCCATTGACATCTGTTCCAGACACATGAATTTACTCAATGCTGATCTGAACCCATCTGAGCTGCTTGGTGCCCAGCAGCAATTAGTGCTCTGTGTGGTGGTGGTACTCTGGACAGGGTTCCTGGTTACCTAGCAGCGCCACTCTCATGGTGGAAATCCACTGAGGGAAGGATAGGAGTGATAGCAAAGAGAGGTGTTATGTATCCTAAGTGGAATAATTCAATGAAATTGCTGTCTCCATTCAAAACCGAACACCCTTAGGCAGAGTTCTCACACAGTTTGGTAAACATTATGTGTCACTTCAAAAATCTAGCTTTTCAGACTAAAGTACTTTTTTATCTGCTGCAAGGTCCAAAGGTTAAACTATTTACATTTTAATTTACCAGTATCCCACAACTGCATCAATGAGTGTTGAGAGGTGTTTGTGCTAGCAGAAAAGTGGATAGCAACCAGATCCTCCTACGATGGAAGGACACACACACACTGCCACTGATGCTGGTCCTGGAAGCATTCAGTTTCTGAAAGTCATTGAAGAGACTGTTTTGGGAAGTGAATAGAAGTGCACTCTTGTTTTAAAAAGTCTTTCAAGCTGAGAGATGATGTCATTCTAGTGAAGAAAGATGGTGTGTTGCTCTGACAACATGTACTTTCAGGAATAAGCTGAGAATCAGAGCAAAAGAGAGCTCATCACAGCCTCTTATCTCTACAGAGGTGTCAATGCAGTTCAAGCACAATTTGAGTGGCTTAATTTCACCTGCTGTTCCCAAGGGAAGGGTGCAAAGTTACAGCAACAGGTACATAAAAGAACATAAAACATCACTGAGACTTTATGTACTTCAGGGAGAAGAGCTTTCCAAATTTGTTACCTAGCAGATCAGCTGGTATGTTGATTTAACTGATCTAACATAGCAATTGAAATTACCATTTGCGCTGGAATGCCACTGTGACCAATCTGGGACATGTGTTGCCTTTGGGTTTCTCTGGGCGAGAGATGTGAAGGCTCTGTGCTGCAGGGAATGCTGTGGGCAGTGAAAATAAGAAAAAAAAAAAAGCCCAAACATTTTTTACGTGTATTATTTCCATGAATGAGGTAGGGGTGAAGAGATATGTCCTTCTGATTTCCATCTCTAAGTTTAACTATCTGATATGAATTAAGTGATTTCCACCATTCTCTGCACTTCTTATACTTGGAGTAGGCCTCTGACTAACTCTTACATACACATTCATCATCTTAGAAGGAAGATGCTTTTCTTTGAAAGGAAGTGCATTTTTTTGATGCAGTTTGAGGTAGGAAGGTCAAATAATGGAGCAGACTGTCATTCTTTCAGCTGAAAGGCTCATGAGAAGTGCCCTTGAACTGACAGGGAGGACTATTATTTTCTTCAGCTGTGTGTAAGAAGTTTGTGTTGTTCTTTTAGCAGCATATTTTTCTGTTTGGGTTTTTTTCTGCACCACCCTTTCCTTAACTAACTGTAACATTGTGTATTTGATTGTGGTGATGCATGTCCACTCCACTAAGATTAGGAGAAATACATATCTTTATTACTGTGCTTCACTCTGTCTGGCTCGGTAGGCATGCTCCCTTCTTCCTTCAGCATTCTCCATGTCTATAGTAAGATTTTTCTCCTTCAGAATACAGGAAGGCAAAAATTAATTGAGGGTTACAGGTAGTTTCTGCAGTGAGTAATTCCTAAAAGCCTACTAGCAGCAAAAGTGGCCCTCATTATACTAACATGAGTGCTGCAGGTAGGAGAATCTATTTCCATTTGGGAAATATAGGTCTAAATCCAAATTGTCTTGGAAGCTTTCCAAAGTTTATAATGAAAAGTTGTGTGCAGAGACAAAAAGGAAATTGATGCCTTAGCCAAAAGTGTCCAGGAAATATGCCAACCTTTGTTGCTGTATTTGTTGACGTTTTCAGAAAATCCAGTTATCAAGGAGGCTGTTTCTCTGTCCTGAAGCAGTGCTGCTTTTCAGCAGACTGACGTTCTATCAAGGTGGCTTCTCTGTCCTAGAATCCCCAGGATTACTCTCAGAAACATTTCAAAGGATGCAAGCCCCTTATGTGCCAACCACATTTAATGAGGTGTCATGTTTGTGAGAATAGGTAAGTAGTTCCAAGTTCTTCTATCTTTTTTTCTGTTTTGTAACTTTCTCAGTAGCACAAGCAATACAGATACATAAAACCAAAGATATCTTGATGTAGTGGGTTGACTCTGGCTGAATGCCAGGTACCTGCCAAAGCTGCTTTCTCACTCCCCTCTGCAACTGAACAGAGGAGAGAAAATATAATGAAGGGTTCACGAGTTGATATAAGGACAGGGGGAGATCCCTCACTGATTACCATCTAAGGCAAAACAGACTCATAGTGGGGATATTAATTAAATTTATTACTAAGACAATCAGAATAGGAGAATGAGATGTAAAATAAACCTTAAGAACACCCTCCCCTTACCCCAGCCTCATCTCCCCCAACACCTCAGGGGAGTGAGGGTTATGGTCAGCTCATCACAGATTGTTCCTACTTCTGCCCAGAGGGCAGAGTCCTTCCCTTTGCTGCAAGGTCTCTCCCAATGGAGACAGTCCTTCATTAACTTCTCCAGCATGAATCCATCCCATAAGCAACAGTTCTTCACAAAATGCTGCAGTGTGGGTCACTTTTTCACATGGTACAGTCCTTCAGGTACAGGCTGCTCCAGAGTGGGTCCCCCACAGCGCCACAAGTCCTACCAGGAAAACCTGCTCCAGCATGAGCTCCTCTCTCCACAGGTCAGCAGGTCCCTGCCAGGACCCTGCTCCATCATGGGCCTCCCACAGGGTCACAGCCTCCTTCAGTCATCCACCTGCTCCAGCTTGGGCTCCTCCATGGGCTGCAGGGGCACAGCTGCTCCACCATGGTCTGCACCACAGGCTGCAGGGGAACCTCAGCTTCTGTGCCTGGAGTACCTCCTGTTCCTCCTTCTCCACTGACCTTGGTGTCTGCAGAGTTGGTCACATGTTCTCACTCCGCTCTTCTCTGGCTGCAATTTTATCTGTCCAAGAACTTCTTTTTTCTTCTTAAATATGTTATCAGAGAGGTATCACTGTCATTCCTGATTGGCCCAGCCTTGGCCAGCAGTGGGTCCATCCTGGAGCCGGCTGGCATTGGCTGTTCTGGACATGGGCGAATCTCCTGGCAGCTTCCCACAGAAGCCACCCCTGTAGCCCT
>VWZD01012912.1:0-85755 GCA_013396695.1 Sakesphorus luctuosus | reverse complement strand
CCTCATTATACTAACATGAGTGCTGCAGGTAGGAGAATCTATTTCCATTTGGGAAATATAGGTCTAAATCCAAATTGTCTTGGAAGCTTTCCAAAGTTTATAATGAAAAGTTGTGTGCAGAGACAAAAAGGAAATTGATGCCTTAGCCAAAAGTGTCCAGGAAATATGCCAACCTTTGTTGCTGTATTTGTTGACGTTTTCAGAAAATCCAGTTATCAAGGAGGCTGTTTCTCTGTCCTGAAGCAGTGCTGCTTTTCAGCAGACTGACGTTCTATCAAGGTGGCTTCTCTGTCCTAGAATCCCCAGGATTACTCTCAGAAACATTTCAAAGGATGCAAGCCCCTTATGTGCCAACCACATTTAATGAGGTGTCATGTTTGTGAGAATAGGTAAGTAGTTCCAAGTTCTTCTATCTTTTTTTCTGTTTTGTAACTTTCTCAGTAGCACAAGCAATACAGATACATAAAACCAAAGATATCTTGATGTAGTGGGTTGACTCTGGCTGAATGCCAGGTACCTGCCAAAGCTGCTTTCTCACTCCCCTCTGCAACTGAACAGAGGAGAGAAAATATAATGAAGGGTTCACGAGTTGATATAAGGACAGGGGGAGATCCCTCACTGATTACCATCTAAGGCAAAACAGACTCATAGTGGGGATATTAATTAAATTTATTACTAAGACAATCAGAATAGGAGAATGAGATGTAAAATAAACCTTAAGAACACCCTCCCCTTACCCCAGCCTCATCTCCCCCAACACCTCAGGGGAGTGAGGGTTATGGTCAGCTCATCACAGATTGTTCCTACTTCTGCCCAGAGGGCAGAGTCCTTCCCTTTGCTGCAAGGTCTCTCCCAATGGAGACAGTCCTTCATTAACTTCTCCAGCATGAATCCATCCCATAAGCAACAGTTCTTCACAAAATGCTGCAGTGTGGGTCACTTTTTCACATGGTACAGTCCTTCAGGTACAGGCTGCTCCAGAGTGGGTCCCCCACAGCGCCACAAGTCCTACCAGGAAAACCTGCTCCAGCATGAGCTCCTCTCTCCACAGGTCAGCAGGTCCCTGCCAGGACCCTGCTCCATCATGGGCCTCCCACAGGGTCACAGCCTCCTTCAGTCATCCACCTGCTCCAGCTTGGGCTCCTCCATGGGCTGCAGGGGCACAGCTGCTCCACCATGGTCTGCACCACAGGCTGCAGGGGAACCTCAGCTTCTGTGCCTGGAGTACCTCCTGTTCCTCCTTCTCCACTGACCTTGGTGTCTGCAGAGTTGGTCACATGTTCTCACTCCGCTCTTCTCTGGCTGCAATTTTATCTGTCCAAGAACTTCTTTTTTCTTCTTAAATATGTTATCAGAGAGGTATCACTGTCATTCCTGATTGGCCCAGCCTTGGCCAGCAGTGGGTCCATCCTGGAGCCGGCTGGCATTGGCTGTTCTGGACATGGGCGAATCTCCTGGCAGCTTCCCACAGAAGCCACCCCTGTAGCCCTCCCACTACCAAAACCTGGCCACACAAACCCAACACACTTGTTTATAATTATAGCAATTTCAAAAAACAAATTCAAATCACCTATTCTTATATATTATTGCAAATATTTTTCACAGATCTCATGTCAATGTATTAGTTTTATTTGTCTATTTCTGAAGTCCACAAAGTGCATATAGGGAGGAATGAAAATATCCAGAGATAAGATACAAGGGGTTTTATGGATTGACTGCATTATTTTCTTTTGGAAAAAGTTTTAAATGGAGGTGATGCTTATGAAAATGAAGCATTATCAAGACTAGCTCAATCTGGGCATAGTGCCAGGAAGTTGTGGAAGAGCTATAGGGGAAAGTTTGCATAAGTGCCTGATAGCTTGATTTCCAAAACCCTTTCCATTTCAGCCCTGGCTCACTCTTGATCAAACAGTGTCTGATTAATGAACTATGATCACATATATGGTGGTCTGGTAATAAAAATGAGTGAGGACAAGTATGAGGCTACCAAAATCAGATGCAGATATCAGAAAGGGTTTTAATTATTCTCAAATTCCTATCAAACTTTAAAGAAAAATATTAGGAAATTAAATATTTGAAGTATCACCAGTCATAACAAATGAATACCATTACAGTGTCTTTTAGTTTTCCTCAGCTGGAAATCACATGGCACTGACTGAAAGCTGTGAAAAATGCTCTTCCTATCACAGCATTTGGCTTCTTGGGAGCCTTGACTGGCTGGTTTCGTTGGCTATTTCTGCATTGCCTACAAATTTCTCACACTATTGTTTGGCTATTTGGTTTACTTGGTACTCTTCCAAAATGCTTTAGTTAATTCCATTTGAATTTAGAGAATTTCAGGACTTTAATTTTATTGAAGAATCATGGAGTGCATGAATCATTCATGTTAACTGCCAAGCTTCCATTAAAGTTGAAGAGAAAGAATGTTAAAGGGAAAAAACTGTTAAACATGAAGTGTTTTAAGGCAGAATTTAAGGACTACGGTGAACAGATTAAGATGCCAAAAAGATTATCCTTCTCTATCATTACCTAATGTGTGATTTTGAGCCACCCAGTCCTGCCTAGCTGAGTGATAGAGTGGCTTCTGTGAGCATCTGGCATCCAGCCAGAGTCAAGCCACCATGTTTTCCAGTCTTCTGATATACTCTAAGGCTTTTAACCTCTTCTGTAGAGAATAATAATCAAATTAAAACAAAATGGTTGAGCCCAGGCATCAAACTCTCACGTACAGGCACCTAAAGCTGTAATGCCTAAATCTATATACTTAATAACAGGGAGACCAAAACCTGCAGTAAAGAAGTCAGTTCAGTGAACATGTACAGAAAACACAGAATACTTTTTTAGGCATTATGGTGCTATTTTAGGCATTATGGCTGCCCTTATTTTTAATTTGCTTTGGAACGTTGTGATTGGAATTTTCTAAATTTAAGCATTCAAAGAATTTATCTCTTTCTCTCAATTCCCACACTTTGGAGCAATTAACATGTGTGTGCACACACATCTATAGAGTTTCTCAGTCAACAGCAATGGTCTAACATTCATATAACTGTCATGATACTGCATTTCCAAACAGAATAATTTTGTATTTCTAAATATGAAACCTAATCCCTATAACCAAATAGCTGCTGAGAAGCCTGTTGTGATTCTGGTGACTTTCGGTGTCACTGTTGAGCGGTAAGAAGTTGTGAAACTTAGAAGAGTTCCATCACTTTCAGTCCATGGATCAAAATCCATTTCAGCCCAGGTTGTCCCAGGATAAAGTCTGCCTTGTATCATCCTTACCAAAGCACCAGGCTGTGATACAAAATGACTACCTGGACTGTTTGATGTGCAGTTGTTAACCCCTGCACATGTAGTATCTGTAATCCATCATACTTGGAAGTCTCTGCTACAAAGAGTGAGACTGCAGGAGTGAACCAGCCTAGACTGCTGTAAATATTGCTAAGCTCTAGCTCCCCAAACTGGAGGTTCCTGTAAGCTGCCTAATGTGTAAACTTGTCCTTGAATGAAAGAAACAATGAAGCCTTCATTTCATTTTAATTTGTGTCCTGCAAGCCCACAGCCCAATCACTGCAAGAACATTCTTCATATCCTTCCGCAATATCTCCAGCCTCCGCCAGAACTCCTCATGCCTTCACTTTCCTAAGAGCTCCACCTTTTCTGGCTTGCTTCCCCTGTAGTTACAACAGAAAGTGTTGTGACCAGTTTGATGCTGTCTGAACAAGTGTACAAAAGGAGCTCACCCCTTTCAAGCTCATGGTGCAATATTTACTTCTGCAGCACATTATTTTAGGACTCCCACTCCTTCATACAACCACCTTCCATGAAATGTGTCAAATTTGACTATCTTTGAGACATCTTAGTGAAAGGTAATTGAAATTATGCCAGCAGATTTGAAAAATATCAGGAGAGGATAAGCAGACAGATGGATGGAGAAAATTATTTCTTAAGCCTTGTTTCCTAAGGAAATTAGGCTAAACCCAGGCTATTTTCTCCAATTTTGCAGAAGAAACCTATTTTAGGTTTAGAAAACCTCTGCAAAACCTGAAATGTCCATGTAGACTTATCTTCATGTGACAGTGTCTGGAGTCATGACTACTGTCTATGTAAGGATTTATCTCACCATGTTTAAAAGTTGTCATGGCAACAGCTCTCTGCAAATAATTATATAAATAATAAATGAAAGATTTTATGAACATACATTAGGACTGTAGCTCTCATATAGCCATATTTCACTGCACAGATTGAAGAAGAGGGTCACAAGGAGTTTTTCTTGGTGGGCATATTTATTTGCCTTGCTCAAGCAATTAAAGCATTAGCTTTAGGAGATGAATACTAAAAATTACTAATCCAGAAGATAAACATTGGCCAAAACCCAGCTGAGACATAATGAAATTTATGTTTCTTAAAGCCAGAGGTCAGAACCACATGTTCTGAGTCTCTCCTCAAACCATGAAGCAAATTAAAAGCTGCCTTAACAAGACTCCTGGGATTCCAACTGTACAGATGAATTCCCAGCAGGTGCAGCTCCACCAGACAGCTGCTTTAATGTCCTTCTTTATATCCCAGACAGATACTGTGACAGTGGGAAAGTTTTAAAAAATGTTTGTAACAGGTTGGGTTCTAAAAGACGCCAGAAAGTGAGACAAAAGCGCTGTTGAGAGGTTAGCAAAATAGTATCTTTATTACCAGAAGCAGCTAAGTGACAGGAGTTTTAAAGGAAAAAGGATGAGGGAGAGAGAAGGAAGGAACCCAAAGGCAATAAGCCCAAATGTGTAAGCACCCCACTCACCAAGGGGAATTACTCAAGCCACGTTGTCTTACCAATCCAAAACATTTAGATTCTCTAGAGAAAGAGGCAGGGGCTGCAGTCTCTTGGCGCTGGCTGGTTCACAGCAATAACGGGCATCCCAGTTATTTAAGAGACAAGGTCTTCTCGTGTGGCAAGCAAGCAACCAGAGCACAAGTCTTCTGCCCTTAAAATACAGTCTGTCACTGACATCTGACTGGGCAGGTGTGGCCAGCACCGCCCAGCCAGAGGTTCCTGGCTGCTCCTTGTAGTTATGTAAGGGTCCCCTATTTGCACATGTGCACAGGCATTGGAATTCCCCCGAGCATGCATACAATCACTTGCGGGGTCTCTAGAAAATGGATCTGGGGGCAACCTTCCCCTCCTTCCTCTTCACTTTCTCCTCCAAATGACCTCTAAATGCAGTCGGTGAATCAGAGAAAACCAATTATCTTTAGTTTACAGAGAGCTCTGTCTTCAAGGGCAAAGTTTCTCTCTTATCAATACTTGTTACTAGTACTCGGTAGGAAAAGCATAAACTTCACTCAGATGGCTGGCCAAAAATAGACCAAAAATTGTCAACACTTAATTCCCAATACAATGTTTTTGCCCTCCTTGTATCTCTGACTACCTTAATCCAGCACATGCTTCTTAAAGTTACTATAAATTAACCTGCTCCCTACTCTTTTCTGATCTTTCTCAAGTACACATCTTTGCTCTTATAAGAGAGAATCTGAGTAATCATCCATACATACTTCACATGTTCTCAGGGCCATGTCCTGTAGAGATTTTCCACACAGAGCTCTGATTGAACACATGCAGGGTTGCCTACAAACACTGAGGAACCAGGTGTTATATACATTTATCAGAAGCTACTAAAGTATCTTCATTCAAACTACAGGGGTTTTGTGTGTAGGAGTGCTCTTTAAAACTGAGAAATGGAATAAGGGCTTTGATAGGAGGGGCAGATAGAAAACTATTGTTCATCACTTAAAACTAGTGAGGAAGAAACTGTTCATATGTTCATTAGGTGGGTTCATCAGTGATGACTGTTATTTTCAGCAGTCTTGGTGAATCATGAGGCATTATTTTTGTATGCAGCCTGACCAGCTAACAGTATTTATATTATCCTTAGTATTTTGGGTTAATGAAGATATAAACATGGTGCTTGACTCATCAGTTCAACGTTTCAGGCAATTCTTAACCATGATTTCCCTGTTTCTTTAAATCTATTTATAATTACAATAAAGCCTGTTATATTAAATAGGTGGGTCATATTTGTGTGTACATATATGTATATTTATACATTTATTTATATTTATATATATATTTTTAATATATAATGTCTATATAGAAAATATATAAAATGCACAATTAATAGAAACAAACACAGATTGATCAGGCAGACTTAGTTATGAACTTCAAGTCATACTGATAAAAGTATCTTCTGCTGATGTTTTGAGATAAAAACTGCTGGCCTTTTGGACTAAAGCTGAATGTGGGTTCTGAGCCTGGATCCATAAGCACTGTTCTAAAACTGGCTCCCTCTTTTTGAGCCAGGAAACCAGCAGCCTAAATATCTCTGTAAAACAAAGCTGGATGTCTGTCAGATAAGCAAATCTCAAATTTCAGGGAGACTGAATTCAGCAATGTGTCTAGTTTTAACACATCAGCAGTCTCACTGACCTTATATTGGTAGTCTAAAAAACATATGATGGTCCTTTCAAAAATAAGCAGGTGGCCAGTCCAGACTGTAAAGCCTTCAATAACCCTACAGAGAAAATGATAGATAATTGCTTTTTTAGTTCAGACTTTTGAATTAAGGAGTTTAGGTCGTCAACCAAGACATACAATCATAGCTGACACTAGTGAAGTCTGTATTTTAAAAGAAAATGTGTATCTGGTTAAATATACCCTCTGAAGCTGTGCTTTTTCAGGTGAGCAGCATCCAAAGCTGCAAATCCTTTTAATTCATCACCTTCTAGTTTCTTGTGGATGATTCTCGAAATGTTCCACCAATGATGGATTTAATTGTTTGCTACATTTGCTTTGTTGTGTCATAGGACAATGATAGGCAACCTGGATCAATATGATCCATATGTCCTCAAATCAAAGGTCATCAAACCATCCCTGACCTCATGTCTTCACCCCTTTAGGACAGTTACTAGAATTTCACAAAATGTCTGCCTGCAGGATGACAGGACTTCCAATTAAGAAATATGGTGAGATTTCTGGAGCAAAAATGACCAGATGATCCCAGGAAGTGGGCCATAATACAGAATGCAAAAAACCAGAAATCAACAGTCCCTGATGGTATAATAGGGAAAAAAATCCTTACTGTGTCCAATAATGCAATTGTTTTAGCCCTGAATGCATAAGCGAGACGCACATCACTGACCATAAGACAGTTTACTATCTCTACAAGCAGATGCCCATGAAATGTGCTTTTGCTAGCTGTGGCTATTTTTCGTCCTCCAAAGGATGTAAACCACCAAATTTCCCTCCACTCTTCCTCAGAGCCAAGTTATATATTTGCAGTAAAATAAACAAACAAACAATAAATTTCTTCCTGTGCCCTGCAGATGGTCAAGAACCTTAAAATATGTTTTCAGTTAAAAGCACTAGCAATATGTGGAACAAGCATACATGACCAAATCTCTCCAACATTTACTTGCATCTGCCATCAAAATCAGTATTGGACACTTTAATCATCTTTATCACAGTCTTGAATTACAGGCTCTAGGATTAAGCTCACCTTATAATAGAAATACAATCAACCATACCAGATTTTGACCTCATTCTCTTCTAACTAGAAGTCTGTCCCAGAAACCTGCTACTTCAATGTTTATAAACTTTCTTGATCTTTGCTTATCCTTTCTTAGCAAGGATCTGCTAGATCCACAGGAAAGATCAGTATGGTGATCAATGTGCAGGGAGGCACAAAGCAAACACATTAAGTCTTGACTGAATAGTGATTTGTGTATTTTTATACCACTCTGAACTAGCTTTTTGCAGCAGATGAAGTTGCAGAATGTTGCTTCCCCCAGCTAAGTCTGATGGGCTGGCCTAGCTGGCCACTGAGACCACCATACACAGCAAAAAACCCTGCAGATTCTATCAGTACATTCCCTAAAAAACACCAGATTTTGAGTAAAAATATGTAAACTTCAGAATGAAAACAATGGAGTTTATTTTAGCATAAAAATTGCTTCCAGATCCTTTGCTGCTTTTCAGATTCCAGCAGCTCTAACCTATGCTGAAATATTGTTGTTCGAACAGAGGTCATACCCTCTGCTAACTGACAGCTCACTTGCCCTCTGGAGAAAGAAAAACTGTACATGCTACATGTGAGAAGGAAAACATAACATAACCTGGAGTCCAGAGTAGCTTGAATTTCATGAAATCCACTAGGAAATATGCTTAAATGCAATACTGAGGAGCTGACCTAGGTCTCTTGTGCTCTGACTTTTTCTTAAACTGATTAAATGTCTTTACTTTTGACAGTTTACTCTGTCTGGCATTTTTCCTCATCTACTGCTGGTTCATGTACCATTGGCTCCCCAACACAAATAAAAATCCTAATACTCTGCTTTAGAGTAGAACAATTTACATTCCATTTCCCAAAGAAGATGTCTCAAAGAGAATCTAGTACAATGAATGGCAGCATTAAATTATTTCTTCCCTCAGATTTTCTTATTTTTATTTGTGGTGGTCCAACTTGGTGCCTGTATCATAACACTGATTCCAACAGCAGCTGGTTAACAGCACTCTTGAAACCCACACAGATCAGATAAATTTGGACAGGTCTAGATCAAACAGTAGCAGGATATCAAACAGCATTATAAAGCAAGCAAACAAACAAACAAAAAACCCCACTACATAGACAGTGGGGGATTTTCCCTGTGATGACAAATTCAGATTTCACATGTATGCACCAACCCAACAATAAACACATCAACACAATTTCAGGCTATTAAATAGTAGCAGATTTGGTTACATTCATTCATTCACACATAAGGTTTCTTAGCAGTTGTGATTTTCTAGTTTCCCACGTAGCTGGATCTGGCACTGGACTCTGGTCATTGCTGTAGCTGATGTCTCAAAAGGACAGTAATATTATATGTCTGAATTTCAGTGGACAACACACCCCAAATCCGACCATTTTTTTGCATTGTCATGGATGCTGCCCATTTCCAGTGCTGTATTTAAACATAAAAGGTGCCTGTAGAGAATTTCCTGAATTGCCTGATATTGTAGACTGAGCTCTGTCCTTGTGATATTACATTTCAGAAGAGATAAAATACAAAGGTAGGAAAAGCTCATACTTTTTAATCGTTTCTGCCCTCTTCTGTGGGTATCTAAATGTGTCATTTTCTGAACCCTCAGACTACTGTGTAACATTTTCAATTTTGATGCTACTGACTGCAATAAGGGAAATATAGAATAGTGAATTTGTCAAGTGTTAAAGACGGAAAAGGATCCTCCAGCTGTGTACCTTTTATTTTATACTTGATGGAAATATAACCACTAAACACTAAGCAAGTTACCACCCTTAGGACTTACACACCTTGCACATGATAATCAATAGGCTTTCCTAAATATGGCAGATCATTATGAAAGCTGACAAGGTACTCCAGAGTTGAATTCACCCAAAAATCTGACTTGTGAGCTCTTCCTGAGAGCAAACAGAACTGGAGGCTCCCCTCCATGAGAACTCCATGCAGAGTGGCAGCTCCAGCCCAGTGTAGTGATGGTGAAATGCCACTCCCCTTCTGTGACAAGGGCACCCAAGAAAATCAGCTTTGGGACACCTCCTACAGCTGGTGTTTATGTCCTGCTTGAGGATGAAATCTCAGCCATGCTGGCTTGGATTTGTTATAAATTATTTGTAAATCTCCTTTTAAAAAACAAACTCTTTTTCTTCTCTCTATAACCCAGTCTTTGAGGTTTATAGAGAACTATAAAGGGATATATTTGAAAGATGCTACTTTGTCTTCTCAAAACAGCCCCTGCAATCACGAGCTGATTAAATAGCTGAAAATATACTCAGTGTAAAGGGCAATTCATTTGCATGAGCTGTACTAGCTAGATAACCATGGTCCTGTTTTGGACTCTATGTGCAACCAGAACACACTTTCCAAAAGTCATAAGTATTCTGAAAACCAACTGAAGAGCCAGGGATGAGCTTCATTCTGAAAAGCAGGCTTTATTTAACCTCTCATCCTGCATTTAGTACCTGTTTCTGATTGACATCTACTTCTGGTCTTTACACTGAAACAATAGTGCATGTAATCTGCAGATATAGACTCTGAATTAGCTTCTGTCATAGCATGGAAGGTGATTTACTTGAAATGAGTCAGCATACATTTGAAAGTCTGCAGTGCACACTGAGCCCGTATCTTTTATTCCATAGACTCACGTAGCTGGATCTGGCACTTGCCTAAAAGTCTGGCATCAAGTCTGTGCCAAGAAAGAGGCATGTGACTGACTTGAATAATACCAGGGGATAACCAGCACATCTCTGGGTTAGAGACCTGCCTGAAGAACTTCTCACTGCACTTGAAAACTATCTTTAAGCAAAGAATCACATCATGCATGTGCAGCAACACCACGAGAGGCTGCACAGTGCCAGTGGGAATCTACAAATATCCCACAGTTAGAGTTCAAATAGTTCCCCAGAGGTGTCAGTTATGCCACTGTTGCTCCATTCTTACCACTACTGTGCCACAAGGGGCTACAGGTTAGATGGAAAACCCTCAATCAAGTCTTCCCTCTCCTTCCCTTCCTACTGTCAGGCCAAACAGTAAATAACGGAGCTAAGGCTGCTATTAGGCTGGAGCTGCCCTTCCTTCCTTCCTGTCTCTGTGACTGGAAGGGGACTCCCTGCTCTCTGTGCCACTGGGTACTCGCAGTGGGGTGCTTACTGAAGTGCAAACACTTTGACTTACCTCCAGGCAGCTCAAGAAAGCTGAGACAATTTGTACCGGCATAGGATCTGACCCTATATTTACAACTGATGCAACTCCAAGCATTCATGAAATATTAGTTCTGTCAGTTATGCCAAAAGAAGCTGAATAACTGGTTGAAAATATATGTAAGCCGATTTGTTCCCGAAAGCTCCAGTATAAACCAAATGTGCTTTTCCATTGCAATTACATCCAGCGAGAGTAGAGGATCACTATTATTTAAGGCAAAAAAGGTGATTTGTCTGTGCAGCCTTGGAGTGAGTTTTCTCTATTGTCAGAAGTGGCAGCTAACAGCAGTGTTTGTGTGCTGGTGAAAGAGAGAGGAATGCAGCTTCGGACCCTTACTTTCCTGCCAGTGAAAACATCTCTTCAAGAAGTACTGACACTACCTGTCCTGAACCACAGCCCAAAGGCAAAAACCAGTACTATTGCTAAAAATGCAACTCCTGTCTCCAGATGATATTCTTGAGCAAACACACTGTGTTGATCAGGGCAGTTGCTGCCCTTTGCTCAAGCTGACCATTCAAGTTTCCCTGCCCTGCTGGGGCAGATCAAACGAAGAAAAGAAAATCTTCATTTGCTTGTAAATGGATAGGAACTTTTCCTGAATGTTTCCTGCCTGATTCTCTGCCAGCTTGTCCTGATAGTTGGGGCCCAACTCTGCAGCACGGAGCCTGA
The DNA here is from genome assembly GCA_013396695.1 of Sakesphorus luctuosus. Lineage (NCBI taxonomy): Eukaryota > Metazoa > Chordata > Aves > Passeriformes > Thamnophilidae > Sakesphorus > Sakesphorus luctuosus. The sequence goes on along the minus strand of VWZD01012912.1, from coordinate 74,322 downwards.
CAACTTCAAAGCCTCCAGCAACCTGGGAAGAAAATCAAGGCAGGTAAAGGTTTCCAGATGCTGAGCTTCTTAGTAACTCTGCAGCCAGACAGCTGAAAAACCCAGGCAGGTCAGGGAAGCTTGTCAGTTATGGTTAGGATTGTTTTGACAGGATATAACATTTTCATGTACTGAGACAAATTATGGATGTCTTCCCATGCAGTAAGAAATTCCATTTTCCTGGATGTTGCTCTAATGTAAAAGTGTTTGGGGCAGAGGGAGTAGGACTTTCTGGAACTCAGGCATTTCAGGGCTTACCTTCCTTTAGCAGGCAAGAACCCAAAGTCTGCTGTCTTAGACACTTTTCAGCTTCCTGAAAATTGTGCAAGGCGTTTAACCCTTGGTTTGTTCATCCTAGAGAAGACTGAAGGGAGACCTCATTGCCCTCTTCAACATCCTCATGATGAAGTAGAGGTTCAGGTACTGATCTCTTCACTGTCATGACCAGTGATAGGGCTCAAGGAAATGGCACGAAGCTGAGTCAGGGTATGTTTAGGTTAGATATTAGGAAAAGGATTTTCATTCAGAGAGTGATTGAACACTGGAACAGGCTCCCCAAGGAAGTGGTCACAGCACCAACCCTGCCTGAGTTATAGAAGCATTTGAACAATGCTCTCAGGCACATGGTGTGACTCTTGGGGTGTCCTGTACAAGACTTGGAGTTGGACTCGTTGGTCTTTGTAGGTCCCTTCCAACTCAGCATATTCTGTGATTCTATGATTCTATGGCTTTATGGACATGTCTTTGAGCACTAACATAATAATACCCTAGTTCTAGTCACCAAAACTATTTTTCTTCAATTCAGCTCCCCTTTACACTCCTTTGTGAGTCATCATTTGGCAGCTATTATAAAACCCTCAGGTTTATCAATAAAGCAGAAGCTCTGCACTTATGTGCTAATGCTATGATTTTAAAAGTATGGGTATCTGCTCATGAGAAATGAGAATATTTCTTCTTTTATCCAACAGAAAATATGCCTTTAAAACTTTAAAACTAAATTCCTACACTTAGGCTATTCTCAGCGTTATGTTCTGCTGTTGAATGAATCCATTTTTTCCCTCCTTGAAAACACATAGTCCCAGGCTGACTTGCATATTGTTTAGACAAACCTAGTGCTCTACCCCTCATCTTGTCTGTTTGAAAAAAATCAATCAGCATTCCTTTGATGAACTTTGTAGGCACTGATGTTAGACACTCGCTTAGGCTTGCCTGCTTAATGGAACACATTCTTATGCCAAGCACATTTTTTTAAAGTAATAATGAGAAAACAATGAATGTACCAAAAAGGGGTCACAGGTGAATGACAATTACTGGGCAGGAGCAAAATCCTTCTTAGGCAGTTAGTGATTGCAGGTAGGAATTCCTTGCAATGCTGAGCAACTGTCTTAAGCACCTACACTTATACACACATACTGGATTAGCTATGCACCAGACAAAGAAAAGGAAACGATGAAAAAATCAAGGAAAAAAGAAGAGAGGTAGGCAAGAAATGTCAGAACAATTCTGAGATGTTTGGGAAATGATTGGCTTAAAAGCAATTCTGTAATTCACCTTTCAAATTTGTGCTGAGCTACATGTCTCCTAGCTTCCCCTCTCTAGCTTTTTGTCCGTCTGTCCATCCCTTGATTGCAACTCCAGTGGGTCAGAAATCTGTCTTCTTATCTATCTTGAAACTGCCTGAATTTAATTTAATCTCTAAAATCTCAAGTCTGGACAAAGCAAACCTATGCAGATAATATGAGGTCTCAGACCTTTTGGATGAAGAAACTTGATTTTTTTAAATCGGCTCATTGAGACCAAAAAGTAAAGTGACTCCACGCCTGTCTGTCTGCTTGTTCTTTAGGGCTGTTTTCTGGCTCACACAGCATGGAATATGCAATATAGGATACTATCCATGCATCCCTGAATGACTATACTTTAGCACTATCTGGTAATTGCATGAATTTCCAAAGGAGAAACATTTCTGCTTTGAAGTCAGAGGGAATTAATTTTGCCTATCTTTCTTTTCCTTCCACTTGCTTTCAGTAGGGAAAAAAAAAAAGCAACAAACCAACTCCTCAAGTAAAATAGCCTGTGGGTAAACACACCCCCAATGACTTCAAAGGATGAACACTGGTTAATTTCTGTAATAAGGTTTCTGCCTTTCCTCAAGTAGTGCACTCCCCAATTCTGGTGATCTTTTAAAACCTCCTCCTTATGCCAGCTGCATTCAAACCTGTCAGTTGTGCTACAGCCTACAGGTGAAAGAAATGGTTTGGGAGCAACATTCAAGCAGTGGTACACTCTGAGCCGTCACACTCTCTTGTGCAGAAGGATGGAAGCAGATGGCAGCAGGGCCAGTCAGCCAACAGCGCCCACTGCTTCCAGCAAAGCTCAGCAGCAGCTGGGGATTGGGACTGATCTCTCCACAACACTGAGGGTGAAGATAAATAAATCTTCAGAGAAAAAGTCATCCAGCTACATTAGCCTAATGGCTGGAGTCTGTCCCTCCCACAGACCCATGGCCACTGTATTCAGACACACTGTGTGAAAGAGTTGATAATGCATCAGTGATAGTAATCTCTAATGCCCATGTTTTCTATGCAGTCATGACATGAGCTAAGCCATTAGTAAATGGGAAGGCTATTGTCTCAACTATCTCTTCTTCTAGTGGATCTTCATAGGCTTTGCCTTTGGGGAGGAAATGACAATAAAATTGTCATTTTGCTTTCAAACGGAATATCAGGGAAAGGAAATTAAGGTAGCTGCTGTTTGAAAAAGGTTACATATCTCTGAAAAGCTATTGTGCCGCAAAATGGCAGCCCATGAAAAGACAAAAGAGTTTGTCACCGTCAGCTGAGTCACCTCTAAAACACCAGGGAACAGTGAATGTAGTGATCATCTGATAAGTTTTTGCATGTTTTCTCTGGGGATGATGCTGGATGGTGAACCATGTGATCCACATGAACTGAAAATGAGAGAGTCATAATGTTCTAACTTTCTTCTAAGAGCAAAAGTTGAACAGTGAGAGAAAGTAATCCTGACCCAATGTCCCTGACATCCAACTGCTATGTGTTTGCTTGGCCATTCTACTAGGCTGTTCCTTCATGTATGTGGAACACGGCAACAAATAAAAAAGGAAAAATAAAGTGCTCTGTGTTGACTGGATTAATTTCCCTTTAAACATTCACAGGATGCACATACCACTGTTCCAAAATGGCAAAATAATTATGTCAGGCAACAGTGGCCTTTTCTAAAATCAATTTATTGATCTTTTTATCCAACTTCAGCAAAGATTTTCACATCTTTTATTCAGCTCTCTGAGTTGCTCTCACCATGCAGAATGAACTTCCTGGCATGGATGCAAGGGAACCAATTGAGAATACACTGGGTCATCTTCAGATTGGTCCAGTGTCTCAAAACCAGAACATCTTAGCACTGAGAGCACAGTCCTGGAGGAGTTGTCAAACTTCTGGTTTGACCAGAAGTCAGTCCTAGGTCCTGCTTGAAGTCTGCATTCGCCTGCAAGATAATGCAGCTTAACTACTTGGGAGTGTTCAAGGCCAGGTTTGGATGGGACTTTGAGCAACCTGGCCAAGTGGAAAGTGTTCCAGCCCATGGCAGAGAGGTTGGAACCAGATGATCTTTAAGGTCCTTTCCAACACAAACCATTTTATGATTCCGTGAGTAAGACAAATACACAGCATGAGAAGGCTGTAGGAACAAGGATTGCTTAGAAAGGTCAAACCACTTGGAGTGGGACTGGGAGAAACAGGTTGAAGGCAGAGGAGAAGTAGAAAATAGAATAAAATGAAAGTGGGGACATAAAAAGAAAACTGGGAGGAGTAGAAGATGCAACAGGTGCATGCAAGCAAAAGGGTAGGAAAAGGGCATTGTGATACAGCTAAGGGGAAGTTACATTTTCACTTCAGGGAGCCACTTCCCTAAAAATGGCTTGTTTTCCTTATAAATTTGACCTTAACAAGTGTAACAATGATATTCATCTTGCTCACCTGTCTATGTATAAGACTTTTAAGCCTTCTGAAAAGTGTTTTTTGAGTGATATGTGTCATTGTGTTTCAGAAGTGAATTATGCATTCTGGTTTTAAGTCCTTGTTTTTAAATGTTTCTTTTCCCATTTTATATTTTTTCCTTTTAATTACTGCATCCCAAAAACATCTTCCCATTCATTTCAGATGTCAGTTTAATATCACCTTATACATTTCCTCTCTAGACTAGTCATAACAGTAACTAACCAGAAAAAGCAAACAAACAAACAAGTATGTTTGCATAAGTATTATCTGTTAAACTGTTCCTCTTTGGGAGGAAAACAAAACCCCCAATGTTTTTCAGCTTTCAACCTAATATCCCATAGAAAACTTTCACACCAGTAATCATTTCATTACTGTATTTGGACTATAGTTTTACCTTTTAGTGACAGGAATGACCAAAACTTCATAAGTTGTAAAATGTGAAGACAGCACTGACTCACAGACTGTTTTCAAACCCTCTTATATGCAGTATCTTCTAATTATTTGGTTTTATATTGCTTCTCTGCATGGGCCAATGTTTTCCTGACATCTAAAGATGTACTTTTTCCTTTCTATTTAGATGGTGCATTAAAAAAAATTAAACAAACAAAATAAAATAAAACAAAAACACTTGATGAAAAGTGTTAATATTTTCTGTCAGTAAGAGTTACCTTCAGCTCCGGCTCACATCTGTCACTATTCTGGCTACTTATCTAAGTCTGGTAGATCCCTCTAACATGCATCTGAAACTTCTGCTTTGGTCATTGATAGCATTGACAACACTGTCATGCAACGGTTCATTACAACCGAGGAAAGAGCATAACTGTTTTAGTGGAGTGACTATAACACTGTTTCTTTGAATAAAAGAGAGAGCAAGACTATATCTTTTTCAAAAGAAAGGAGATGTATTTTGGAAAAAAAAAAAAGAAAGATTAAATCAGTGGAATCTGAAAGCAGGATTAGCTAGGATAGTAAATATGTCCTCTCAGGAAGTATTTTTCTTTGTGGTAGATGACCTGAGACAGAAAAAATGCAGAAACAAAATCTCTGAGCAGGTAGACTGAGGAATGTCTACAGCAAATCAGCAGTGAGGTGAGAGAAACCTCTTAGTTTAAATTAAATAGAATAAGTATTTTCTTTAATTTCTTGAACCATGTCTTTTATAGATGTTGGCAGCTGTGTTGTCAATTTTGCTTAAGTAATTCCGCTCCTTTCACTCTCTCCTCCACCATTTTACTTTACCTTGGCTTGAATTAAGAGCAATTTTGGCTGACAGCAAAGCATTCCTTCCCTGGGGGTTTGCATGAATACACAAACCAGGGTAGTGGGATACCTTAACCAGATATCTCACCCTCCGCTCCCAGCACATTTCTCAGCCTACCCAGTGGGTTAAGGACCACCCCAAACTGTAAATCAGTACATGACCTGGTCTCTTAGGGTCAGGAGAGACACTGACAGGGATAAGCCAAGGGGCCTTTCTAGCACACATCAGGATGTTAAAGAATATGCCAGAATCAAGTCAGCTCTGTGTAATACCTCTGTAAACCTGAAGTGAAACATCCAATGCCATTGTCAGTTCCTTAAATTCACATTTAAGTACTGAAAGGAAATACTTCAGTGCCAGAACATCCAAATTCAGAACAGAGCACTCTGTATCTTACTGGGAAATTATCCAGGATCTGATCCCAGATACACACAAGAGCCATTACAGCATTCTTTCTTACCAAAGGCACCCACAAATATTTAATGGAAGCACACAGAGCTGTAGTGAAATAGCTTTATTTTTCCAGACAAAATATGTAAGTAGTTTATTAGGCTCAGTCTTAGACAGACTTGTTTGATATCTGTGGAAGGGACTGTGCCCAAAATGTATTTGTGTTGTCCAGTCTGGTTTACTGATCTGATCAAAGATATTACATGTCCCTATAAGCCTGCACTCACACATATTCTGACACCATCACAGTTATTGAAACAGTAATTCTGACCTGCTACAGACAGACAGATTGGGAATTTATATATTTAGACTAGAGCAGAGAATAACTCCACTTTTGGAAAGAAAAACATGTTTTCATTTTATTCTCATTTAGACAAAAAAGCCCCTGCTGTTAAAAGAAAAAAATAGCTGTGAGAAGAAAGTACTGTACCACATGTAGCTCTGGGAACACCTCAGTTGACTGGTCTCCTCTGAATCCATCCCAGGCCACAGGCACTGGCATTTAGGGCTGTTTGATGTCCAGGCAACCACCTCCACTCTGAGGCAGAGGAAGCTCATCCACTGTACTGAAACACAAGTTGGCAAACTTTTGATCAAGTCCTACCAGGGGGTTAGTAAATTGCTATCCAAATTGGACCATATGCCACTTATAGGTTTTAATGACCTTCCATTTTATTTAAAAAGAAAATATTTCAGGGTTTTTGTTGTGTCTAACCACAGTGTATCATACAGGCTGAATAAAGATAAATCTTTGCAACATGTCAGTTTGAATAATACTCTGAAGCCAAACATCTGGAAATTCATATTTTATCAGTGTAGCCTATGTCAGACAAGTTAATGTTGATATTTTAACTATTCCTACCCTTTTTTCCAAGACCTGGATCATGTTATGGGAATTGCAGTGCTCATGGCAAAATGACTGATATGAAACTGCAGGAATTTTAAGCCTTTGGGGGTAATGGTATGCTTTAGTAATCTGATGCAGAATTGAATTTCATGCTGATGAAGCAGAGTGGCCATCTTAAATTGATTTCCAGAAAACATTTAGCTTCTAAAATGCTTTTTGTTACAAGAATTTTTGTAGAAGGAGCTCAGATTCTGCTTCTGGCATGAATTAATAGTGAATTGGTTGGTGTGTTAACAAAGGCACCCTCGTCCTCTTTGTCCCTCCCTTTGGGCATCCCTAATACAAATACACCACCAGCTAGACTGCTCTTTCTGACAACATAAGAAGGTTCTAACTTGATGTTATTTTGCTTTTCTGTGTTACCTTCCCTTTTCTCCTGTTTTCTCCCCTTTCAGGAAAGACTAATTATCACTGATATTACATCTTGACACACAGAAGGATAATTTTACTATTTCTGTTCAAGTTAGAGAACTGGATCTTGCACTGGAGAGCTGGGGAACTGGACCCCTCTTTCAATGACATCCTATTCTTGCATCCTGACCAAGGCTCCTACAGCACCATATATTCAATATGTCCAATGAATACACAGATGAATGAATTCCTGTAAGTTCCACAGGTAGCAAGTTAAATGACATAAGCAAAATGTATCAGCTTTATAGATAGGAAGATACACCTTTTCCTGTAATGAATGCACCACTAGTGTCTGCATTGAGCAAAATATTATTTTCTACTAGTAATCTGATAGCCCACTGCTAAAGAAGATTTTCTGGCTATGTATTTCTAATCTTGATCAAGTCTTGGCACAAATGTAAACACTAACCATAAATTAGACACAAGTAGGGTGTAACTTTTCAAGATCCAGGCTCTGTCTAAATTTGCAGGCTGTTTGCTGAGGCTTTGTGACTAATGGTAGCATAAAATATTTTAGTCAACTGGCAAAGTGAGGACTCAGGAAGATTGAGAAGTTCTGTATCTGGCTGCTCTGATTAACAATGGGTAAATTACTGTTAATGCTGGTAATAAATGCCATTACCAGTAATTCCCTGAATAGCGCTCTCTAGGCTCAAATCATGTCAAAGTTTAGCTAGAAACAATGACTGACCAATCTTGGCAAACTTCAAGCTTTGCTGTGCTTCCTGATGGCTGCTTGAAGGTGTTGCAGGTGGCAGTTAACTGTGAACACTCATGCCTTGAGAAGGATTGGAATGGCTTTCTTATCAGCTATTACTCTTCACTTCAGCTGGAATGACACCTACAATGTATTTATATTTGAAAGCAAGCAATGTTCCTCTGCTGCCTCCAGCAAGGTGAGTTGCTGCAGGACCTGGAGACCTGGCATTACAGCAAACTTCAGTGCTGTGATGTGAATTTGATCCTTCAGGGAAAAAACAGTATGGAGTCCAGTGGAATTTTTTGGATCCCTGAAAAGGTTACCTCCTCTTCTGCCTGTATTCCCATCTCCACCCTCACCCCTGCCCCCATTTCATGGAGCATCTTCTTTGGATTTCCACCAGTGAAACAATATATAATATACTCTCTACCAACTGAGCATGTCAAACTCTGTCAGTGAATGGATCCATGCTATGGTTCATGTCTAATATGCCCTTACATGAAGCACAAAAGCAATGGTATTATGCTTTTTTGTAACGAGGGAGAGCTATTATTCCCATTAGTTATGGTGAGGGATATTATGCAGTAAAGTTGCATCTTTAATTATTATATTTAACAACCCGTAGTGACATAAGCTATTACAGACTATTATAGAGGTCACTAGCAGCATTTTTACTGGAACCTTACATATTTGTTTAAAATAATTCCATCATACTCTCTCACAGCAACACGACAAAAAAGGTATTACCTTCTTATGTGTATACAAATTTGAGATGAAATTCATAATACTGTATTTCTTCAGCTCAGCATGTCTGGTGCTGAACTTCAATTACAAAATGTTGTCTCACTGCTTTCCTAGTCCTGGGCATTTCTAACAAATATTTTGCCATGTGATTTCATACAATTCTACTTTTTGGTGCTTTGGGATGCATGTGAATCAAATATGCTGAACTTGACTCATTGAGTTACCCAACATGTTTCAGACTCATTGAGGAGGGAACATGGCAGTATCCACACAAAGGTTATGCAACTTTTTACTCAGGTAGCAAAGCTGGGTCCAACACAATGATTTGGGAAAATGCATTTTCCCCATGAAAAATGAGGTGATCATTTGTTTATACTGTCTAATGAACCAGTGGCTGTGCATAGGGAGAGATTTCTGTTAACGTGGCTCTGGTAAAGCAGCACACAGAAACATCAGGTATTTGAGCAAGTCCTTTCTGGAACTGGCAGAATATTGATCTTTCAGAATATTCAGATATTGAACAGCAGTGAGCTGTCACTTAAAACTTCAGGATAACAGTAACAAGGAATCTACTTGGGTGAATGGGGAGAGTTGTTTCATAGACATGAGATAGTAGGATACTGTCAGCACTCTGTGCATAAACAGTGAAATAAGAACTAGGAGTACTTAAAGAAACACATGCAACACTGGAAAAATAGAAACTATTTTTACCTATTAGACATACATTCCAGAAAAATTAAAATGGCTTTTTATTCCCATATTGGTAGCAATGTATTCATTCATGCTCATCATATTTCCTATTTTCATTAGAGGAGAACGAGTGTGCATACAAGTCATTACAAATAGAACTTTAGGCTCCTAAAATATGCTTGTCTCACAAGAAACTGCTGTTTGATGGTTTACTCTAAGTATGCTATACATGAAATAAATACAATACACTCTTAATTTGATAGTTTGTCATGTGATCCATTTTTAGTAACACATTTTCCTTAAATTTTACTGCTTTTGCCATCTGAAAGGTATGCAGATATGAGGCATTTTATATTCTCAGAGCTGAATGACAAAAAAAGACTTAAACAGTGGGGCTTTTTACAGGTCTTGAAATTATATTTTGGAAAAATAGCTGATGCTCCAGCTTCCTCCTCTTTGTAGGAACATTCACATCTGTCTCATATTTACACATCCTTTTGCCTCCTTTTCTTCTCCACAGACAGCCTTGTAGTCTGCCCCACATGGCTTCACATCTTTCCTGCCATAAAAACTTTTCATGTAAGTAGCCAAATCTCTTTGTCCCGCTTCCCAGGCAATTTGGAAAGCACATTTGGACTCACTGGGATTCAATCATGGTTTGTCATGCTCTTGAGTCTAACCTCAGAGAAGTGTCTTATATGTCTAATGTCAATAGTAGTTGTTTTACAGATGCATGTCAGATGACTTCATGGAAGAAAAGCTGCACTTTCCTACTGTGTAGGTCCACCTTAGTATTTACACAAGTTACTCTTGTATTTTAATACTCAGTTGTAGCTAAGAAATGGCAGCAAACTCCCAGGTAATGCTCAACTTCCTCATTTTTCAGTTCTAAAAGACACAGAGTGGTTTTGTGTGCTTGCTGTTTCGGTTTGGGAGTTTTTTAAGGTTGCTTAAAATACTTTTTTCATTGCTGTAAAGCTACAATAAAGCATAAAAGAAATAACAGCTAAGAAATTACAGTTCCACAGAGAAATAAGCTCTTACAACAAAGGTTTTACTTGAAAAGACTTTTTCCTTAAAGAGTTGCTGCTAGGTCTCTGACATCCTCAAAGCAAATGGGAAGTCAAATGGTCATATAGTGTGAGTGAAGTTGTCACAGAACCGCACGAGCAAACCAGCATCTCATGGCCTGATCAGTGTTTTGGCATGGGAGGCCACTAGGAAGGAAGGTTGGAAGAGACTAGAGCCTTGCCTACTCCTGCTGCTAGAGAGCTGTAAGCCCAAGAGCAATGCTATTTTGGGTTGTTTCAGTTGTCATTTTTTTGTGTGCTCTGGTTCATAGACTGTCTTTCTGCTTCAAGACATTAAATAACAGTTTGTGTTTGGAACAATAAGTTGATCTAGTTTTGGTCCCTTAGATATAATGTATAGGTTACAAAAACATGTCATGGATATCAGGTGGATTTCTGGGGCATTTCTAAAAATTAGGAACTATTCTATTTTCAGGAGGGTATTATGTTGGAACCTAGTTAACAGCTTTTCTGTGATAGTTCTTAATCCCTCTGTAAATGCAGTATTAATGGAAGAAAAATAGAGAACAGCTGAATTGAAGGTATAAAGTTTAGAGCTCCTGCTTACATTAAATTCCATTTAGGAGCATATTAATACGTTTATCAGAATAAGATGCTATATCGGGTCAATAAAATTTTCTAATGCTTCATTTAAGAATATTTTTTCTGGGATTTTTTTCCCAGGAAAAATGGAAGAGGAAGAGGACATTTACATAATGTGACTTCTGGATGTAAGAAAATTAAAGAATCAGCATCTTTACTTCTAAGGTCTTCTCAGCAATTATAATCAATGCAACTTGAAAGACAGGATTTGAGTTGTCTTTGTTTAAAATTCAAGGAAAAATAGATTTTTGGACTTATGCATTCCTGTTCTACTCTGTTCTACTAATGTATGAGAACAAAATTAATTGCATAGGCTGAAAAATGGATTGCTTGGATCTAAAGAACTAGCTGAATGAAGTTAAAATTAGGGCTTTCACTCTTCAGTGCCCTGAGTATTGCGTGTTCAGTTACTCCTAAACCAAGTGGGTGTAAAATGTCACTGCTGTCATTGTGTGTTCTGATTAGGTGCACATATTATAAACTAATTCAAGGTAGTTGCAGGCATCAAAGGATGCTTTATGCTCAGGTCCTATTAATATATATATATATGTATGTTCATTTGATGTACATTACATAAAATATTAACATGCCCTCTTGTGTAAATTACATGCAGGAAATGGGCTGAGCTGAAGAGGTAACAGGAACTCAGGTATAGATATTTCCAAAATCAAAAAACAAAAACTGTTTTAAGAATCGCAATGTCCTGTATAACCTCAATTTTTTTCTCTTAAAAACATCTACTTTGAAAAGAGATACTTTCCAGACTGTTTGCCTGAAAAGTAAAGTGAAGGAAGAAATTAGCAGAAGTAAAGTAATCCTTTACTATGTTTCTCTTGCTGTGCCTGAAAATTCAGGTAACAATCTCATCCTTCAGACGGTGTCCATAGTAATGTAATTTCAAAACTTAACCCTAAAAAGAGAGCTGAAGCATGAATATGTGAATGCTCCTACTTATCTCTCATGTACAGCCACCATGGCCTTTTATTTCATGCTCAGCTAATACAAATCTGCATATCAAAGAAACCAATAAAACTTCATAAACAAGAGAATTTGCTTTCTTTAAAATTAACACAGTTGCCTTTTTATAGTTTCCACTAAAGCTATTAAAAATCACAAAGAATGACCTCTTACAAAGAGAGCAATTACCTGAAAAAGTGACTTACCATGACAATATGTGGCTGTACATACTTTGGAGAAGTGTCACTTTTTCAGGCAGAAAGCATTTATCATATCAAAACAGCTATTATCAAATAATCTTCTATGGTCCTCTTAACATGGAAGGGGAGGGAGAAAACTTTCCACTTGCTTTTTGACAACATCTGGTTTGCAGAGGATAGAGTGTAACTATCCAGCCCTTAATAGGAATATTCTTCTTTTCTTTGACAGAAGCCTGCCTAGGCCAACTACAGCCCTTGGCAATCTCATCAGCAAAAACAACATTCAGAAGAAAAAAGTGTTATATTTGAACAATGTGGATCCTTTTTTCAAAACATAAACCTTTAAACTCTTCATATAGCTTCTCAGGCAATGGGCTGATACAGAGAGAAATAAATGAGTAACTCCTCTTGTCACTGAAGTCCAAGTCTCACCCTACTTGATTCCTCACCTCGTTTTTCACAGAGCTCGATGTAGTCATCTGCACGCCTCTTAAGTGGGAGGGAAGGACTACTAAATTAAACTTCCCCATTCATTTACCCTACTTGTTGTTTCTATATCTACTTTACAAACATAGAATTCACTGCACAGGGGACACTTCATACTGACATGTCAGTGGTGATTTCTGAGCTGTCTGGGGCTTTTTCTATTATTTGCCTGTTGGACCTTGCCATGTTGCCTCCTCCAGAAAAGTAGGCTCTCAGTGAAGGTGGTTGACTGTCTCTGATCACTTCACATTGCTTTAGAGGTCTGGCAGTTTCCTCACTGAAGAAAAAGCATAACTGTTTCAAAGGCCATCTAGGATGAACTTGGTGAACTTGGATGAACTCTGCAGTCTACTTTGGAGAACTAATTGTAAGCTACATGAGCACTACATGGCAGTCAGTTAACTCTGTAGTAAATTTTCCACTTTGTTTTTCTTTATGTACACTGGGCTCTGTGGATGGTAGTTATGAGGGGACATCAGTGCTCCTCACTGAATGAGGAAGAAGCACTGCTGTTCAGGGAGGTCCTAAGCACTCATCTGGAAGATGGTGGTGGCCTCACCAGGAAAATGGGGGATATCAGTAACATATTCAGTGCCATCTTAAGGTATGATCTACCAGGACTGAGGTCTTGGGCGATCCTTATTCCAAAGCAGCACTCAGAAGATAGTACTTTGGCTCTACAGGATTGCTCTCACAGCTGATAGGTGTCTGACACAGAGGACTCAACAGCATGTATGCAGCATTACCAGACATTGTTCATGCTTGTGCATGTGCCAAGGGCCACCCTGCGACACCACTACCACTGCTTGAAGGGAATGTGCATGCACTGATAGACCATTCTGCACATCAAATGTGGATCTACAAGCATTTTCTGCTAAAGAAAAAATGAGATAGAATAGGGAACACACCTTACTCTTTTTGGATTCCTACTTCAGTCCATGCATATGTGTATAGCAATAAAAAGAGACAATCAGAGAAGCTCTGCCTGTAATGTCTCATCCATTTCAGTCAAGTCCTTTAGAGCTAATTGCTGAAGTCCTAAATATGTATGGATGGCTGTTGGATTTTTGGTAAAGGTTAGGCTTTCCTGGGTTTTCCATTGGCCATGTAAATGTTCCTAAGTTTATACTAACTTCAGTTGCTACGCTCTGGTAGAGGAGGGGTTATATCTTCCAGATGACCATAGACAGGATCCATGTTGTTTAGTTTGCTATGCTCTCTGCAAATACATAAATACTGAAGCCTTGTACTGTTAATATACTGACACAAAGGAAACCTATTTGCATTTATTGCTTGATAGACTGAGACCAAACATCAGGAAGTAACAGATCAGTTGTGATGCAGTTAGGATCAGGTTTATTTACCATCATCTACTGTTTGCCAGGCAGTTAAATGTCACCCTGATGCCTGATTCTGTCACATCTCGGAAGCTAAGCATGGTCAGCCCCAGTTAGTACTTGGATGAGAGACCTCCTGGCAATACCGGGGGCTGTGGGTTCTAGTCCTGAGGACTTCACTGTCACTGTCCAAGCTCACTCGGCCACGGCAAACGTACCTTAGGAGAAAAGGGTAGGGCCAGTTCCATGCATGCTGTGCCTCACCTAAAAAATCCACTGCACAGTCTTGAAGGACACACTCATGTGGGTAGAGCCCTTCCCAAAATCTTTGTTTGCGAAGCCGAGCCATACTACATATTGTTTCCTACATACTATACATATTGTTTGCTGCTTTGGTTTCACTTAATTAATGCTAAGCCATCCAAAGGAGAGAAGACTTCACACATGTCCACTGATTTTTTGTTCCAATATCCTACTTCATCTCGGAGAACAAGTTTATCTAAGATATCACAGAAGATTGCTATACCAGAAATGGTATTGGCCAATTAGCTATCAGATGACATCACTTTGAGCTTTTTTACAAATTCCTAGGGCAACAAAACTCTGGGAAGTGCAGCGTCTGGGTCAAATCTGGGCTCCCAGACCCTCATTCCAGACACCGTGCTTCCCAGAGTCTCCACAGGCTGGGCTGCTTTCTCGTCTCTGCTATCTCATACACTCCCCTCTCTGAGGTGCAGGGAGAGCTCACAGACCATCCTACAGTGCTGCTCTCTGCTGCTTAAGCAAAACACCCTCTGTGATGTTGTCCATCCGGAAACTACTTCAACTTCTGTTTGCTTGGAAACACTACCTCTTTGCAATACTTCAGTAGAGATTACTACAGTAACATGAAGTGCACTAGGTTTCTTTTCAAACTGTAGCAAGTTGAAAATTCAAGATTCCCAGTACAGAAAACATCACTACATTAGCTTTGTTAGCCACTAGATCAATTTTCCATTTAACATGGAATAATTTATGTCACTTGATGGTCTTCAGGGACCTTTTCATAATAAACCACTTGACAAGCAAGGCAAGTAAGCTTTGCAAGATTTATAATTAATCACTGGTGCTATTGTAGACATGATGGAAATACCATATATAACATAAATACTTTTTAGTAAAAAAATAATATTGCTTCATAATCAGGTGTAGGTGTTAGTCTCTGATTTGGCATCGCTTTGGCATAATGAGCCTATGGTTCTGCATCTACAGAATATAAAAATAATGATGTTTTTATAAGAGTTCCAGACATCTTGCCTGTATATGAAATGTAAATACTGTGTTCAATCTGTAGCCCTTGAAATTGGGTGTGAAGGAGGGATTCTGTTTGGGCCTAAATACAGGCAAAGCTTTATTTGTGGGCCATATTCCTATGGAAGTGCAGCTGTTCAAATGCTCTAAATACCCAACAAAGGCAGCATTGTTCTATAAATGTGTTTGCTGGAGTTGGTGGGACCCTTGCCAGCTGTAGGTGGGACGACTGCAGCATCAAGAGCCTGTCACTCAGCAGCCCAGTGAACAATGCCTGGTGGCTTCTCACAGCAATGACAGACTGCATCTGGCCAGGACATGAACAACAGAGCAAGAACTGCCTTGCTCAGATACAGTGCATGGTGTGGGCATGCACTTGCATGCGTACAGTCAGCAGAGAAAAGCTTGCTATGATTCCAGCTAGTATGTATGGCTGGTGTGGCCTTTGAGGCTTCACCTGCATCACTTCAACAGTAATGCTATTATACTAATTGCCGGGTCAAGTCAATGAACAAAATTCTTGAACAACTGGACTTAGATACTGATACTCACACTTATGCTGACCTTTATTCAGACACCATTTTCTCAGCCAGTTCTGACATGCTCTTCACCTGATTAAAAATTGGCAGAATTTGGGGACAATACATTGATTGAGCATGAAAAAAAGTCCGTGTCATGTAGTTCAAGGTATAGTCCATCTTTCTCTGTTCGTATTCATACATAAATGTCACAAAACAAATCACATGAAAGAAAACTTGTTATAGGAGTCCCAATCTAGCTGGCAAATCCTGGTCCCTGAGAAGCTGTTTTGTCCAGAGAATCGCTTACAGGCAGAGCTATAGGCAACAGGACGGATAGAAAACATCATCTGTTGCATGTAATTTCACCATAAAACTTGTACCCATACAGCATTTTCTGAATAATTAAATTCTCACTAAAATACTGAGAAGCTTTGCAACAATATTATCTGGTGGGACTGGTATAACCACTGGAAATTTCACCAGAGAACTGTAAATCTTCCTGTTTCAAGGCACAGGGGCTCATACTAATAAAGGGGAATTAATAGGTTATTACAAAATGCTAACAAAGATATCTTGCCTATTTACTTGAAACATTCAGATTTTCTGAGAAATAATATCATGGTAGGTGGATCACTAATAGAATCTGTGGTGATAACTGTCATGAACCTACACACACACACACACACAAAAAAAAAAAAAAAGGCTTTGTTTGAGGATAACATCTGATTGCCAAGGAGGTCCCCCTCTGTATTCACTTGTATAGTTATCGAGTCTGCACCAGAAAAATGTCAAGCTTAATAGCATTTTCCCGTAACTCAGCTAAGGCTAAACCAGTCTGTAAGAATGCTAGTTGGAAGGTTTTGTTTCTTTGATTGATTATTCGTTTGTTTTCCAGAAACACTTGGAGTAATGTATGCTAACACAGTCCCTCTGTCTTTCTTCTAGGAGTGGTTAGACTTCACCTAGAGTTTTGAATCTGCTACTGTCTTTGAAGTAATTAATTTATTCTTTGAGTTCAGTTGGATCATCCTATCACTTTGATGTCCTGAGTGCAGTCCCTGCTTGTAGCCCAGACACACCTGCCATCAAACTGGCAACATGAGAAAAAAATTTTATTAGAAGGACAGAGGATAGAGAAGAAATTAAATTGATTTCATTCTTTACAGTGATAACACTTAAAGAGAAGCATGTTATACAAAAGATTCCTGAATATGATGCCTTCTTCAGTTCTTCACTTGCAAGTTCCCCTGGGGATTGACTTGTTGCAGCCAAAGGCAGAATGGGTATTTCACCTTATGGCTGCTACTCTCTCAGTATCATATCCAGAGACTAAGCCACATGACTCAGGTCCCTCCCTACATTTTTGTTTCCTTCTTTCGCAACATACTTTCACTACAGAAAAAGCAAAAAGAACACTGTAAGGTCTGTCATCTCTGCTGACATTTGTTGCAACACTTAAGGGAATGGAAATAGAAAACACAGTCTAGTTTTTCAGTTTTCTATATCTCCTATTAGTTTTAACCATAACATCTTTAATAATATCAAGGCACAAAGTTGAACTTACATGCTTATTTTTAAATATGGCTTATTTGACTAGTTTGGACTGCCTGTGGTTTTGCAAATTTCCTTGCTTCTTTTGGTTCATAAATCTGTGGATCAATCAACTGGTCTTAAACTGTCCTCTGCTAGGAATGCCTCATATTTCATTAGAAACAATGTGATCAACACTATGAAACTCAAAACCTATGTCTCATTTTTTTGAGCTGAAATTAGATTTAGTGGCTTCAAATTTGTGAGTTTGGAACAATAAGGAAAAAAATTTTATTAATGAAAATAAATATATGGAAAATAAGATTTTTCCCAGGTATGAATAAAAGTGATTCTCTGAATTTCTCTAAGTTTCACCCCAGCACTAAGGCTACCTCTGTTCACCTGCTTCATACTCTGATCTTTTTTTCATATTGGGTTAATTTAACCTTTGTATAGTATTTTTGTTCTCTTCTCAAGTGACATCTTGACCCTGTTGCAATCAGTGGGACTTTTGCTTTTATTTCCAGCAGTCTGAATTTACATTCCCTATGTATACCAAAACTCTACTGGTGAGTTGGCATCAGCAGGGAAACAATTTGCTTGAGAGTGGCACCTCTGTGGAACTTCATTAAAAGTGCTAGCTGAAGGCAGTGTCACTGAGCTGGGGAATGCTTAGCCAAGATGGAGAAACAAGTGACTTGTGAGTGCTCCCTGGTGTCTGTGTCTGCTGAGACCAACCTGAGCACCTGCTACCTCCACGATCTCCTTCAGCCAGTACCAGCAATCTGAGCAACCAAAGGGAGCCTTTTCCCTCCTCCCTGCTCACGTCCCTCACCCAGTCTCACTCTTCAGCAAGAATAAGGGCAGGTCACCAGAATAGGGATCTGCTCTGGGTTCAGTGAATCTCAATCCAGAGCTGACTGTTTGCTCTGATGTGTTTTGCAGCCAACACAACCACTCTGGCTGGGGACACATGAGAGGACAAAGAAGTGGGCTCGAGAGACTGTGAAGCAAGAGGAATGTGTGTGGGAGGATTGCTCCATTCCAGAGCACATCCCTCATGCCACCTGAAAATATATAACGACAGTGGGAAGAACTTGCTGCTGCTTCATACCACACTTAAAATGTCACACCTAAGCGAGGCAAACAATTCCCATCTTCTGTTATTTTACATCTGAGAGTGCTTTACTTATGAGGAGAGTAATGTATAATTTAAAAACTAAAAAGAAACTCGTTACTACATCCTTATGCAAGCCAACAATTAGCTTACTTTAACTTTGAGGTTTTGTTCCTCAGACTTCCTAGATAAGTTAATTATCAGATTAAGGTTTAGGTATTTTTCATTCAGGATTGTGCCATGAGAAATATGGGACCACAGTGAAGCTGTATTGCCATGACCCCAGTTCTGCAATCAGACACCACTATGGATCTAAGTAAGAGCCTATCCAAGTGGAACTGATTGCAGAGTTAAGACATAAATTTATCCATTAGAGTTTGTAGTGTGGCAAGGTCCTAGTCAAAAAAATTTAGCCAAAGCCCTATTCTCTGAATCTTCTGATTAAATAAGAATGGTTTGTATTTTGGTTGATAATAAAATTCATTGCAAAAATAATTTTCCTCTCATGAAAAGTCAAGGTTATACTGATGATTACTTGTATACTGAGAAAGTTTTTGTTTGTTTGTTTGTCTTCCAATTAGTTCTTTTAGGCTTTCAAAGGCTTTTATTTTCACAAATAGAAGGCCTAAAGCTCTGGAGAAAGGTTAGTTTGTCACCTTCAGGGAAGCAGGGAAAAGTGCATTTGGCTCATGGAGAGGCTGATGTTCTATTGTCAGGTCTCATATGGGTGTCTTCTGTGTCATGGCATTTTGGTCTGATTGCTATTATGTTTCAAAAATTTGAATGAAAATATACCCTTGACAAGGAGAGGAGCAAATGTGCCTAGGATCAGAAGTCGTTGTTCTGTGTGGCTAAAGGCTAGAGCAGGTAGCACAAAGTGAGATGGGGGCAGGAGGTACGCAGTTTGTCTTTTGTGGTTCCAGGAACTCTCTGCAGATGGATAGCTTTGCAAATAAAATTCCAGAGAAAGAGTTTTTCTGAGAAAATAGGCACTTTTTCCAAGCAAACAGAAGTTGAAGTAGTTTCTTGATGGACAACACCATGGAGGGTATTTCGCTGATGCAGCAGAGAGCAGCACTAGCACTGTAGGATGATCTATGAGCTCTCCCTGCACCTCAGAGAGGGGAGGGTATGAGAAAGCAGAGGTGAGGAAGCAGCCCAGCCTGCAGAGACTCTCGGAAGCAGTGTCTGGGCCAAACTCCGGCTCCATCCTCTCATTCTGGAGACAGCAACCGTGACCACAATGAGTGATGGTGTACTCTCCTCTCCAGTGGATAAGGATGAAGTTTCAAGACTGCTCCATCACATCGTGTATGTGCTGGCTGTAATAAGGGGATTTTTATTTGATACATGGACAATATTGTTGACTATCTTTGGCTTTCCAGATTAATTCCACATCCCCTTCCATTCTTCACCTTCCATAATGTTTTCTTTGTTTTATAGAGTTGGTGTTTTAACAGACTAAACTTGGTGTTTGCTAGGAGGAAGTATTACATGACAAAAGTATTTAGTTTCCCAGGGACCTGGCTGAAAAATTAATCTAATAGTCTTTGTTATTTATACTAGAAAGAATCCCTAGAAAATTAAATAGACCTTTTCTTCTTGTCAGTAGTACCTGAAAAAAAAGATTTACAAAAGGGTTCTTCTCATTCATTTCCAAATGGAAAGATACCTCATTATTGCTTTTGTTAATGTAATTATCATCATACAATCTGAATAATTACAACAATATACTTCAGCAGACTACAAATACTGAAAGGAATTAAGCACAAAAAAATCTAGAAAACAACTTTTCCTTTGCATAATGTGAAGGTGTAAAAGAAACTTATATGAATGACATATATTTACTTTTCCAATGCAGCCTCTATTAGTATACCAAAAAAAGAAAAAAAAAGCTGGAGAAGTTGCCTCACAAATATTTTTCTCAGCCAACATCTAATGGCAAAATAAACCTCTATTCATCCAAGTGTCGTAAAATGAGCCAATCATAAAAATGACATGTCTACATGAAGTTTGTTATCTGATCCACTTTTTCACAAGAATCAGCTTATTTATAGTTTAGTGCAGCATATCAGCTGCCAAGAGTATGCATATAGTAATACTAAAATATTTTACAGAAAAAAACCCCACTATTTTGGATCACATTAGTGAGATTCCATTTGTGTGTGTTCCTGACAAATGGCTCCCCTGCAGTTGTCTCAGCATTTAATTCCAGACAAGACCCATTTATCGCTTCATTTATTGATATGCAGTGCAAGTTATAGAGTAAGTATCATATCAGCAAGTCTAAAGCAGTAATTCACACTGTTCTCAGAGACATGATGTCTGGAGAGTCTAAAACTAAACTGACTCCAGGAGATGTTTATGAGTATTCTGAATGAAGGATTAAAAAAAAAAAATCCACCCAAGAGTGATAGCTTGATGATGAGATTTTAATTTAATTTGAAGTAATGCGACCAAACTGCATGAGGGGAAGGAATGAAGGGAACAATCAAATCTCTTAACCAACACTATTTTATCCTGCCATTAAATTGTTATAATTACCCAGTGTTTGACCAGATGGTAAGTCATTTTTAAAGTCAGACCAGGTGTTCAAGACGCAGAGATAATCACAAAGCTGATGACTGTGGTGAAACTAATTAAAAAGTGTGTTGCAGTGGCACAGTGGTACTGTGGAGAGTGACCAAAAATAACACAGTAGAAAAATTCTGAAGTACTACAACAAAGTGACTTGGAAAATAGTAACCAAAACCAAACAGAATTTAATTAATTGAAAGTATCAAATTCAGAGGAGCACTCTAATAAACTATTAGATAATACAACCAATTAGGGGCTTTCTAGGATTTTATTTCTGACACAAACAGGAAGACAGAAGTGAACGGCAGAACTAATAAAGATGAAAACTGTCAACCTCATCAGGAGGGCAAAATACGGGCACAGATGCAGATCAAAATGAAATATGGGCACAGAAAGTCCTTTTCATGCAGATGAACGCTGATTACATGGTCACAGCTGGAAAT
Organism: Sakesphorus luctuosus; assembly: GCA_013396695.1. Classification (NCBI taxonomy): domain Eukaryota; kingdom Metazoa; phylum Chordata; class Aves; order Passeriformes; family Thamnophilidae; genus Sakesphorus; species Sakesphorus luctuosus. Next base: position 52,976 of record VWZD01012912.1, on the reverse strand, counting down.
TACAGAGAGCTTTATTCATTAAAGACTGACTGTCTTCAATTAGGCTTTGCTTTCATGACAAAACAACAGAGTAGCAAAGAAATGAATTGCCATGCTGTGCCTGCAGCTCCCACAAACACTGCAGCCAGCACACTTCTACTTAATAGATGTCTTCACCTTTCTGGGACCAAAAATCAATTCAGACATCATGGAAAATGCATTTAACTGGAGGGTGGGGTTGTGGGGTGAAGGAGAAAGCAAACTTTCAAAACAACCCCAATACCTAAACACCCAACTATACAATCGCAGAAAGCAAAATATCTTATTGCCAGCTTGGTGCATGCTGGTCTACCCTGCCAGCTCTGTACTTCGTGATCATTGCTAGCTGTCTGCTCTAAAAATGTAAGTGCGAATGTTCATGCTGTGCCCATGGCCCCGAGGAGATCACTAATAGGCTCTGTGCTATGTCTGTACACGAAGCCTGATGCTAAGGGGTCCTGGGCACAAGTAAAAGCTGAGACCTATTAAAGACAGCTCCCCCTGAGGTTTTTCAGTCAAGAAAGGGGGCTGTTCACAGCTACCCAGCTGGTCATCTCTGGCAGTCTCTATGCCCTTGCAACCTGCTCCAAAGCCTGGAACATCCAGAGAGGTGGGGATTGAAATATCCACAGGTTGATGGGAGCTTGAAAGTTTTTGTCTTCAGTGAGCATTTCTGCCATTACAGAATGGTTAAAATTATGTGCACTCCCTCACCCTGTGCCACTGCATTGTGCTGATGATGTATGTTGGCACAGTTGCACAGGGAGCTTTTGCTAGTAGTAGCAATTAGGATTCAGAGTCACTCTGCTCCTTGGCTTTTAATCTCTGGGACAGCTTTCAGCTGTGTGAGCTGACCACAATTTGTGCAAGGACGATAGTAGTGTTTGCAGTCTCATTCAGCCCTCTTTGTTGCAGTTGCCTTTGCCTGCAGAAAACTGGAGATTTCTTGGTGGAGAGATGCTATGATTTGAAATAGGAATAGGTAGCAGATGGAGTTGATAAATCTGTTGGTAATCTGATTAATTCTGCCAGTAAGAATTTTGCACTCACGTTAGTTCTAGCAAGAACACATTGTTGGCCTCTCTCTTGATTAAGGCTACAGACTGCAGGAACCCTGCTGCTGCAATCTAATGTCTCTTCTTACCTTCTCTAGAAAGAAAAAGGGGTCAGTAAGTATGTTAATGGCTGTGAACAATTGGTATCTGTTGTACTTTACTCAGTTATTTTTCTCCAGACTGTTAAAAATTTATCTCCCTATTGTTTTTATCAGTTCTCCAGCTGGATCAAAACCAGAAAGTTTATTTTTATTCCATTCCCCTTTTGTTTGTTTTTTTTTTTATTTTTGACCCCCTATTTTGGAACTTTTCAGTCAACTCTGGTTATGACATTGGCATTGGGAACACATTTCCCTCACTGGAATGAGAAAAATAAAGACCCATAATTGGAAACAGAAGTGCAGACCCCAGATAATGGTGCAAGTCTATGGAAAACAGTTTACCCAGCTGAAAATACAGCTGCATTCATTCCAGCAGTGCTTCCTCACCACAGAGCATACACTGCAGAGTATGAGGCTTTCCAAGTAATTTTAACATCTTAGGCAACTAGTATTCTAGCAGAAATGTTTCAAGGCATTCAGGTTCAGACCTTTGCAATTTCTAATGGGTATTTTTCTGGGGATGAATGTGAGCAAGTAACCCAAGGACTGCAGCTTCTGTATAAGCTGATGCAGGCAATGTCTTTTACTATTATGGTTATTTTTAACAAGTGCATAATCTCCTGCACCAACTGTTGGTTTTATGCAGTTCTCTTGCTGCCATACTTGTCCTGTGTTAAACGAGCAGGGAACTTGCTGGGTTTGGAATCAGGCAAATAAAAATAGGTTAAAAGAACTTGGAAATAAAAGCTTGTATATGAATTCAATAAGAACACCACAGGATTGAAGTAAGCACACTGCTATGGGAGGGAAGAAGGAAATTTCCCGTTAAACTACAGATTTTTAATTAAAAGTTAGAGCCTACATACTTGGTCCTCTGTCCATGTTTACAGTGACCTGCAGAGGTCTTTAAGGACTGTGTAATCAAACTTCTGGTTTTGAATAGGCCTTTCACAGACAAGTTCAACTTCTGATGGCCTTTGCCTTTCCAACCCCCCACCCCCCGCCCCACTGTGTAAGGACCCTGGAAACATTCCTCCTCCTGGACATTTGGCTGGAGGGCCCCATTCCCAGCTCAGAGCTGGTATAACCAAGAAGAGCCCCCATTCCATTTGGACATTGTCTGTATATCTCTCCTGAGGTTTTTCGTTCCTGCTTCCACTTTCTGTACACTTTGTTTTTATGGCCAAGTTCCATCAGGATCTCCTTGTTCACTTACCAGGCCTACTGCCACCATTACTTGATTTCTCTTATGTCAGGATGAACCATGCTTGGAAATAGAGGAAGTTGAAAATCAGGCAGCTCTAATGGATCTCTCTTCTCTCCAGGTCCATATCCCACTAAACTCTTTCAAGCAAGTTCTTAAACAGGACAGAAACTATCCCAAACAGGGGATATGGTGGTACTGAGAAATCTCTACAGTCTTTGGGGTTATTGCATGACAGGCATGAGGTCTTCAGACATTCACTCAAGCAGCATCAAGAGTCATCTGGCCCTGAGCTCACAGTCATGGTTTTAAGGTAACATTTCATTTATGACTTTACACCATTTACCTCAGTATCTGCTTTGGATTTCCCCTTTCAAAATAAGCTGTTAAACTAAATTAATATTTTGAACAGTACAATAAATGTTTTTCCCTATCATGAAAATTAGAGGCTCTGTGCTGATCTCCCCCAGGTTTCACAAAAATTCAGCTCCATCAGCTTTGTGATGACTTCAGTCCTGGAAACATATTTAGCTGTGAAAATTCTGTGCTATTTAAGATTTAATGCATGCTTAAGGACCTCAAAAATCAGGTTCCACATGAGATGAAGCTCAGTCCAAGTAGATATAACATATGTTAATTCTGCCACAGAATGGAGATGAGCATCTCAGTAGTAACTACACTCATGCTAATAAAACCAAGGTGTCTCTAGAGGATAATAACTCTGTGACCTTGCTGCTTTACAGTGAATGAACTTTTAAGATTCGAGAGACGAAGTAGCTGAAAACATTCTGATAGAATCTTTTTCCGCTGGAGACTGATCCCAGAACTGGGACATTGCACAAGAACATATATATTGTCCTGTCCCGTGGTATAATGGAGAGCACTCCGGTCTCTGAATCCCAAGGACTTGAGTTCGAGTCTCAGTGAGGACTGTCCCCTGGCAGTTCAATGCCTCCCTGCCATCCCATACTGTCACATCCTGGACGCTCAGCAGGGTCAGCCCCGGTTAGTACCGGGTGCTGTGACAGTCCCGAGGACTTCACTGTCACTGTCCAAGCTCGCTCGGCTGTGGTAGATGGACCTTAGGACTTAAACGGTGGGGCCAGTTCTGTGCACGCTGTGCCTCACCTAAAAAATGCACTGTGCAGGCTCGAAGGGCACACCCACGTGGGGAGAGCCCTTCCCAAATCTTCATTTGCAAAGTTTGGCTATTATTATTATTATATAGTTTTGACACAAAATCATTGACGTTGTTTGAATAATTCTGCAGTTCATAGCTTAATGTGATCACAAGCCTTTGTTTGAACTCGCACATCAGGATTTGAAATGCGTAAAGTACAATTCAAAATTCAAAGCAAGAAACTAAGTATGAAGATTCTCAATAAATTCATGTCAATGTTTTCCACCCTTTTAAATTTGCTCTGTGAAGTTTTGTTTTTACTTTTCATTCACAAGATGAAGAAGGAATGAAAGGTACAATGTCTTTAATTTTTTAAGTACAGGTACTTAAAGGAGTGTATTACCAAGGCAAAGGGCAGTCCAGCATCTCCTTTATAGGAAAAAAACTGTGTCAAGTTAATTATTTTGGACATCTTTTTAATTAGCATAGTTAAGGCACTGAGGTGATAGCAGTGTTCTCATGGTTGGGGAAGAAATACCTGCATTCTGGAGAGAAAACAGATGTTTTTTCAAAGTCTGAAGATAATCAGCATATTTACATATACACTTTTATGTTTAACTGCCAATTTCTGTTTCCCAATTAAAGTGGTTTATTTGACTGTTATCTTTAGCTAATTAGTACTTATTTTAGGGAGTGAATACAGAGTAGGTTTCATGGGAAAGTAAACTCATCGGCTTCAAGTAGGGGAAATAGCCTGGTGGTTGAAAGAGAATTGCCCCAGATAATGAATTCCTGTGTGTTTTGTAATGTAACCTAATGCCTCATGCAGCTACTAAACTCCCAGATGGCCCAGCAGAAGCACATACTCATCAGGTGACATATTAGCCAATTTAAAAGATAATTAGTAAGCACCCCTCTTTCTGTATTCTTTAAGCATTAGGAAGATTCACATTCCACTCTTTAATGTACTGGCCTCCAATTCAAAACATGCAGAGCAATTCCTTTCTTTTTCCCCTAGAGGTGCTTCTCTCCTGCTCACACCACTGACTTCAGCACATACTTATATGCTAAAGATGCTGTTGTACATTTTTCCTTGTGCATCGCTGATTTTTCAAGCATCTTCACTGTCAGGTTATCTGCTATTGCAGATGCCTCTGCCAGGTTTCAGAGTAGGGGCAATTTATTTTTATCTTTCCTATATCAACAGCCCTGATGCTTTACTTCATCAAGAGGGGTATGGTTCATTTACTGGAGGTTGTCAGTGCTGTGTATGTGTTGGCATTTGAAAAGGCCAAAAGTTTCATACAATTATTCACCAAAACCAGGAGGCAGATGAAGGATGTGCAGGAAATTAGTCCAGAGTCTGGTTTAATTCTGAACCGTATTATGGACCAGGATCCTCTGAGTTTTCATCTCTTTAGAAAACATCTTAAAACTATTCTATGTAAATGTGTACTTAGCTGAGTCTAGCTCTCCCTTAAGATTTAGAATAGACAGGCTCCAAAACAAAGGGCAGAGCTGTTCTGTTCTGATATTCAGTAGATCACTAGATTCCTCTCCCTGAAACATTCCAGCTCGATTTCCTTCCCCAAGCAGCAAACAATGAAATGTATGAAGTCTTGGGCCAAGTCTACAGGAGGCATGTGCTGGTACCTGACCCTTCGCCATTTGGATTTCAGACAATTTGGCTTGTATCTGTTTTTCATGTATCAGGTGCCTACCCTGCTCTTAATTTCTCCACAGAATATCCACATCCATTCTAGCAGGTGTTTATAACTTGAAGAGATCTTATGTACATATATGTATGCTTAAACATATAAGTCAACAAACATAGAACAGTTGCATATACTGGACTCAGTTCTGCCAAAAAAAATCTGTTTAAATTTTTTATCACAGCTGTTCTTTCCTCCTTTATTCTTTTTATCCAATTGCTTTTCAGTCATAAACTTCAGGGGTTTTGTGTTTGTTTATATTTCAATCTCAATTTTCTACTCATAAAATCTTGACCTGGCAATTTATATAGATTTTATAAATAGGGAATTCCATTTGAATAGATTGTAATGCACCTACCAGTTGTCTCATATAAGTGCCTAAGCAGCAGTGGTAAGTAGCAAAATCCTGAGCCTACATCTAGATCTGTAATTATTTTATGTTAATCTTTTATATATAGTTGGAGCAAACCCTCAAACCTCTCCACTCATTTGCTCTGTAGCATGTGGTTTCTGCCAAGCTCAGTGACACAGAGGAAGTGAAGATGGTGATATCTGATGAAAAACAGATTCCCCTCTTCTCCCCACATTCGGGATCTAGGGCTTTTGTTGCACTTCTGAAGGGTTTAGCCTCCACCCCACAACTGGTTGATACTGAAGGTTGTTATTTTTCCTCTCTATGGCAGGGATGGCATCCAGCTGATCATCCTGAGTGTTTCCACGCTTTTCTATTGCTTCATTTCTCTGTTATATTATGTACTTCGATATACAGCAATTTCCTCTCAGCTCTCAAGGCTGCTCTTCTCCAACAGCCAGTAACTGTCTGTGATGGAGCTGTTTATAGATGTGCAGCCTCTGTTTACAACCTGGACCCCAATTTTCAAGTCCTTTGCTGTTATTCCACACTTAAACCGCATGCCAAACACAAGGACTTCTGGTGCCAAACCATGCAGCAGACTCCCACACTGAGATGGTAACAAGCCAGGCAGGACAGGACAGGGGTCTGGCAGTGTAAGGCAGAGTTTTCAAAAGGCCTGTGGCCACTTTTACTGGGTGTCCTAAATCTCATAAATGTTTATAAAAGTAAAGAGAATTTTCTGTCACAGTGGTGTACCAATTACATACCTTCCCAGTCATAAGAAGGAGAGGATTCATAGGCTCTGCCCTTTACAAACTCTTCATTCTGTGGCTGATCATTGCACATGCTGCTGATGTGCAGTGGCTCTTTTTTCCCAGTGGGAAAAGTAGGAAAAACGGTAAAAAGTTCCCTTACAATAATCTTCAGACGGACAAAACTTGTTCAGCCCTAGTGAATTGCAATGCCCTGGCAGGGAGCTACCACTGAAATTTCTGTCTCCATGTCTTCTCTTGGAATAGCTCCCAGCTCAAATCACCTAGGAGTCTGCTGTGGATTGCGGGAATATGGGGCAATATCTGGATTTCATAAGCTGTTTGTTCTGCACTCCTTCAAATTAAGGACAACCATATAGACTTTTGTGAAATACTGGGGGTCAAAAAAAAAGCTCTGAGACTTAGAGGTGAAATTTGCCACAGCTGTGAATGTATACAAAGCCAAGTGTTAAAAACTTGAAAAAGAGATTAACTGTGTAAATGAAAGGCATTTCAGAGACAGCAATAGAAGTCTGAACCACAAGAATTAGGAATACTATGTAAAAGTGTTATTCTGAAAGAGGGAATTTATATGTTCCTGTGAATGGGACAAAATTTAAACCATACTTGTTGATAGATTCACAATTTTGCCTATTGAAAACATTGTTTATAAGAACTGGTTTGTACTATGAGTATTATGTCTATGTAACTCTAATGGTCACAGAGTCAAAAGCTTAAATTTTGGAAAACAAAGGTTTAACTGTGTTGGAGAGCACATAATTATTGGGCTTACAATTTACAGCAAAACTATTAAACAGGTTTGTACTGAGATATCTGTGACACTCAGTGTGAAGAGTCTCACAGAGGTTTTGCTGTCCTTAGTATCTTCATGTATCTGCCAGCAGAATTTACTTTGAAGACTAAAATTATCTCTCCCGGAAATCAACAGAGATACCCGTAATAACGGGAGCTGCATCAGGCACTGTTGACCAGCTCCAAAGTTCAAAGATATTTCAGCAATTTTCAGCTAGAGAAAGGGTGCTCAGCAGGGCACAGCTCAGGCCTATAAATGCATTTACATCTGATTGATGAATAATTAGTAATTCTGTAATATATGTCATGTGAAAAGGGGCCGAAATTCAGAGATTTCTTGTCCCACCTGTATTAATATATTTTTATTGGCTATAAGTGTCCCCAGAACAACATCAAAGCCTTTTAAAGCCCAAAACAATGTCTCACCTAATGTGCTGGTTTAAAGACAAACCAGCAGGAGAAATTAACCCAGCTCAAGAGAGATTATAAGTCAGAGTTACAATTTAATTAAAAATATTACAATAAATGCAATGACACAAAGAAAAATCGATTTTAACCCACAAAACCAAGAAGTATAACCCAGCACCCTGGGGCACAAACACAAAGGGATTTGTTAGCCCCTGTGCTGAGACCCATGTGGTTCCCCCATGTCCAAAGTAAGAGGAAGCGAAAAGCCTGATGGTACAGACGACAGTCGCAGTCCTGTTGGGGTTCTGGTCCTCCTCTGGATCCAACAAGTGGTCCCCAAGGTCTTCAAACCCCAAGATTATATACCCTCAGGTCCAGGTGGGAGCGCCCATTACGTCCTCCAGGGTGGGGAGTTCCACAATGGGTGATCTGACTCTGTGAGTCATGGGGTATTTTTGGAATTGTTGCTGGCCCATTAGCAGCCATGACCCCTCAGGCTGGGTGTGAAGGTGCTAATGACTTCCTGGAGGGAATTATCACAGCTCCTACCTCACAGGCTTCATTAACACCCAGTTTTCATCCTGAGGGGTTGGGTGTGCCCTGGGCAGCTACTGCAAATGGTCCACTGTTAACAGTTTATGGGAAATGAATAGAGAGTGTAGAATACATAGCTTTGATCACACCCGTACAGTGACAAACTGGTCCCACTTGCTGAACTAGGACACCTAAAGAGACCGTTAGCTAGACAGATTCACTGTGATGGACAGGACTTTTGATACTCTGATATGGAGATTGCATTTAAGAGCAAGAGAGAACCTTCTCTGTAAAGTTCTCTTACAAGTTATATCACTGCCAGCACGACAAACATACCAGACTAACTATTGCTGTTCCCCAAATAACTTTTATTAATACAAGTATGTGACAATTACTAGAGAGGTTGTGTTGTTGGTGATAACGTTTAGCTGCATGATTACACTCAATAACAAAAACTCAAAAAACCAGAAACACACTCCACAAAACAGCACAACAACCTAAGCCTCAATACAAACTCTAGCAGCAATACAAAACTCAAACACCCCCCTCCACAACGGATCAATTTACCAAGACTAGAACAAAATCTAAGCACACTAGTTAATACAGAGTAAAAAAGAAAGAATATAGCCACTTCCTACTAACACACATTTTAACTCACTAAGGAATCCCACACCCTAAAACAAACCACTAACAACAAGTCAGCAGTAAAGTACAGTATAACAATACAAAACAAACAAACAAACAAAAAGATATATATAGATATAGATGATATAGAGATATAGATATAGATATAGATTAGATATAGATATAGATATTGATACCCAGTAAGTTATGAAGTGTAGGGCAAGGTAAAATTAATTATCAAAATAGAAAAGTGTAATTAGTAAATGAGGTTTCTATGGGGTAAAGATGAGAGGTGTTAACCTATAAGGTATAAGGTAAGGTATTAGGTATAGGAAAACAGAGTAACTGGGTGCTCACCCCTGCAGTGTCCAAAGGAGTGGAGGAGACAGGACAGCTTGTTGGTTACCTACACAAAGATGATGGAACTTCTCTCTTTTTGCTCATGTCCAATCTCTTTTTATACGTTTTTTTTTCTGAGGCAGTTTGAGTGACTATAGTCAATAATAATTTTGAGGGTGATAGACAGATGACATAGGCCTAAGGGTCAGCTCCTGGTGTCTCCATGGGATGTCGTGAAGAAAGGCCATGCTATTTCCATAACATTCTGTTCCCTGTTAATCCTATCAGTCTGCCTTGAGCACTTCGGCAAGCCACTGGGGTCTCTTTGTCCCTTCTTCTGTAACCCATTATCTGCTGACAATTTTTGCTGGGAACAACCCCTCCAGGTCTTTAGGTGTTTCCTGTAACCCATCAGGATGGGCATCATGGCACTGAATGGGTCTATCACCCTAATATATATATATATATATATATATTTGCATTGCAGTATTTATGAATATGTGTGAAAGGAACGTATAAAGCACATAGCAATGCAATCCCCGGAAGTAATTTTCAGTGCATCTCAAATAAAGTAAGTTGAGAGATGTTTAGGGGAAAATCAGTACAAACTACTCTTTTAACATGATAAGTATTATGCATAACTTCTAGGGAATTGTAGAATCATACAATGGTTTGTGTTGGAAGGGACCTTGAAGATCCTCTAGTTCCAACTCCCCTGCCATGTGCAGGGATATCTTCAACTAGAGCAGGTTGCTCAGAGCCCCATTCATCCTGGCCTTGAACACCTCCACGGATGGGGCATTCTCCAACTTTTCTGAGAAACCTGTTTCAGTGCCTCATCACTCTCACAGTAAAGAATTACTTTCTAATACCTAACCTAAATCTGCCCTCTTTCACTTTAAAGCTGTTCCCCCTTGTCCTATCATTACACATCTTTGTAAAAAGTCCCTCTCCATCTCTCATTTTCCCCTTTTAGGAACTACAGGGCTGAATAGCCACAACACTCTCAGCCTGTTCTCATAGGATAGATGTTCCCACCCTCTGAACATCTTCATTACCCGGCTCCAGACTCTCTCCAACAAGTTGTTCTTACACCAGGGCCCACAGAGCTGAAAGCAGCACTCCAGATGGGGTGTCATCAGAATGGAGTAGAGGGCCATGCTGCTTTTTATGCAGCCCCAGGATGCAGTTGGTTTTGAGAAAATGTAAGGGAAAAGCATTTTAACTTCAAATCTGAGATGAAGGCAAGGCTGGGCTTGATTCTGTTGTTTAGGGACAAAACATACAATTTCTTCCTGTTCTTCAGTTGTTCCTCCATGTCAGCAACTAATGATGTATGTCATGTAAGATTATCTCAGTTTCCATACAAGACTGTGTTAAACTGAGACTGGATTTGAAAAGGTGATCCTTAGGCAAAATTTTCCGCATTGTGCAAGGCAACATGACCCTTCATGTTTCAGAGCTGATCTGTAATTATAATTGTAGGTTCATATTCAAGTCAAATGACTTGGTATGTAAGTACTTAAATTTTGAAAAGATCATACACTGAGGTTCCAGCAGTCAGTCAGGCTCCCCTCTCCCCATTCCCCTATGCAGGAGTGCTTTACAACTATTTTATTATTATTTTCCATTATTAGTGGTGCTTTTCTGGTCTCCCTTCCCTTTTCCTCTCATAACCCATGAATGCATTGCTTTGTTCTGACATTAAAAAGCTGCAAGTATTATAATAAAATTCCCTAAAATCATTGGAAAGAAGCTCTGGAGCACAGGACTTTGCATTTCAGATCGTAAAACCAACACAAATAATTTAGTTCAAATTGGGAGGACTGTAACTCACTGTTCACCAGAGGGGCCTGCTGCTGATCCATATTTTAAAGAACGTACATTTTTAATGAATAAGGAACAGCTTTTCATTTTTAAATGGAATGAAATACTGATTGGCCAGTAATTTAAAAGAAAAAAAATCTCTCACTGCTCCTGGCTGCAGTGACAGACTTGATTGCTCATTTTCCTCATAGGTCAGTTCTATTGCCTCATTTTTCCCCTCCCCCAAAGTGCACAATGCAATCAGTTTTCTCTTGTCCTCTCTCTTATTCCCCCCTCTCCTAACCCTTTTTCCATGTGTATCATGCCAATACTATTGTTCTTTCCCCCTGAACTGCCCAGAGTTGCCCCCAGTACTCCCCAGTGGGGTGTTGCCTCCTGTCCACAGTCAAGGAATAGATTTTCCCTCTCAACACTCAAAAGGGCCAACCATGTCATGGGATGAATCAGGCACAGCATCACCAGCTGTTTGAGTGGGGGTGACTGCACTTGTGCAGCCTCGAGCACTGAGTGCAGTTTTGGGTGACACAATATAACAAAGACTTTAAGCTATTAGACAACATCCAAAGGAAGGCTAAGACAATGGTGAAGGGCACCTTGAGGGGAAGTTGTATGAGGAGCAGCTGAAGTCACTTGGTCTGTTCAGCCTGGAGAAGGGTAGACTGAGGCGAGACCTCATTGCAGTTACAACTTCCTTGTCAAGAGAAGAGGAGGGGCAGGCATGGATCTCTTCTCTCTGGTGACCATTGATAGGTCCCAAGGGAATGGCATGAATCTGTGTTGGGGAAGTTTAGGTTGGATCTTAGGAAAAGGTTTTTTACCCAGAGGGTGGTTGAACACTGGAACAGGCTCCCCAGAGAAGTGGTCACAGCACCAAGCCTGACAGAGTTCAAGAAGTGTTTGGACAATGCTCTGAGGAACACAATGTGACTCTTGGGATTGTCTGTGAAGGCCCAGGAGTTGAACTCGTTGATCCTTGTGGGTCCCTTCCATCTCAGGACATTCTATGGTTCTATGATTTGTCTTGGCCATCTGTGCTGGAGACCTCCACAATTTCACACCCTGAATAGGGGCGTTATTCAGAAACCAAGACTCCCTTCCATAAATCCACATGTCCTTCTTTGCCCGGACGCCTTTGGACAGGGCAGTCTAAAGAGATGATTGTTACCCTGGGGCTGGAACAAGTGCGGTTTGTACTGCAAGCTTCATCTGTCATTGTGGGTTTATTTTGATTTAAGGCTGCTATTCCACTGTTCTCAGATTGCCTTTCGCTCTTATAAAGGGGGGTGTAGATTGATGGCATTGGTAAAACAACACAAAGAAAGGCAAAACTGCAGATGCCAGCTCCCTGCCCAGCCTGAAGAGAAACTTTCTCCTTTCACAAGCATTATACAAATACCCAGTCATCCATTTCCTAGGAGGAATAAGGGAGAAATTATCCTAGTATTTGGCCTGTTGCCAGCATACTACAAAGATCCATATACTACATGTAGCAGCACTGCACTTTGTTTATTTTGATTCTCAAACGTTTCTGCAAGAGCCTCAGCAGGGTCTCTTTTATCAGCCATGGGCCCTTGCGAAAAGGAAGAGGAGGATTTAGAAGGCTAGTCAAATAGAAGGCTTCTCACAGAAGAAAACTTGTCAGGGGCTAAAACAAGATGAAATGATACTCTAAGCTGCTACTCTACCTCCCTCTAGCGAAGCGCCAGTGCCCGGGAGGGGCAGCCGCTGCCGCCTCCTGCCCCACTTCACTGCATCTTCAGGCATTCATCCACCCGGCACAGCTGGTTTTATTTTTAAGCCCTGTTGCACACACACTGTCAAATTCTTCCTCAAAAATAAATAAACAAGCCAAAGACCTGCACAGCACATAAAACTTTTGTAAAAGGATTTTGCTTTGTTGTTGTTCTTATACACTTTTCTTTCTGCTCACAGAAGGAGAGATGTCTAAGCCTTTCCTGGTGATTGCAAAACTCCAGGTGTTTGAAAAAGAAAAATCACTCCATAGTTAGTTCTACTAACAAAATGTAAGCAAGATGAATGAAGTAATAAATTCTGATGACAGCATCTAGGCAGCTGCTATCACTCCTGTATTAAATCTGACTAGTAAATGGGATATGGTTATTACATTTTAAAGAGTATCTTGGAGGATGTTTGGATCAGGTCTCTCTGTCAGCTGCATCTCAGTTAATTTTGTGTTATAGAAAGTAACAGTATGAAGTCCAGAAGCCAGTGCAATTATTTACATCCTCCTGACATGATCTTCTAGTGCAACAGCATGTCAAAAATAGTAATTCACGTTACCAGTCATCAGTCTTCTCTTTGAAATGCAGAAAGCGTTTGTTTTAGCATGCAGCATGCTAAAACAGATCACTGTAGCCCTAATGGTTTAAAACCAATGTTACGTTTGGATTAATTTAAAGCTTCATATCTGACCAGCAAGTATAGCACATGAGACACTTTCCATCCTGCACATAAAACACTCATTATAATCTCCAGGTCCATATTCTTTTCACTCTTCAAAGTCAAAAGCAGAATCTGACTTCTTGCATTTGGTGCATGTTCTTGCTGAAGCAGGAAAGTAAGAAGTCAATATGCAAACTCCCCAGCAGCTGTGAGGTCCAGATCTCTCTTATGGACTGGTCCTTCCTTCATGCACTCAGTGGCCGATTGTTCACTCTAAGGAGCTTACCAGTCAGTCACATTTCAACACTGGGGAAATTTGATTCTCTCTTTACATCCTACAAAAGGGCAGTATTTATCTAAGACAATAATTTGAAATCAAGAGGGAACACTTAACCATTTCCACAAGATGGTATCTCTCCCCCCCATGAAATGTGTGATTAACATACAGCAGGTGAGAAAGTGAGTCCCAAGAGGGTGATGAGAGAAGACTAATGCTACCTTTACATCATAGTTAACCTGAAAAAAGAATTCATTTAATCATGGGGCTTCGCTGAGCCTTTTCAATTGTCCGCTTATTCAGCTACAGATTGAATTTAAAATATGTTACCTGGCTTTTTCGAGGACACGTGGTGCTTCTAATCAGTTCCCCCACAAAACTAGATACTGTTTACATACTATAACTGCAAACATCCTAGACTTCTGGAGATTTGCATTTGTATTCCACGCATCTCTGTTGCTTTTTTCTTCTGGAACTGGCATTATTGAAGCAGAAGATTGAACTTCCTGCCTTAGTGTTCTTTTTCTTTTTTGTTTACTGTTGCTCTCTGCTTTGTGTACTTCTGACATGGACTAGATTTGTTAGAAACATGGTCACTAATTAGTTTTACCAGTTTGCTGTGTTGGAGGGTGTACTGTAAGAATGTACATTCTAGTGATAAAAAGGAAATCAATTACTTCCTTGAAGTGTGTACAAAGTTTTCAGATATCTTCTACCTTACATCCTATTCAAATGAAAATAATGTTACTAACTGCAATACTATATGTTACATATATTGTGTTCACATAATATGTATATAGGTAGAGTTTTGCATACATAAATCCTCAGTTCCTCTTTCTTGCAAAACCCCAGCATGGTGGCAGATTCCTGAAGAAGGTTTTGCCAGTGTTGTAGTGGGGCTTGGAGCAGCTTAAAACCCTAGTATGAAGCAACACCTGCGCCAGGACGTCTAAAGTAAAGGACACAACTTGAAATAAAAATTACAAATAAGTAAAATGGTGCTACTTGGATTTTCAAATTGTGTCAATAGACAAGACCATGAGTTAAATCAGGTGGGATCTGCAGAAAGTTCAACCAGTTGCAGTGGTATTTTGGATAGTGCTTGAAAGGAGACAGAAAATCAGTAATTTATCACTTATGTTTCAAATTTCAGCTTCTAAAAGTGGCAAATTTCTGGAGTTTGTTACACTTGACTAATAAACACTGTGTCTCATTTTTCCATTCTGAGGCATTGGGTTACCTCTGACTCACAAGAAAAAAACCCTTCTATTAGGTAATGGAAATTGTGACCTGCAACTCTCAGCACTTATTTGTCACATGGAAAATGTCTCCTTAAGGGCTATGTTATTTATTTCAGCAACCACCAGCAGAACAGACAGGACAGTAGGTTTTGCATGTAATAGATCTGAGCTGGTTGCCTTTAGGTTTGTAGCTAATTAGGAAATCTGGAAAGCTCTGATACTAATCTATTAACCTCGAGAGAAAATCATTGCAGAAGAAAACATTACAGTAATGAAACCCCCTTTCCATGCAACACTGATTGCTGATGGGTATGGACAGTAAAGTAGTCAAACCTATTGCTGCTGGTCTCTGCCTCGCATGGGTAAACACGCAGAATCGCAGATGGAAGCATTCTCCATTCCTTTTTCAGGAGCAATTGACTTAATTGTTTGGCCGGCAGGTGGAACCCTCGTACCTCTTATTCTCCTACAGCTCCACTCGAAATCAAGAGAAAGGCAGCCTCCACCCTTTTGCCGGTTCGGCTTTGCCAATGGGGCAGCCCAGGCTCCCCAGTGCCCTGCTCGCTCTTCTTATCTCTGCTTCCACTGTCACAGTCCTCCGGAGATCTGCAAGACCTTTCCAAAAAAAAGGGGAGATAAACTTGTTCCTTGTGGACTGTGTTTCATTGCCTGACCACAAATGAAACCCTGAAATACTATTAAAATAGAACAAACCTTTAAGCTTTTCTTACAAATGTAGTTAATATTTCCCCCCAAAGGGGCTTACAAGAAAGCTGGAGAAAGACTTTTTACAGGGAGAAGGGGTAACAGCTTTAAACCAAAAGACGATAGGTTTAGATTAGCTATAAGGAAGAGATTCAAAGGAGTATCAAAGGTCAAAGACCTCTAGGACACCAATTAAAGCTTTAGCCTTTAAAGCTCGAGCATTCAACACCTTTCACATAGAGATTCTTACAAAAGCACAACTTTAGAAAACTGGGTTTTCAATTTTATTTCTTTACTATTACTATGTTTTTTCAATCTCTTTTTCCGTATTTCACACAGCAACTGACTAACTTTTCTCCCTTTGAACACGTCACATTATCAGAATATTCATTCTGCTTATCACTATAAAAATATTTGATTGGTTAATATGAAATAATATTTCTTTCCATTGTTGATTTCACCTGTGAATTGATTGCTAATTGATATCTCTGTTGAGCCCTGTCTTTAGTCAAAGTGAATTATTTTTCTTATTTTAAAACATTTAATACAAATCAGTCCCACTTACCTCTGGAGTAATTCTAACCAGATGTAACCAGCCTAGAGCAGTAGAGTCATGTGTGAAGAATGCTGCTGCTTCTCAGCAGTTGATATATGACCTTATATCCCCTCCATCCAGCTCCATGTCCTACCAGCCTTGTCTTTTCATCAGTGTTGCATTGCAAATGCTTACTGTTACATCCTCTTGGCTTTTAGCATTACTGCTCCAGAGAATTATCGTTCCCATTGACATGTGTGTCAGCTTAATTCTTCTCCAGATGGATTAGCTTCATGTTGCCAAGTTCAGCATCACTCCCCCAAGAGTACTTGCAACTGCTTCCCAGTCTCCTTTCTGTGAAGCTCTATCACTCCTAAGGGCTTCACTGTTTAACACTCCAACTCCTCTTTTTATGTTTACCTTTCATTTCTCGGACAGATCTGTCATTTCCTGGCTTGCCTACAGAGAATAGATAATTCAAAGAATGAGAGATACAAGTTTTAATCTCTTTTGGAACTTTTGCTTCATTACATATTGTTTTTCATGGGCTAGGAGCTTATTTTCAGTTATTAAAGCTCTAATTGCCTCCACAACTGCATTAAACACATATAAAAGAGAAGTACGCTTTACATAGTCTCATATCAAAACTCTCATTTTCCCCTTAACTGTTTAGTTTTCTCTGTTTTTTTCTACTTTGTCACTGCAAATTATTTTGTTTTATTATAGGGGGCTATTGTTTATAACTTGCTACAATTTATTTATATTTTCTCCTAAACCAAACAGGATAGGCAGCACACTTAACTTCATGCTCTGATAATCTTCCCTTTTTTATTTCTATCATTTTTTTAAATCTTCAGATTAATGCTAAATGTTCATCGTTGGGTGAGGAAGGGTTTATAGATAGGATTTTTCTTTTCCAATCTCTGTCATCTTCTGACTGACCAGTGGCTGGACCTAAATTTGCAGTGTATTTTGAGAAAGACTCTTAAGAAAGTCATATGAATGATATTACTCAAGTGAAAATGTATTTTTTGTAGGGAAATGCATGTACATGTTTGTATATTTAATGAAATATGATGTGTGTTCCGTGAAAAAATAGTATATTCAACACATGCAAGAGTTTTATCATCATTCATCTGAAATCACTAAATTCTGGGGAGCTAGAAATCCTCCCCTATTCTCTACTCCAAATGACTTCAAATCTCTGAGTATGATTACAGCCAGATCTCCTGCCTGCTGGGCTTCCAGCTGTTTGCTGATGCAGCCAGCTCTGACCCTCTGTTTTATTTCTTTTGGCATTTCTGTGAGTTTTCAACTTCTAGAATGTCTCTAACTGGTAGTATCAGAAATAGGACATCTGTATTTGTTCATATAACAAGCCTAGCACAAGTAGCAGCATCAGTGTGCTCTGATGCTGGCTCTATTACAGACAGAACAGAACCAGAGTCCTACTCTTCTATGGCGACACTAATTCATCTCACCTCCAGAGGGAGATGCACCATGTAAACAAGCAAAAAGCAGAGCCCACTATTACATATCCTTAAACTATGCCATTAAATAATGGTAACTCTGCTGAAGGTGAAGTCCCTTGCCAGGGAAAGCCTCACATGACAGATGGCTGACACATAACCTTGGTTAAGAGCACCAGAATAAGATACACTGCATAAAGTAATATATTGATTTGTAATATGTCATTGCTATTGTGGTAACTGCTTGTGTTTACCACAAGATAATTGAGAGGCAGCTTATCCTTAAGTGAAACTGAGATAAAGCTGTCCAGTGTTTACAAATGAAGCAGGATATGCCAATAGGCAACAGCAGTAGAATAGCTAGTAGCAAATCCACTCCCTCCTGAATGTGGTGTCCATGCCTGTAAAGATCTTTCAGGGTATGTGCAAAGTCCTTGATGATTAGGATGCATGAGAGTCTAACCTGAACTGGAAACAAGTGCCCCCTTTCAATAGCCAGTTCTGGACATAGTTTTGCTCTGAGATCAGTGAAGATTTATGCTGACAGCATCAGTTTATACATAGCAACCACACAATATTTGCAATATGTCAATATCTTCTGCCTGTGTTAGGTCTGAATTGTGAATTGGAAGCAAAACATTTTTTCCCAGATTGCCTCTTTTTTTTAACTAGTTTATTTTGCTGTAAATAGTTGTTTTCTGTGGTTAGGTTTGGAGGCAGGGAACAAAGTAAATAGTGTTGTTCTTTTTTCTCTTTCTGCCTGTGAATATAGAATATATTTGGTTAGATCCAAAATCATTATTCATGGAGCAATGAAAAGCTGGATTTGTAGTTAGTAAAGCTAGATATCTCACTAAGGCACTAGTGCACAGCAACCAAGAGGTCTGGGCCCCTTCACAACAACTGCAGAAATACTAGCACTGTTGATGGCTTCTGCTCAGTCCTAGAAGGAAGACGATCTACTTTCTGTGCTGTATTTTCTCCCATATGTATGACCTCACTAATGAGGATTTTCCTCCATGTGCTGGAGGAAATATGCCTCAGAAACAGAGTTCATTCCTATTATGGCCATTCCAGAGAATGCCCACTCCAAGAAGTGGACACCTGAGCATGTTCACACTTTCGAGCTGCTGGGCCTAGATGGGGACATGCAGGACTCTCAAGAATAGCTGGGCTGCAGCTCCATAAAATGTCAGTGTTTTCCAACTTGGAAGCACATGTAATGCAATGAGGACTAGAGAAGGAAATACAGGTCTAAGGGAGATGATAATCTCTTTGAATTATAAATCTTCAGGTATGGACAGTCTGATTATGCTTTTGCAGTGCTGTTGCTGCCATGATCTTTGCCCAGTGCTTAACTCTGAATAAACAAAACGATTGTGCTGATGACCTTGTGGGGTTGACCTGTTGCAGTCACCAGACTCACCAAATATTTCTATTATTGACAAGCAGATTAATAGAAAGATGCTGGTAATCTAGTGTAGATTAACTTCCATTCCCTAGCTGTGTTATGTGCACTATCCATAATGGTTGCAAGTGGTATCCATAATTTCTTGCATGTTTTCCATTTAAAAATACCATGGTAATAGTGGAACAAGAGCTGCCTATGAGAAAAACCCTACAATCTTTATATATATCACAGTCTTGATCCTTCCAATAACTTCCTCCATTTTTCCCACAAGAAAGATACAACACAGCATGTCTGCATGATGTTGTTATCCCAATACCAGATGGGATAAAGAGCTTAAAATCCCAGTTCTGCTTTTCACAGTCTTCTTCTAAATAAAAGGCCCAAGGAAGAAGTAGAAACTATATTTCTCTGCTCTTTACTCTCCCTGAATGAGCAAAGGAATAGAAGCCATGTCAGCATATTTGATCTCTAGTAAGAGAATTAGAGCGAACTTCCCATCCATGCCCCCTTTCACCCAGCTGGGGAAAGGAAGGCTTGTTTCCACCAAATGCTGAGGAGAGGTGACAAGTGTTTTGTTTCCCCAACAGCTCTGTTGGAGGTCATCACTGCAGGAACAGCTTCCCTTCCCTGAGCTGTGGGTGCTGCTTGGTGAGTAATTATCTTCTCTCATTCCAGGCTTTTCACACTCCAGCAGATATTGTACATTTGGCTGTAATCTTTGCTAGTCTCAAGTGGCTCTTCTCAAACAAAAGGTCTGGAATCACAGTACCTTTAAACTGCTTCTTTCTTCTTCTACTCCTAGAGGAGTTTGAGATGCAGATGGATGTAGCTTTGCTCTGTGTTCCTCAGTAAGGGACCCACCATGACACCTGGCTCAGCACACAGATGCATAGATGACCTCTGCAGACATCATCCTGCAACACCACTTCTGAATAACAGAGTGCACAAACCCCTGTCCAACCTGTCGAACTCACAGAAATCTTCTTTGGGTCATGAATGCAAGCCAGAAGCAGGATCAAAGGATCTGTGATAGCATATCCTGTTGCATCTGCCTGCTTTCTGTGCCTCTAGTACCTCACTGCTGCACCATGCAGGGCCTTACCTGAAAGTATTTGTGACAAGTGCAGTGAAATTATCTCCCAGATTGTATGGAAATACAGTCATTCACAACCACAGTATGACTTCACAAAAGTATGCCTGAAACACAGAAATAATCTTAAATAAAATGAACAGACATAAAAGTAATTATGGCAGTACAATCCTTTCACCCTTCATCTCTTGTAATTAAATTTCAGTACCTCAAAGCAAGCATCAAATGACTTATATACTCTGTTCTGTTACTGCAAAGGACTGGCATTTCTAAAAACACTGAAAAATCAATGCTCTATTTTAAAAACACCACAATATTGGGATTCTTGGGCCAAAATTTGGCTTTTTGTCATTAATAGAATACTTAATAGACTGGACAACAGGGTCTTTTTTAGAAAAAAACTTTTGTAAGAAACACAAACAAATGAAACGTTCTGCAAGACAAAATGGTGTTAATGGATTAGATAGACAAGGCCAGGCTGGATGGGGTTTTGAGCAACCAGTTCTACCCATGACAGAGGGATTGGAAGTAGATAATCCTTACAGTCCCTTCCAATCCAAAACATTAAATGATTCTGGACTTCTACTTGCAGAAAAAAAATATTTCAAAATAACTTTGCCTTTCTATGCCAAATAAAAGCTAAAGAAATCACCTGGTATCTACAACAGAACTTTTTTCCAGAAATTTTGGGAATTGTCAAATTCAGTTAATTATCCCAGTGGAGATTGGAAGGTACCTGCATTCACTGCGCTGGGAGCTAAACACAACTCTCTTTGCAGCTTCCCAACTCCATTAATATAAAACAGATATACAACCAGATCCAGCATCACACACTAACCACTTGTGCTTGTCACAATATCCAAGGTCTGAACCTCCATTAGGAATTCATTTTATGGTACTGAGACATTAATTCTCACCTATGATAAGAATTGCATGTCCCTGACAGAAAAGCACCAAGGATTTTTGGGGATATGAGATCACACCTATTAACAGGCAGGCAGCTCTCTAATGGGGTGCTGGTAAATAAAGTATCTCAGCAGCCTCCTCAGGGAAACAGGTGGTAGGAAAGTGATGAGGAGCTCTTCTGTTTGAGGCAATGATGAGTTAAATGAGGCAACAGCATTTAAGGCAGATTAAATGGAGGCAGAGGGAAGCTGTCCTGCCTGGTACAGGAAATCAAAATTGGGAGCATATGGCTGTAGGGGCACAGGAAAGGAGTGACAGGTGGGTCGGGAAGCCTCTCCCCCATCAGACTCTCCTCTGTGCCTTCATTCTTGTGCTGCTGAGCAGAGCGTTCCCTGACAATACCTATTACCACCTGGTGATTTATAGTCATCTCTCTCTGAGATGAACCAAAACACATCTCTTCTGATGGACTGTGTTCTGCAAAGCATCAGGTTTTACAATGCAGCTGCTATGTGTTATCCCACACAGCAAATGTGGGAATATTTTGTAATATAACAAATCTATTTCCCCAGATGCTCTTGACTGAACATATTGCTAATGGGAGTGTGTTCAGCTTTTCAGAATAAAATTACTTTAGAAAAGAGAGAAAATATTAAAAAGCTCAAGAATCAAAAGTTATTTTTTGAAAATAAAACAAGCTTTCATCTTCATTTATGATTCTTTCTTATCAAAACTGCTCTAAAATCTACATTACAATATTTCTCATTAGCTCCTTCTTCTTAAACATGGCATTACCCAGAGGGGGTTGATGACATTAGTTGGGTAGGTTTAGCACAGCAATGGAAAACAAGCAATGCCATACTGTGTGAGCACAAATTTCGTATGCTAACGGTTGAATATAAGCCCTACTAATGGACAGAAAGCTGAGTCAAATATTAAACAGCACAAGTTCCAATATTCGGGTGCCGGATGAAAACTTTGCTCAATTTATTTCAAAAGTTACATGAGTATCCTGCTTAAATATCCAGATGACCATTTCCAGTTGTATAGTTTGTTTACTGAGAAGTGTTAATAGATACTAGGAAGTCAGACCATTTATTGTGAGATGCATCTCCTTATAATGCTTTCTTATATTGAAATTAAACAGATTACCACAGTAACTTCCTGAATATATAACTTGATGCATGTTCCTATTGATTCCCAGCCTCCCTGAAATGAAGGCAGCATATTTCATCATGAAGAATAAGATATCTCAAAGATTTGAGAATCACCAAGTATATCTTAAACACTTTAGAGCAAATGCTTTCTTGACAGTCCATTTAAGAAATTAGCTTCTTTCACACTTCTGTGCAATTGAGCAATTATAACTTGCCAATTTTTTCATGATCCATGGTCACTTGAGCCTTCCTGACATAATCACCAGGTCAGGAGGGGGTTTTGGTATTTGTAATGTGTGCTCTCAACATGCAGACTGCTACTCCTATGGCTCACAACTCTGCTTTAACACAAAGTTAAATCTAAAGGACACATACTCCTGCTCTTTTGTTTAGCCCACTAAATCCCTCTCCCATGATTTTTTTATGTTAGTTAAATAAGGCTGCTCCTAGTTAACTTCTTGAGAGATCTGTAATACTTTCAGTGCCTAGAAAGTATATCTACACTAAAAATATCTACCTACTAAATATAAACTAGTAGCTTTCTTTTAAACGTATGTATGTGCTACTAGAAAACATCCTTCTCAAGCAAAGAAGGTGCAGCAAATATGTATGTATGGCATTTGATGACTGTTAAAAATACTTTTAATTAGAAAAGAGCTTAAAATTTCTCAAGTTTCAAGGTATTGTTCTTATAATTAATTTCTCTATTGAGCTATCTTGCAATAACTTCTAGGATTCACTGAAAAAAATGGGAAAATTGACACTGAATTCAGTGGCGAAACTCTATCTCTCCTTAATTTTTAGCTGTATATACTGAGATGCACAAAATATATTTAAAAAGAGGGAAAAGAGTAATGAAATCATAAACCAATTGCAAGTCATGTAGATATTTAATACAGCTGCAAAAGGAAAAGCACCATTCAAACAAATACCAAAACAAGATTACAGACTCTGAAATATTGAAATAATTCACCTGATACACTCAGCTCTGAAGATACTAACCTTACTAGAGTACTTCATTTTGCATTAGGCACAAAATTTTGAGGAACGTAAAAACTTATCAAAGAGAGAAAAACAGAGAATGACCAAAAGCCGTATGACTTTATCTATGAGGAAACCAAGAGTAAATTTAAATAATTATAAAAGAAGAATGAAATGGTCCCATTATAGTACATAAAAAATTGTCTTTGGAAGGAAGAACATTGGTGGAACTTTTTGCTCTGGCACATAGCAACAGGACAAGGAGCAATGGTGTTAAACTAAAAGAAGAGAGATTTAGATTAGATGTTAGGAGAAAATTCTTTACTCAGAGGGTGGTGAGGCACTAGAACAGGTTGTGCAGAGGTGTGGATGCCCCACCCCTGGAAGTGTTCTAAGTCAGGTTAGATGGGGCCCTGAGCAATTCGGTCTAGTGGAAGATGTTCCTGCCCATGGCAGGGGACTTGGAACTAGGGGATCTACAAGGTCCCTTTCAACCCATACCATTCTATGGTCCTATGAGTTTTTATGGTCCATCCTGTGGATGCCAGGAAATCAATATCAAAGAGCATTTTTTAAGATTTCCTAATCAATACATTTTCCAGGTGATACTAAAGGAATTACATGATCAACTGCTGTTAAATTTCACCAGATGTGTGTATTAAATATTCTCTGAACAAACCAGATCTAAGAGTTACTTAAACACATATGGAGTTGTTTTGTTGGGCTGGGGGGTGGGGGGGTTGTTGTTTGTTTTAGTTTTGGGTGGGTTTTTTTTTTTTTTTTGCTAAGACAAACTCACTCTGATTTAGAAGATAAAGGCTAAAGCAGAATATTTAAACAGTCTAAATGGCATCTTGGAGTGCCTTCCTGCAAATATCCCTTTACAGATAAGAATGCACTATGATCTTTATATGCTTTCTTCCACTGCTGGGCAGTTGCTCCCGATATCTTCACATGCTACAGAAAAGTTTGCTTTTCCCAGTCTATGTTCATATCTTGAACACAAAATCATTTTCAGCTCCATACTGTATTTTCATATCTTCACCGACACTAAACTGACTAGAAAGAACTCAAACTTCAGGTAATGTACAACAGCAAAGTACCATGAATGTCAAGGAGGCATGTTAATCCAGAGCAGTGGAAGATCTACTCTTAAACTATAACTGAATGGGGGAAAAGGCTTCTGCTCAGATTTACAAATCTTGCACGGAGGAATACTGATTTTGTTTAGTTCTTTAGTATTTTATAGGCATGAGTAAAAGCCCCTCTATAAGCAAACCTAGTTGATAAGAATTATGTTGTGATTAATATCTCCACCATAAATTTATTTGCATCTCATATTTTGAGAGTGATGATCACCTGTGTTACTGCCATAGCCCTGTTTGCTCAAATGATTGCTTTGTTATTGTTTTTCTGTCTGCTCATCTATACAAGGGAAATGATCTTGTTCTTTCCTCCTTCTTGCCTGTTTTCTCAGATCATTTAACAGTGAGTTACACTTTCCATGAGCCCTTTGTGATGAAAATGGGGAAAAAGTATGGGGGGAGGGACAGAGAACTGATTCATAGGAAGTAATTTCCTTGCTGACAGTGACTTTGCTGTCCAAAAATCTTTTTCTTTTCCAAAAATTGTTGTGTTCATGGTTACATACATTTCATTTCTATTTCCATGAGGTAATATTTCAATGGTTTATTACCAAAATTTAGTTTTATTTGAATCTGGAAATGCTGAGATTCTATTTCAATTTGGAATTACAAACAAACAAACAAAAGAAAAAGATTAAGCAAAACTGTGTTTTCATTGTAGTTACCTTTAAAATGCAAAGAAAGTTACAAAACATGAAAAACTCACTTAATTCTCACTTTTTTGACCCTTTTAAATATTACTATTTACAATTGTATTGCCACTTTACTCCTGAATAACCAAAATTACATGCAATAGACTTTAGTGAGGGCCCTCTTGAACTCTGCTACCTGGCATGTGCTGGATTGTACCCCAGACCACAGCCCTGCTCAGGCATCACTCATTGTTTGGTATCACCTCCATATACCATAGGTTGGGACGCTTAAGTCAGTGGTACTGTTTTCCACTCCTGCTGATGGAAAAACTGTGTAAGGGATTGGAATGTGCCTGACACCAATTATCCAAGCGTGTTATGTCTGCCTTTTCTCTAGCCTAATAGCACGCAGGAGTGAAGGCAGAGCAAACGTGGAAGTACACTTGTCTGAGGAGGGATTCCTTCCCTTCGCTATGCCCCTCAATGGCACTCATGCATCTGCCTTGACCCAAGGCAGCTTGCACACTCATGTCTGACATTTGAGGCATGAGTCCCCCCAGCTTAAACAAATAACAAGCATCCCCGGTAACATGTTAGTCTGTAAATTATCTATGGCACTAAATTTTAGATGCTAATGGAATAGTACAGTGTGCTGTGGGTGGTAGTTAAGAAAACCAGCTGACTTCTTTTTTTTTAATACATCTATCACCTATCTAGTGCTCTGATGTAGGACAGTATAATACCATTTTACTTCATCTAATGAGCTTCCAGTGGTACAAGCCCTGACACATAAAATAAGAATATTTATGTGATCTGTGTCACCTCCCTCTGTGCAAGTGAACTAGGAATAAATATAGTGAGGAACAAAGCAGGAGGGGGAGTGGCC
Organism: Sakesphorus luctuosus; assembly: GCA_013396695.1. Classification (NCBI taxonomy): domain Eukaryota; kingdom Metazoa; phylum Chordata; class Aves; order Passeriformes; family Thamnophilidae; genus Sakesphorus; species Sakesphorus luctuosus. The sequence goes on along the minus strand of VWZD01012912.1, from coordinate 27,276 downwards.
CCTCAGCATAGACTGGTTATTGAAGAGTGTGATACAGTCTAGACATAAAATAAGATTGTCACAAACTATTACCCCTGAAGCAATGTAGGCATAGGGAACCAAAGCGTGGCCATTGCTTCTTCTTGATCTATTGTTATTATAGCACAGCTAAGCCTTATTCTGAAATGAGAGGAAATAATATTGTTAGGAGGAGAATCACATAAAGAGGAATTGGAAAGGGAAGGAAGGGGAGGGAAGGGGTTGTAATCCTTCCTACACCAACTCATTTTTTTCTTTACCTGTAAAGAATTTGGTAGTGGGTGAACAATCAAAACCTGATGACATCAGAAAAACTGATGATGGTATCAGAGGAACTGCCTTCTGAAAGTTACAGCAATTGCATGGCCTCCTTTCTGGCATACAAAGAGTTCAAAAAACAGCTTTGAACTCTTGGATCATAATCTATTGAGATAATTTTTCATTCACTCCATGATTTGGATGGAAAGGTGCAGAGGGTGGGTGAAAAGAAGCCCATAACATATAACTCTGGCAGTAAGTGAAGGTGCCTATAGAAACAGATTAATAATGTAAAATTTCCCAGCAAAGTGAAGAAGACAGAGAGATCTCAGTATATGCTCCAGTCCGTGACTAAAGGAAATCACCTGTCTTCCTTGGCTGTATACACAGTCTAGGGAAAACTCAACTTCTGGCTCAGGTAGCTCTATTAGATGCCTAAAACTGGGTAGCATATTTTCAGTTTATACCTCCAGTCTTTATCAGTCATCCACCTCACTGAATGAGTTTAGAGCATTATTCCTATTTCCTGATGCAGGACTGTTGTTTCAGCTATCTGCAGATCCAAGAGGACAATACTGCATTAATTTTTCCTATGTTTGGTTTTTATTGGACTGATAGGAAAAAGAGGTTTCATTCAAGGCAGGCCCTGAACACAAAAGTGGCAGTTTCATATACTTTTCATTTAGTCATCTAATCATATAATGTAAACACCATCTCCATTTTTTCACTCTATTTTTTTATCAATACCTAAATAATAATAATAATTTTTTAAAAGGCAGTTGAATTTAAAGATATTTTTCAGCCGTCAGTGTCTCTTGAGTAATTTCATTTATTTTGGTTGAAATTTTTAGTGGGAAAAATGTTGAAAAATGAAATATAAACATGTGAAGTGTAACCAGCTTCCAAGTTAGTGAGGAGAACGTGAAACTAAATTAGTTATGGTCTCATATACAATATTCCCATCAGAGGCTTATATTTGATGTATAAAATACATGCAGAGGAAGTTCAATCTGTGGACTTTTGTCATTAGGTTGTATTTCAGTATGAGTGGAAGTATTTGAACAAGCCAGATACTATCGATCATCTGACAGCATATTCTACAGGCAAATAAGGAGTTGTGTGAAGCTTCCCAGCAGCCTCCCCAGCCCCTAGATATTTAATACTCCCAAAGACATTGTCATTTCTTGATGCTTGCCCAGCTGTTTTGCACACTACTTAGTATCAGTGTTCAACGGGTCTGTCTGGATAAAACCAGGTGTCTGCAGTGAATATTCTAGTTCTGAAACAGTTGCCCCAATTTTCTTTTTTAACCACTGGAAAAATAATAAGACCACAGTTTGCCTTGTTCTTGGCAGATGTGTTCAAAGATTCGAGTGACCTGCACCTTTCACTTCAGGTGAACATACACTCCACTGACAATGAAGAGAGTCTGGAGTGACTAGTTCACATGAAGATGTCTCTGGAGTGAAGTTGTCTGCAGTTAGGTAAGAAGGTTTCAATTTTTGTGTTAACATTGTGACAGTTGAACCACAGACACTGCCTGCTGCCACCACACTATCTGTTTCTGATATAGGCTTTCAACTCACCTAAAGGAATATGTAATTATTTCCTAAGTTATTCTTGACTCAGATCAGAATAGTGACAAATTAATGCCATTGAGGAGATTTTGGTGGGGTTTGGGGGGCTTTTTAATAAATACAGAGTCACATACCACGTGTGCTTTCACATTTCTGTTGTGTGGAAATCTATCCCACCTCCCAGGGAGACTGTCCAGTATTATTCTTCTCCACAGGGAGGAAAAGAACAAAACAGTCTGTTAATTTGACAAGTGGCTATCTAGTCTGTAGTAATTTAATGGTTGAAATCTAACGGGGGGGGGGGGGGAGGATGTGTCATAATTAATATTGCTTAGACCATTGTTTTCAAAACAGGTCCCTTATCATGTTTTGCAACTATCTGCAATATTCTTGACTTTATATTAAAACAAAAAAAAAAACAAAACAAAACAACCAAAGAAACAAAAAGAACAAACCAAACTAAACAAGCAAAAAACTCTAAGGGAAAATACGATCCTTAAATCAAAGAGTTAGCAGTGTCAAAGTGGTTTATTTGGCTGGCAAAGCATGACTTACTTCATTTTTCATTGCAGTGTGTTTACTAAGGTCTTGGAACTTATGAGACCTTCACACTCCGTAATCTTTCTCTCTTTACTCCAAACACTCGAGTTCTTCGGGTGACTAAAGCTGATCTATGATGCCAGCGACAGGCTCTGCGGCAGGTTAAGACGTGTTTCAGGCAATCAGTCCTTTGGGAGGCTTTAAGCACTCGTGTGGGTGGGTGGATGGGCGCCTCTACTGTCGGCTGAGCTCAGCGGCTTCTGTCCATGGTGCTGATCACTCCGGGAGCTCGCCTGGTCCCTCCTGTAAACGGCGACGGGGGTGGGAGGAAAAAAGGAAAAATTATAGTTTTACTAGAAAGTCAGTGGAACTTTGGGGTTCAAAATGTGTAAATTAATTAATTTAATCTATAAGAATTCTTGCATTATAAATATAATAACTTATAATTACCATATCACTTAATAATTATTATGATAATGTAAATACTAACATAATTCCTTGTGCCATTTTGTGTGTCTTGGAATTACAGCACAAAAAGAGTCTATAAATTACAAAAGAAATGTTAAAAAATCAGAAAAATTCATAATCAAAAATGAGTACGTGCCTTTGATTTTTTTTATCGTGTGTTGATATTTTTAACTACTTAAAGCAGAGTATATAACCATAAATACTGGTTAAGCCACTACATAAGCATAAATCACATATACTGAAGCCCTTAGCCAGAGACAGGAGGTGAATTGGAAGGGTTACTGAGTTTCAGAAGAGCCTTTCATTTGTTGAGAAAAATTTCATTAATTTTGCACATAAACCCCTTTCTTTTATATTGTTTGAAAGTTACTCCAGGTTTGCTATCATTTGCTAAAGCACAAAAGGTCTTTTTCTTGTTCTCATTATGTCTAACAGCTGTGGGATGGATAGCCTGTATACCACAGAGCGTGTAATAAATAATGAATCACTCTGAAGTACTGCTTTCATGAAAAGTCACATACAAATATGATGTTTACTTGTAATTTGTTTAAGTTATAAAAACACTAGCTGAAAGGGTGACTTCTCAATAAATCTGCTAAAGTACTGGGTAATGGAGCCTGGCTTCTTTTCTTTCCTTATTTTTTTATTTTTCACCTCAGCTAATTTATGAGCCCTTTCCAAAATCATTCCCTAAAGCACATTTTTAGCAAATTCTCCAAGTGAAATGCATCCATGGAATTTTCATCAGGCTTGATTCAATTTTTAACATCAGTTTTTCCCTGTTTCAAATTCAATGAACAAAAAATCGTAGAAAATACCAGCTTTCGTGTTCTTTACGTGTGCTTCCCAAATGTGTCAAAGCACTAATACCTTAAGGATTAGCTCACAAATGTGAGCTCAATTATCTACATTTTTTCACAAATAAAGCAATAGAAGTAATCATTCTAATTAAAAATTAGATTAATCAAAACTGCTAAAGAAAGTTGTTCTGACAGTGTCAGTTTCACCAGTGCTTTAGTAACAATCATGTACTTTAGATACTTTAGCTTCTTCCAGATCCACAAACTAGTTTAACAACACTCTGCAAGCTTCCTTCTTTCTTGACCTGCTATGACTCAGGCCTGCAGCAACCACAGATCTTGAGAGGTCACCTGCTCTATTCTTTCACTGCTTCAAAATTAGCAACTGACAGCAATTATGACAATGACTATGTGTGGTGGGGTTTGATGTGAATGCCTTGCAAACAGAACCAAGACCCCAAGAATTAGCTGTAGGTACAAGGTGTTCTGGTCAACATTGGCCATTCCAATCTCAAACTCTACTTTCAAAATCCTTCTTCTTGTGATCAGAGGCTCTTTTATCAAGTATCTTTGTCTCAAAAGCTGGAATAATTTGGTCATTTACACTCTGTTTTGCAGGCTAAGACTCCTGTAATAGATCTATGGCATTTGGGGACTCTATTTTGTTTCTATAATTCACCACTTTTTTGCACACTGACGTCAGATACAGTAATACTGTCAGGCAGCGAAGCAGCCTCCTTGAATTGGGATGATGCACGTACTGATAGACAGAAGATACAAAAGATACTGTCAGTAATTTTTTTCAAAAGAGATTTGTGTGCCAAGTGTTTTTCTAATGCATTTAAGGTGTAAACGCTCAGATCAGAGAAACACAGAAACAAAAGGGTGAGGTTTGGATGAAAGCATTCTTAGATGAAAGAGGAGATAAGACATTTTGTCCACAATCAAGGATTGTTCAGTCAGTCTTTTTCAGCTTCGATGGATCACATTCAAGATACCTGTAGGTACTGAGATTCAGATTTTAAGAATTTTGTTAACCTGCTTGTCAACCACTGAAATCCACAGGATTAGCCTGATGAGCAATTAGTTATTCATAGAAGGACATGAATTACTGAAAGCAGAGTCCAGTCACTATTTAGTGATGCGATCACTAAATAGTTATTACAATGCACATCAAAACACAGAAATACTCTCTGTTTTAAACAGATGTCATTCAGACATGGTAAATAAGATGTTTGTATCCAAGCAGCACTGACTGAAACAAATGACAAAGTGCTAAACACAAAAGAAAGAATGATGCTTTGCATCACATGCATCTGTGTACACAGGTATACAAAATGTACAGGCCTTTGAATAAATATTTTTATATTGTATCTTAAAAAGGCTCAAGAATATCCTCTTAATCCAATTGTCTTCCCTATTTGTTCCAAATCCTTTGAAATACTGCAAGATTTCAAAAGGAGCATTTTATAAAGCAAGATTTTTCAAAAGGAAGAAGTTAAAGGTGCTTTTTTAATCCCATCAAATTCAACGAACTTTTTCTAAAACAAGAAGAAATACTCCAGTCAACTTCAACTAAGTATTACGGTACTGTGTTCAATAACATTTTTGAATGTGCATTAGTAAATAATAATAATAAAAAAAGCAACCACACAATAAACTAATCTACTTCTGTGAAGTTTGAAACCACTCAGCAGTCATAAAATAGTAACTTGTGACTAGAAAGGACTGCTCTGGTGAAACTGGATACTATTTCAGACCAGAAGTATTAGCTTTGTAAACATCACTAAATGTTCACATTTTCCAGTTTGACAGTTTTGCATAAATTCAGGACATATTTAATGAGCTTTAACTACCATACAGCTTGCAGTTAAACAGCATCTTTATAAGCCCCTGAACACTTTGTCTAAGATTATGACTTAACCAAAAAAACCTTCAAACCACATTTCCTTCATGTTCTTCCAAGGATCTGTTTACTATGATACTATTTTCCCGCACTAATTATAAACACTGTTTACAAATTCCTGGTAGCAGTAGGTGTGTTTATAGAATCACCTCTTATCAATGGACACTGATGAAAAGAATTATTTCAAAGGGGATAAAATCAGAATAATTTTACCATTTGCTTTCAATTTGGCTGCAAATGCTATTTCAAGTTCTCTGACTTAACAGTAGTGAAATAATAGATTTTCCATTTTTATTTAGACAGATCATTTAATTTGGAAATACTAAATTACATTTCTCATAGATCATTTATAAATTAGATCACAGAATTCACAAACAGTTCTGAAATGTGCCCTGAGGGCTATATGTAGCTTGTTGGCTGCTGAGAACCTAGTAGGTTTGGGGATTTTTAGTAGTACTGGCTTTAAGAGTAAGGATTTCGTGCTGGTTTAAAGGTAAACCAGCAGGAGAAACAAACACAACACAAAAGAGATTATAAGTCAGAGTTACAATTTAATAAAAGATATTACAATAAATGCAATGATACAAAGAGAAATTGATTTTAAGCCACAAAACCCCGAAGTACAACCCAGCATCCTGGGGCACAAACACAAAGGGGTTTGTTAACCCCTGTACTGAGACCCATGTGGTCCCCCTGAGTCCAAAGTAAAAAGAAGGGAAAGAAAACCTGCTGATGCAGATGACAGTCACAGTCTGGTCGGGAGTGGTGGTCACAGTGCTGTTGAGGTTCTGGTCCTCCTCTGGATCCCACAAGTAGTCCCAGAAGCCCCCAAACCCCAAGATTATATACCCTCTGGTTCAGGTGGGACTGCCCAGTACCTCCCTCAGGGTGGGGAGTTCCACAATGGGTGATCTGACTCTGTGAGTCATGGGGTATTTTTGGAATCATTCATAGCCCATTAGCAGACACGCCCCCTCAGGCTGGGTGTGAAGGTACTAACTATACCCTGGAGGGGAGTTATCACAGCTTGTATCTCACAGGCTTCTTCAGCATCCAGTTTACATCCTGAGTGGTTGGGTGTGTCCTGGGCAGGTGCTTCAAATGGCCCATTGGTAACAGTTCATGAGAAATGAACAGAGGGTTTAGAATACACAGCTTTGGTCACACCCACACAGTGATAAACTGGTTCCAGCTTGCTGAACTAGGACAGATTTCTATTTTAGTTCTCCTCTGTTCTCTTACATACTTGTGTGTGCTTTTTAAGATATCAGTAAGTAGGTATAGACTTTAATTTTCCTGAATGGATGGAAGTGGTAGAGCAAGAGAACTGAAACAGATGCTTGAAGAGATATCAGGCAACTTTAGGGATAGAATTTAAAAGCTCTGCAGAACACATATCTCATGATTACTCTGAAAGCATTATGTGAACAAGCACAGAAATATCATTGTTTAATGAGTTATTACCTGTCAATGACTGACCATCTTCATAGGTCTCATTTTCACTGTCTAACTTTCTTTGTGAAAACAAACATGCTAGCTTAAATCACATTTTATGTGACTTTCACAAAAAGCTAAGCCAATGTACACTTTAACCACATTTCTGTAACTATCACATAGGACATATATAAATTGTTCTGGTAAGGATTCTGTTAAAAATTAGTTTAAAACTGATGTATGTTTCTTCTTTCTCAAGATTTTTAATTGACTGACACTAGTTTCAACTTTTTCATTATTACAGACCATGCACATAGCAACAAAAGAATTTATTGTCCAAGTACGGACATCTGACTTATGCTGTGCAGATATTTCAGCTGCACTACTCAAAAACTGCTGGTGGTAAAATAAAAAATAATTTTCAAAAAAAAAATTAAAAGTCTTGATTTATATAATCATAAAATCCTCACAGAATCTAATCAATTTTTCAGCTTTTTTCCTCAATAAATCATTGATTCCTTAACCAAAGTGTATGAACATGAGTAAAGAGAAATTGAGTCCAAACAGCAACAGTTTTTGATACATCAGTATGCCCACTGCCAGAGAGAAAATTAATTTATATTGTTTAGGATCAGTTACTGATTGTGATGCCTGGAACTCCAGTTTTTCACATTGCCCTCATTAGGTATTTCTAAGGATATTGCCATGGTTAAACCATAATGGGATTTTCTTGCAATTTTTTGTCAGTTCCTACTTGGTCAAAATTATGCACTGAAAATTATCAGAAGGTTTATTGAATCATGTTTGTGATAAGAACATGAGCACCATACCTATTAATAATAGTAACATCTAAAATAAAGCTCATATAGTATCTTTGTATCATAGTTAACAAAATACAATTTCTGTGTGGTTTCATTTAGTGGTTAAGATTTTAATTGTGTTGCTGTAAAAGTCTGTAAAAAAGACTACGAACCAAGTTTTTGTAGGAGACAAGATAAGGGGTAGTTCCTCTAATGAGCAACCCCGCTCATCCAGGAATACATAGTTGCGCGCCCGTACAAGCTTTGATTTCCATAGCTTTTATAATATAATCTATCCAATCACTACAGTCCACATGTCCAGTTCCACCTCTGTCCCCTCCCAGTTCCCACCCCCTGTTGAATTGGGTCTGGGGTCACCGGGACCCTCTGTCTTCATCCTCCTCCTCTTCTTCAGCACATAAAGGTCTTTTGGACTCTCTCCAGGGCCCCGGGTCACTCCGGTCTGTGTTTATGTTCTCTCTGATATTCTCCAATCTGGTACCTTGAGAAAGAGACTAAATAGCTGGCAGATCTTAGCGGCCTGTTCTGGAGCAGGGGTAGAGATAGAAGGACCTTATACTATAAGCTGCTAAATATTAACCCACTAAAATCTACAGTGCTACATCTACTGTGTTTCAAAAATATACAAAATGTGAAAAATCAAAAATCAAAAACCTCTTTGGCATCAATTGTATGTTTTGTTTGGTTTTAATTCAATTTGCTTTCTGATTTCTTAGTAGAAGGTGGTATCCGTGGGTCTATAAAAGTTATATTATTCATCTGAAATTCATCTGGAGAAAAGACCAGTTATCAGAGGCTTCACCAAAATTCTTCACCAGTTTTCTCTAAAGACTAATGTCCTATCAGAGCAAAAATCGAAACAGCATGATGCTGAGTGGTGTGGGGTTTTTGGTGAAGGTACAGAAGCACATTTTTTTAAACTCTCCTGAAACTGCTATTATAAAGAACTCTTCTAAGATATAACCAAAAAAATTCATTCCTAAACTAAATTTGAAAACTAAACTTCTTAAAACGCTTTCTCAGTTTCTACTTTTCATACACCCACCCACACACACCCACACCAATACAGCAAACGTGGCTTAAATTCGTCTCCCAGTCTTTGTTTTTGCTTGCATCCCTTTCAGTTCAAACACAAACTTACTACAAGCCATCTTTGCCATAGTTTAAGAATTCTCATATAGTCAGTAATGGCTCCAGAAGTGGTTCAGAAACTGCTCTTTCTGCTTTGCTTTCTCCCTTTGTTCCTGGCTCTCTTTTGTGACATGGCACTTGATTGTCTTCAAGGTTTGCAAGCAGATCTGTGGTCCACCTCCTGCATCAGTTCCCTCATGACTTCATGACATGATTTGCTGGGGTGAGGCTCTGGCACCCCCCATTCACCACACTTCTCTTTCAGCTTCTGTTTTCTGTGTGGATGGGAAATACTAATGTGGTCTCAAGATTGTAATGCCCGTGTAGGCAAGCTCCTTGCTCTCCTGGGTATTTGATTGGTCACTGTAAGTTGACATACAACATAAATCATAAATGGTAGATATGCTAGCCTAGATGAGGGTGTTCCTATGCCAACTGTCCCCCAGCTCAAAGGCCCTTTGCTATAAGCTTGATAAATGGTGAGTCTCCATTCAGACAGATTTATTGCTCAGGGAGAGATTTCCCCTGAAATCCAATAAGCATTTCAATCAGTTGATCTCATTTACTTCAAGGCACTCAAAGAAAGGTGGATCATTGGTTTATCTATTCCCCTTCATTCATCATAACTGATTGCCATATTAAAAAAATCCAAATAATAACAAGCATTATTTGCAAATACTTTGCCAAATAACTATTTTGCATTATGAACTGTATTAATAATCTCTAATTTGCATTATTCTTTGATTTTGCTATAGTTATTTGTCTTACTGCTCACGTTGTTCAGTGATGCTGTTCAACAATACAGAGAAAGAAGTCTAAGGGAAAAGTCAGGGTCTTCACTTTACAATATGTTTGCATAGCACTTATTGCAATGGAGTTTTGACATCACCAGCTTCTGGGAACAACTGGCAATATCAATATTCAATAATTATAATAATGCACAACATCCTTACTTGCTTCGTTTTAATCAATATAGTTCAAATAGAATATTCACCATAAAGTAGTTCTTTGACCTGATTCACTCCTACTTACACTAAAGTAAAACAGGAATAATGCAATACAGTCAGCATCTGAGAATGAAAATATGAACATGCTGTTTTCTCTTAATCCCTTAATTTCAGTGTGGGTTGGGTTGTTGGTTTTTTTTTTTTTTGACAGTTTTCTTGCAACAGGTGTTCATAAGCTGGTTCAGTTCACATTGCCTGAAATTTCTCATAATAAAAAAACTTGCTTTTAATTGCATACAACTTTGCCAGGCACCAGGCTATAGACTGAAATTTTTCATACCAGGTGTCTGACTTGGATTGAATATTGATTTTCTTTTCTTCAGAATTTCAGGGGGAAAAATAAAACCAACTGATTGCCTCTGAGATTTGCATAAAGCAGCAACATAAATTGACTGGAGCTATATTTTAAATATATAAATCTGTACAAAAACACCACCTATTCACTTAGTGTGATCTGTAGATAAAATAATCTGTATTTGTGAAGCACTGATACTTTTTACCACAGAAATACCCTGAGAAAATCACCAGTTTTGTTTTCATTGCAAAGTTTGAATGAAGTGTACTTGTAAGGCCACATGATTAATGAGAACCAGAAACAGAAATAGTGAAGATTAACTCTTATTTAAGAGACCGGCATCTTAAGGAAAAATTAGCATATGATCATGCAGTTAAAGACTCAAAAAATACATGAATAGCAGGACTGTAGTAAGATTTCACACACAGTCTCAACTCTACTTTTATTTTTTTTTCTTTTTAAGTACTAAGTTTTGGATTCTTATAATTGTTGCTTTTGGCTTGGATTTTTGTTCCTCTTATACTCTAAACTGACAGAAACTATAGTACAGTTTTAAAAAATATGCCACATATAGCATTTGCCACTGTAGGGAAAAAAGAGTTGTTTCTTTGATATTTTATCCCGGTTACTATCAAACAAGTCACATCAGTGATCTACACTGTTTTGAATTCTAGAAACTGAGAACTGCACATGTATTTGCAAGGTAATCAGGGACTATTAATACCTATTAAATATATCTTCCAAAAGAGCTTTCGCTCAGGTGGGGATTTTTTGAGCCGTTGAGCGCATGCCTGGATAATTTCTCTGGGGACTTCATGGTTAATAAATTGAAGATGGATACTACCCTCAAAAACAACAAACTGGTAGAGAGGCCCTCCAGTCTCAGGAAAGCTTTTAGTATTGACCTTAAACAAAGATGTAGGAAAAGGTTTTTGTTATGGGAGTGCACATCAAAACCCCGGCTTTGGTTTTTTGTTGTTGGTTTTCTTGGTTGGTTGGCTTTTTCTTAAGAAAGCTAGTGGTTTTTTAAGTAACTCTAATCCAATCTTATAAAATGCATAATTGTTCCATGAAATTTTTAATCTATGAAAAATTAGAATTTTGACCATATATATACCCATATAGATATTTATTGCTTAGATGTTCTACATCATGCTTTAAATCTATTGTGTAACTTCTTTATACTGTGAATTATAGTCTTTCCCATAAATGAAACTGGGTAACACTTTAGCCTACCTGGCCTTAAACAAATACGTATATCAACTCCATGAGTTGTATCCAGGATGACCTTTTTCTAAGCAAAGTCTCCCTGATGAACAGTGTTTTTAAAATGCAAAAATATTTACTGTTACCCAAAGGGAGTCCAAATAACCATATATAGGCTCAATAATTTTTTGGAAATGCTGTAATGCCTTTGCTTAAAAGAAAAGACAGGTATTGTACATGAAAGTTAACGTCCATTGTTTCCACAAAACACTCCTCAATAGCTGTCTAAAGAAATGTGATTAATGCAGACATCTAAGCCAACTTTCATAGAATCATAGAGACACAGAGGTGTTTGGATTAGAAAAGAACTTAAAGATCATTCCGTTTCAATCTCCATGCTATGGGCAGGGACACCTTCCACTAGAAAATGTGCCCATTTTCTATATATAACTATAACTAAGTTTCAGGTCTCCTATTTGAATAGCAGATTTTTAAGCTATGCTCTTTTAAAAAAGAAAATTACATCTGAATTAAGAACAATTGTTTTAGAAGCCACAAAGTGCCAATTAACTACCTCTTTCCTGGAAAAGATGACCTCAGTTCTAAGCATTTCGACAGCAGAAGTAATTTTCTTTGGAAATGTGATCAGGCCAAGTATGGAATCTGTCTTGCAGTTGCATGTAGTATCTCTGGCACTAAAGCACATTGTTTCCCAAGAGACATGAAATTTACTGGTACTCATTTGTGTACACCTTCAGGTAACATAAGAAATTAGCTTTGTGTATGGCTATGGGTGATGGATGCTGTTGGGGTGCGCCTGGCAGAATGCACACAGGGATCCAGTGTAGCAGGGTCCTTTCCCAAATCAAAGCACTAGAAAACTACCTGATATAGTGGTAGTGGATGAGCAAAGAAGGGATAGTAAATTATTCATTATGGCTAGGCTTCATGAATGAAGATTTTGGGAAGGGCTCTCCCCACGTGGGTGTGTCCTTCAAGACTGTGCAGTGGATTTTTTAGGTCAGGCACAGCATGCACAGAACTGGCCCCACCCTTGAACTCCTGACGTTCATCTGCCACAGCTGAGCGAGTTTGGATAGTGACAGTGAAGTCCTCAGGACTAGAACCTACAGCCCCTGGTATTCCCAGGAGGTCTCCCATCCAAGTACTAACCGAGCCTGATCCTGCTTAGCTTCTGAGATCTGATGGGATCGGGTGTCAGGGTGGCATGGCCGTAGTTCATAAATTATTAAATCAACTAATAGTCACTAAAATAATTAGTCTCAGACCTTCACAGCTACATCCAGGTGAAGGTGGCTTCAAAACCCAAAGCTTTATCAATTTAAGGAACCTACAACTTAATACCTCATAAGAGAATGTATGATTTAACTTATCTGTAGTTAAGTAACTACAGGAGTAGAGTACATATGTAAGCTAGAACTTGGCCAGCGCAGTGGATTCATTGGGTGGAAGGCTGCAAACCACTCCTGAGTATCAAAGAAACAAAACTTGTCCAAAGAAGCTACACAATAAAAATAATAAATGTTCAGGATTTGTTTTAATTATTTCATCAAAATATAATTAATTTTAAAACAATTGTTATCTAGAAATAATATAGTAGTAGTAGTAGTAATAGTAGTAATAATAATTATTTTTATTGTTGTTGTTATTATTATTATTATTATTATTTCCCCACTCCAGTGCCATAAACAAGTGTTAATATGACCTACTAAGGACAAAAGAAATTACTTACAGTCTTCAGTGAAGACCAAAGTTGGGATTTAATATAAGAAAGGGGTTTTTTTAAGAAGGTTAACCTTTTTTGAAACTGCATCAGACAGACTTGAGCCATGCTTTGTGTTGCCATAACTTCTTTGTATTAAGCTGGAGAAAAACAGACTAATTATAACCTTGTATGAATTTAATTTAACATCCATTTTAGCATCCAAGCATTTTCTATCACATTTTAATTGTTGGAACTTATTTGTTTATTCCTAATTGAGACACCCTCAACATTGATTCCAAGGACTTCTACCTATTATTTATATTGTGTTTGCTTATGACAGGATCTCTGCTTAGTTGATGCCTTGGTGCTCACCTGTGTCTAAAGTGTGTCTCAGTTACCTTTCACTGGGAGGAGGTTTTTACTGCACTGTCCCAAAGCAAACATTGCATCACTAGGGTCACTTACCAACCCAAGAGTTAGGCAGACAAAAATAGTAACATTTCTAACCTTTAATTCTTTGGCCACCTTTATCTGGTCTTCTTCAACTAAGCCTAGACTTGAAAGCAGTCTTATGCACACAGTCAATTTATGAGTATGCAATCACAATTTATTGTGCGTGATGCACATAATAAATGACTGGGGCTAACATGGTGTGATGCGCTCAGCAGTTCGTGAGCGGGCAGACAAGCCAGCCAGACTCTGCCAGCCAGGCTGGCCAGGCAGTTGGAAAATAGGCAGGAAAGTGCCAGCCTTTGGGTCATTTCTTGTAGTGGGCTGAGCTTTCCTGAATTGCCACCTTCCTCTGATTTTACATCTTCTCTTACTGCAGTTTTCCTCTTGAGTCTAGCATGGCTTCTTATTTTCTGTTGTAAATTAGTTCTTTTGCTAATAGCAGTTCTGTATTCCTGTGGGCTTTTCATTTCTACTTTTTCACTTCCATGAGCCAATGGCCATGTTACCTGCCTCTCAAGAGCTGAAACTGCTATAGCTCAGCATGATCTTCCCTTTGTAAAAACTGGGACAAGGACACATGTGGGTCTTCTTTGCATGTGTACCCTTTTTCACAGCACTTAGAGGCTCGTTGCTCAGCATCATTTGGAGACGGAGAGCAAGAGTCCTATAACAGGGAACCTGGTATTACCATAGATTTGCAGATGAGGTTTGTAAGAGGCATGGCAAAAAAAAAGTGAGATTCCCCAAGAACTAGCTGTCCTGCATCTGGGAAATGCCAATGCATGTTCAAACAGGTTTGGAAGGGAGCTGTGGGGAAAGATGGTCCTGACTAGCTTCTTACAGACACGTCTTGCATAGATGATTGCTCGATGCTAGGCCCAAGGGTGGTGCACGAAAGGTGTTCGGGAGGGTAAGGAGGGAGCACAGAGCTCACCTTTCTTCTCCATAGCCCTGCTCTCTCCCCTTCCTCTATCTCTCCTTTCAGCATGTCTCTTCAGATCAGTCCTTTCTTTCCTTCCTTTTTCCCTTTGGTTTGGCATGACCCTGTTTCTTCCTGTCTTCCCTCATTCCCTTTAGTTTTCTCACCCCAGTTTCACTTCCTAACCCTGCTTCCCTGCCATGACACGACAATCGGTCTCCCTTGAGTCATCCTTACTTCCCCCCAATGTCCCCTAGCACTCTGACGTCTTTCCCCCTTCCTCCCCCTAGCTCTGACGGACACGGTCCCCTCACCCCACTGAACCCTCCTCCTTTATAAAGGGATTTTCCTCTTTTTAATCCACGAGACCCCCGTCGCAGCCTCAGCACTCGGCGCACCACCGGCACAGGGGTGGGGAATAGACGATCCTGACTTTGCTCCTTCCCTCCCCCTGCAAGAGGGAAAATCCCGGGCGGGGGCAAAGCACCCGGCGGCTCGGCCCCGACAGCGCCCCGCGGGATGGGCGGCCGTGCCCCGCGGGCTGCGGGGCAGCGCGGCGGCGGAGCGCAGGTGGGGCGGCGGGCGCGGATCCCCTTCCTTGCCCGACGGCGCGGGGCTGCGGGGCTGCGGACGGGAGCGGGCTGTCCTGCCGCAGGCGCGGGGGGATGCGCGGCCGCGTATGAGGGAGCGGCGCCTCCGCGGAGCCCCCGGTAGGTAGGGCTGGACCGCGCGGGGCTCCCGCAGAGCTCCCGTCGGGAGCGCGGACGGGTCTTGCCGGCGCAGCCGTGCGAGAGCGACCGCGGAGCGGCGGAGGGAGGCTGGCAGGGGGCTCCGGGTGAGATTGGTTTCGGAGCAGCTGCTGACTGCGTGGCTCGGGAGTTTTGCCCTCGCTGTAGTTCGTATACTTGGACATTTCTGCCGTCTGACAGCTTGTAAGCTTTCCGTTTGCTTCTCAAATTGCGAGAGACAACAGATTGATACTTTTCCTGCTGTACAATTAAATGTTGCAAAAAGCAAGGCGCAGATTTTAAAATAAGGGAGATGATTGAATGGGAAAAGACCCAGCATTCCAACACAAATACTTAAAAGATGTATTTTACTGTTGTAGCTATTACTTATCCACAGTTCTTATATAACTGAAGGCAGTTTTGTGGGTTGCCTTCAAACTAAATAGGGACTTTTGTAAAAGTCCACATGACCAAGATCATCTATTGCATGTACCAAACTATTCCTTGACTGAAGAGTACCCAGACACTGAGAACTTCATGACACTAAAAATAATCAGTGTTCAATAACTGACTTCTAAGAATAGTGCAGCTTTCAGCCACATCATTCATCCCCTTTGTAATCAGAGAATGCAACCATTGGTTGTTGCTCAACAGGCGTTTTAATTGACATGTAACATTAATCTCAATTACAACTGAAAGTCTTATTTCAGAAATTCACCGGAATAGTTTCTTTAATAACCATCTGAGGACTTTTTGTACACTGATTCTAAAAGGCAGGTTTGTTAAAAGCAGACCTATTATTGCATTCTCTCCAGAGATCCTAATGAAATAGCGATAAAAGAAACAGTTGGAACTTCAACATGGCTTTCCATGTGGAGGGACTGGTGGCCATAGTTGTCTTCTACCTGGCTATCCTGGCAGTAGGGATATGGGCTGCTTGGAAAACCAAGAACACCGGCAGTGAAGGAGATCGCAGCGAAGCTATTATAGTCGGTGGAAGAGACATTGGCTTGCTAGTGGGTGGATTTACAATGACTGGTATGTAAAAAATACCTTTTTTTTTCCCCTAGCCATCATATAACTTGTCAATTTCCATGCTGAATGAAGTGTAATCTGCATGTTAAATGATGTAAAATGGAGAAAATACATTTATTTTTTATCCAGTTTTTTAGTAAACAACCCAATGTAGCATCTGTATAAAACAACATATATTTGTAAATCATATAGGAAGAATATATTAGTACTGGTGTACATTGCTTCTGTATTTATCTGTAGATGAGATATGTTTGGAACAGAAGTATGCAATTTACAGAGATTAATAAGAAATCCAATCTTAAAACAACTGTTATTGTTGTTAAAGCCATCCAAATTTATTCATTATTTTTGATTTTGTTTAATTTGAATAAAACAAAGTTTGTAGGGGAAAAGACTGGGGGGACAGGGGAGGAGTCTGTGCAACAACAATTAACTTTCTAAAAGGAAATTGGTGTGACTTCAAACTTGTAATTCTACAGATTTCAGCAAATTTACTTTGTGGATTCTTTTAGCTTCTTTTGCAGTAGATTGAAAAAATAATACATTATCATCAATAGTAGTATCAGTAAGAAAAGCCTGGGTGAAGAAAGAGTTCTTTACAAATTTTACAAGCAGTGCTGCCTGACTCCCAGAACCACTCAAAACAGTTGCCCTGCCTGGGTAAATAAGACATTCACAATGCAGTCCAAAATCTCAAAACTTACATTATGGTATTGGAACAAAAATGCATTGTAAGAAGAGTGAATTGGCCCACCATTTTTATTAAGGCAATTTATTTTTAATCATTTTTTTTCATTTATTTTAAATCTTGTTGAGGTAAAGTGCCTTCAATTGCCAATTGAATTTATCAGGCCGTATTTAATGTTTTGCCATTTTGCCTTGTTCTGCTTTCAAAATTATCTAATAAGGAAAAGCCGGGTAAAACTTGGGCCAAAATTCTGCTTTCTTTAGTCCTTTTGTGGGGTTATTTTGCTCATTCAAAGACTGAATATTTAGATACGGAGTAAAGAATGTTTACAAAAGTCGACCAACTTTGAATACAGTCAGTTGTTCTACTTTTTGCATTTTATTATCATTTTCTGTATCACGTATCCATCAGCTACTGAAGCATAAGATATGATGAGATTCTGCTCATAGCAAGAGCTGGTCTGACTGCTTTCTGCTGAATGCAATGTTTTCAAGAGCACTGAAACAAGAATATTTTGCAGAAATATTGGTTACCATAAAACAGTAAACATTGGATTGGGGCAGTGGAGATAAAACAAGGCTTTCCCCACAGAAGTGGTTATGATTAATGGTTTCACATGAAGAAGACACAAATTCTGGTCTCCTTAACCCTATTTTACAGAAGTACATTGTGTAATGGCCGAAGCACAGATGAGACTTCAACTGGGGCTTCCTATAGCGCAGGCAATTCATACCCACACATGCTCATCCTGTTTTGTGCAAGCTGTAGAGACAGCGCAGTATCTAGTCTCTGATCCTAAAGCCTTTGGGTAACTGAAACTGTCATGGATTTCATATTGTCAGGGTTTACACACTTTCTCCCCTGTGCCTTCCTTAAATATGGCAATTAAAGCTTGGGATGGCAACTAAACTACACTTTCAGTTGCAGGGAACCAGGCCTGGAACATAAAGCTAGACATGGGCACAAATCTCCTGAACCAGGGAATAGTCTGATTTCTGTCTTGGTGAGGGTGTGGGCACACAATTTTTAAAGTTATAATAAAACACTTATGAAATTAAGCTGATCAAAATCTGCAATTTTTTTACATATTTATTGAAGGGCATACTTGCTTCTTATAAAATGATAGATGCAGATTTTCTGCCTTGCAAACAGAGATACAGGAGTATCCCAACGTTGTCTTTATATTTTACAGGTTTCATTACCTATATATGAACTAAAAAGCAAAGCCTACCCTGCAAAAGGAAACCAAGAATTTTTTTAAAGTTCCTCCAAAAGGATATTGTTTGTATGGACATGAAGCACTTTGGGTTATGAAATAAGGCCTAATCCTGTCTTTCTTGCTTGAGACAAACACTACAACATTCCATGGATATTGGCTATGAAATTGGTAGCAGTTTCCAGGGCTACTTGGTGGGCAGGATGACAGCACTTAGTCTATAAACTTAAAATAAAATTTGGAGCATAAGCATCAGACTTAAGATTCTTCACTAATTGTAGTGGATTTTCTAAACAGCATTGAAAAATCTTAACGGATTACCTATGAATAACAGCTATGGGTATATTTACATATACTCTATGATCCTGAAAAATCAGCTGTATCAACTAGCTACTGAAATGCCTAAACACAAAGCCTGTTGAAGGCAGAGTGTGTCTGCAACTATGCAAATAGAAAGAATGGCAAAGGTTGAATTGTGGATGAATTACAGCAGCTCATATTAAAATGAATTAATATCATACCATAGCAGACACGCATTTTATCTGTGTATCATTTTTATATAATTATAGATAAAATGTTGCATTAAATATTAGCTTTGCTTATTTTGTGAATAAAATTCATAAGAAGTGGTATCTGCAACAAACTTGAGTCTACTTTCATTTTGGTGATGAGTTTAAATCCAAAAAGAAATATTTCAAATTACATAACTAAAATCTCACAAACAAGACCCAAAAGGTAATAATCTATTGATGTCACTTTTTTCATTTTAGTTAAATAGAGTTATGTATCGTTCTACAAGAAAAAAATAAATATTGGAAAATTCTATTTTGTTGTAATCCTCGGGTCAGGATTTTCATTTTACAGAATTTGATGAGATTATTAAATAATTTTAAGGGTCAGATGATCAGGGGATCTTTCCAAAGAAGTGCCAAAAATCTGGTTTTTGAATACATATTGATAAATATAAAGAATTCTGACATCAACTTCTGTGTGCTTCATAGGATCTGGGAGCAGAATTGCACTCCATATCTTCAGAATTTGTCTGATCATTTTTTAGGGTGCATGTTTTAAATGGATGTTGGTATTTACTGTGGGTTTTGGTTCTTCAGATGGCAGGCAAAGAGAAGATGAAAATAGATTACCACATGAATTCTTCCATAGATTGCTAAAACATTATATTCCTTTTGTCTGATTTATGGGGGAAAAAAAAAAGAAAGAAAAAAGAATTTCACCAAAAATAAAGGCATTAAACCAATTTTAAATTGTGGCTTAGCAAACCGAGGATCAGAAAATTAATATTCCAGGTTGAAATCCCATGTTATTATATCCCATTATTTTGTTTCTAATGTATTTATCTGTGTCAATGTATGTGCTGACTACCCATTCACTTCCCCAGAAAAAGACATACAGAACCTTCATAGAGCTCTGTGGTCCTTGACAGATGTTCCAGTACAGTCATGTGCACAGAAAAATTGGTCAACAGCTATTTTTCAAACCCCAGTCCAGAAAACAAGAAATTAAAAATAGGGGCTGGATCCTCCACACCGCCTTATGCAGCAATATCTGCCTACAGGATATTGTTCCTGTCCCAGGCCAGGGGAGAACATTGACTCCTGCAACACCACACAGAAAGGAATTGACTTGATCTCCTCCAAAAGAAAATAAGGCAGCTAGGCATAGCATCCAAGTGCAGCTGGGATAAGAACTGCCATGTCTGTAGCAAGCCCAGGCAAATCAATTCTGGAATTCGAAGCCCCCTTGCACCACAGCTGCAGGAATGCTGGATGTCTGTCCTTGACCATGGGATATTATTCCCCACCTATAACTATCATTCACGTAGAATTCATGCTCATGCATTTTCAGGGAAGGAGGCAAACACAATTCCCTTCCTAAATATTTACTTTTACTGTATACAGATGTTTACAGCCTATGTCATAAGACTTTGCTGCTTGAGACACAATACGCAACATGCATCCCAGGTAGTCATGGACTTAACATCCAACATCTTGATGTCCGTGTGGAGATCAATAGTAAGTGGTGACCCTCAGGGGTTCCTACTGGGAGCAGTGGTATTCGACATCTTTGTCAAGGACACAGACGGTTGGATTGAGTGCACCTTCAGCAAGATTTCTGTTGACACCAAGATGGGTGCTGTGGCTGATAATTTAGAGAGAAGGAATGCCGTGCAGAGGGACCCAGAAAGGTTCTTCAAGGTGAGCCTGTGAGAGGCCAAGTGCAAGATCCTCCACCTGGATTGGGGCTGTCACGTGAAAAGGGGCAGAAATGCAATGATTTCTTGTCCCACCTGTATTAATGTATTTTCATTGGCTATAAGTGTCCCCAGAATATCAAAGCCTTTTAAGGCCCAAAACAAGCTGTCCACATCTCACCCAAAGAGACCCTTCGCTAGACAGATTCACTGTGATGGACAGGACTTTTGATACCCTGATATGGGGATGCAACTTAATAGCAAGGGAGTATCTTCTCTGTAAAGTTCTCCTACAAATTATGATGCTGCCAGCATCAGAAATAAACCAGACTAACTCCAGCAGTTCACAAAATAACTTTTTAATACAAGTATATGACAACTATTTTAGGGTTCGCATTGCCAGTGATAACGTTTAACTGCATGATTGGACTTAACTAATAACAAAATCTGCAAAACCAGAAGTACCCTCCACAAGACAACACAACAACCTAAGCCTCAATACAAAACTCAAGCAACACCCCCCCCCCTCCACAACAGACCAATTTACAATGACTTGAAGAAAATCTAGACACATTCATTAGCACAAAGCAAATAGAAAGAACATAGCTGCTTCCCACTAACACACATTTTAGCTCGCTAAGATAAGAAACCGCACACCTGAAAGCAAACCACAAACAACGAGTAAAGTACAGCGTAGGACAACAAAAAAAACATGAAGTAAGATATATACCTGGTAAGTTACAAAGTGTAGGGCAAGGTAAAATTAGTATCCAAGTAGCAAAGTACAATTAGTAAATAAGGTATCTATGAGGTAAAGGTGAAGGACGGTAATCTACAGGGTATAAGGCAAAAGATATAAGCTGTAATGTATAAGACATAGTAAAGCAGAGTAAATGGTTGCTCACCCCTACAGTGTCCAGTGGAGTGGGGGGAGATAGGGCAGCTCCTTGGTTACCCCCACAGAGATGATGGAACTTCTCCCCCAGTTTTGCTCATGTCTGGTCTCTTCTTTATACCTCTTTTTCTTAGGCATTTTGAGTGACTATAGTCAATAATAATCTGGGGGGTGATAGACACATGACATAGACCTAAGGGTCGGCTCCCTGTGTTCTCATAGGATGTTGCAAAGAAAGGCCATGCTATTTCCATACCACTCCATTCTTTGTTGATCTTATCAGGCTGTTGCTGGGAAGTCTCCTCATTTTGTTGAGCACTTTTGGGAAGCAACTGGGGCTTCTTTGACTCTTCATCTGACAATGGGCTTCTGGGAATGCCCCCTCCAGGTGCTGAGGTGTTCCCATAACCAATCAGGAGGGTCATCATGGCCTTGAACTGGTCTATCACCCTACAGGGGCAAGGCCCAACATGGTTACAGGCTGGTTGATGAGTGGATTAAGAGCAATCCCATTGAGAAGAACTTGATACTCATAAATATGAGCAGACAATGTGCACTCACAATTCTAAAAGCCCATCACATCCTCAGCTGCATCAAAAGAAGTGTGGCCAGTAGGTCAAGGAAGGTGATACTGCCCTTCTGCTTTTCTCTGGTGACACCCCACCTAGAGTAAAATGTTCAGTTCTGGGACCTCCAGCATAAGAAAGACTTTGACCTGTTGAAGTGAGTCCAGAGGAGGGCCACAAAGATGGTAACAGGGCTGGAGCACCCCCTGTATGAGGACAAGCTGAGGCAGTTGAGGTTGTTTTACCCAGAGAAGGGATAGATCTGTGCAGACCTCATAGCAGCCTTACAGTACGTAAAAGGGTCTTACAAGAAAGATGGGGGGGGGACTGTTTATCAGGGCACGTAGTGATAGGATGAGGGGTAATGGTTTTAAATTGGAGTAGAATAGATGTAAATTGGATGCTAGGAAGAAGTTCCTTAGTGTGAGGGTGGTGACGTACTGAAACAGGTTGCCCAGAGAATTTGTAGATGCCCCATCCCAGGAACTGTTAAAGACCAGGGTGGAAGGGACTTGGAGCAACCTGGTCTAGTGGATGGCATCTCTGTCCATGGCAAGGGAGTTGGAACTAGATGATTTTTAAGGTCCCTTCCAACATAAACCATTCTATGATTCAATTATTCCATGAGTCTATGATTCTAGGACTCTGGTAAACAAAATATCATACTCCCACCTACCTTAATTCACACTGTTAAGAGTCACAAAATCCAAAATGTCTGCCAGCTTTTTCTGTGGATTATGTATCCCTGTTCTTCCCATTAAGGATCAGTCTCCCCAGGTGGTTCGATATGGGCATTACTCAACTCTTGTCTCCGTAGTACACACTAGACCTCAGTAGCCAAGAGTCTACTGGTTACAGGGCTCCATAGGTCACCTCTGTTGCAGTCTTCCTATGCATGCACATCCCTCATAAAAGTCTGTTATACCATTTCCAGCAACAGAATGGTCCATTCCTGTGCTTCACAATGCTGAAAAGGAGACAATTGCAATGCTCTGGTTGCCAGTGATCTTTGTTTCTAAAGCCATGATGAAATTCAGCAAAATACCCTCTGGTAGTACTTGGGAACTATCACAGTTAAGCGGAAAAGAGTTGTCATTTAGATTTTAATGAAATTTCTTAGGCAATTTTATTAAATTTCTTAATTTGTGTTTCTCTCCAATGGTTTGTCTTATACAGAAAATCAAGTTTGCTTGCATGATGGTGGGTGATGGTAAACTTATGAAGAATGTTTAAGAAAAATACATTTCTAACAATTGCAAATTTTTACACAGAAAGCCTGAGCTACTCCTATATGAGAAAGTAAAGGTTTCAGATTCAAATCAAAACAGCTATACAAAAATCTGGCACTTGTAATGATCTGTCTGCCCTTGTTCAAACTACAAACCTAGATTCATAAAACTTACTCAATATACATTAGATATAATCAAAAAAATTTGCCTAGAGTCAGCGAACAGAAAGAGATAAACCTCATTATGTAATTTGTTATGAAATATTTTTGTAGATGCAATCACAATACATTTCTGTGTTGGAGTTTTTCTCACCAAATTCTCAAATGTAGAAACCTCCCTTAAAGGCAGAGAATGAATTCATTAAAAGGGTAAGAGATTGGTATGTTAAAAATACCAGGTTTTAGACAGAGAAAGGAAATCAGAAATATTGTAGATGGCACATATCCCTTATGGAATATGTCTTCAGGAAACACAAAAATAAGTGAGTCAAAGTTTAGAAGTTATATAGCAAAAAAACCCACCACAATCACATAGAGAAATATTTAGAGAACTGCAGAGTTTACTAAATGTAATTCATGTAACAATTTTAAAATTTAGCAAGGTTTTAAGGGCAATTTTTTTCATGAAGGCACTAGTAAATGATGCATTCATTAAACTTTTGTCTAATTTAAATTCTTTGAGTTTTCCCAGCTGGGATGACTTTTCGCTGTATGTTCATGGCTTTTTTCAGATCCCCTCTTACACCTCTCCTTTATTTAGACTAATACAAAGAAAATAGTAATAGTAAATAAGTAGTGGGGGACTCAGCCCTCACACCTCCACTGACTATACAGAGACTTAGACACTTTGCTGATTGTCTCAGTCCATCTGACTTTTTTCATATGCTCAGGTTGTAAGTTAAAATTATGGCTGCCTTTTATAGAAGAATGCCATGCCTGGAGCTTGTATGTAATGAAAAATAACAATATTATAAGTAATGACAATTTTGTTATACAGTGTGTGAGCTGCTTCTTTTTTTTTTTTTTTGTATGCATTAAAGACTTTTCTGTCTCTTCCTTTTCAGCCACGTGGGTTGGAGGAGGTTACATCAATGGGACAGCAGAAGCTGTGTATGTCCCAGACTATGGTCTAGCTTGGGCTCAGGCACCTATTGGATATTCCCTTAGCCTGATTTTAGGTAAGCAAAGACTAAAGCTAACAGCCTCTCAGTTTAAACAGTTCCTATGACAAGTCTATTATTTGAAATGAAACAACTAGAGTCTGATAAAAAAAGATGCTGAAGTAAACCGGATCCATTCTGCTGGAAAATTTGGCTATTGAAAACAGAAAATAACTATACATAATTTGATATCCTAAGTCTTCTGAACTCCTTGTCAAGACCTATCTGATTAATACAACCATATTGTCTTTGGTAGGAGTATTTAAATTACATATACTAAGTTTTATATATTTGGGGTTTTTTTAAGAGCCCACATGACCTGCACCACAACCCAGGGGCCCAGGTATCAAGGCATCTGTAAATCTTGGAATTCAAGAAACACAGATATCCTTTCAGGTTAGGGGAGTGCTTACTTTTTACAATTCTTCACCAAGAGTCTACATAACTTTTCTAATTTTGTGTAGGAATTCTGTAGTATAACCAGACTGTTTCCTCAAAATTGGGCCATGCATCCTCTTAAATGCAGTACAAAA
The DNA here is from genome assembly GCA_013396695.1 of Sakesphorus luctuosus. Taxonomy (NCBI): domain Eukaryota; kingdom Metazoa; phylum Chordata; class Aves; order Passeriformes; family Thamnophilidae; genus Sakesphorus; species Sakesphorus luctuosus. Next base: position 2,459 of record VWZD01012912.1, on the reverse strand, counting down.
CTCCAAATCATGTGTCAAAATGCAAATGTACAATCCTGCTACATCAGAGTCAGAGTGTGAAATAACTTTTAATGCTGCAATAATGAAATGATGCAACTGTTTAAAAATCATGTTGATATAAAAAACATCCTGTGTTTTTCATCTTTCTTTAATGTGTCTGGTGCATTAGCTTTTGTGATATTACTTGACCTCTGTCTATTCTGGGTCTTTTCTCATGGTTGTCCCACCTAATCTGCCCATTTGTTTCCTTTGTTTGCTTATCCAGATCTTCTTTCACCTTATTTTTCTTCCTACACAACTCGTTTTCCCTCCTCATTCTTTCTTTTCCCCTTGAAAATGCTTTCTAGTGGCCTGTCCCAGTTATCCTTTCTTCCCGGGCAGAAACCCTACCCATCATAGATGTTCCTCTCAGGCATGTGCAGGTCAGCTCCAGTTCCAGTTCCCTGAGAACAGCTCTATTTCCTGTAAGGAAAATAATAACAGTAGATGTCTGCCCGGAGATCAGTTGATGTCATTACAAGGTCATGAGGGTCATGATCCATTGGTGTCATTAAGCGATTGTTAGGACTGTAGTCACAAGCATCTTCCAGACTCTTAGCCTCTGTAGAATTGACACAAATTAATAATAGCCCAGAAGGGGTTGAGTTAGCGTCTCTGTTCATTTCCAGTTGTTTTTAGATATCCAGACCTATTTTCCTGGAAATTTTAATGGCCAGTGCAGAGTAAAGAATTCTGTATCATGTGACCATGGATCTCTGCTGAGCACAGAGAGGAAAGTATTTCTGTAGACATGAGCTGTACATGAAGTTTTGAAGGGAGGAGTGTTTATCATTCTTTAAAAAAATACATCACCAAAGTTATAAATACAATTCTAGGAGAAATATTATTGCTTCAGACTGGAAGGATTTAAAATTGATGTTATATCCCTGTTTGTTCAATGTTATTCCCGTACCACCTTTTCTAATTTTTCAGGCAATTTCGTTTAAAAGGTTACAATATCTCCTATTTCTTTTTACAGGTGTTTGAACATCCTATTAGGTTATAGTACCAGTGACTCTCTTGTTTTTCTTCCTTAATTGTCTGTTGTAATGCTGGCATAACAAGAATAAGAAAGGGATTCATTACCAGTGCAAATGCAGTAAAAAACTGCTGAAGGGTTTCTGCATCTGTCTGCCTACAGCCAGGATTCACATAAGCAGTATAAATTGTAATTGTTAAGCCAGAACCTTCTGTTCAGGGAACCTAATGAAATGAAGAAAGATGAGTGATAAAAGGCATAGAAATGTAGAAAATTTTCTGCACAATAGCATTAATTCATTAGCTACCTTGTGATAAAGAACCTAATAAAGGATTGCCAAATACTGTACACTAGATTTTATTTGGAACTGACTGGTTTTCCAGTTTTTTATTGTACCTTATACAACAGCTTTACTGTGGTAGAGGTCTACTTAGTTATAGTGGTGTGCAGATCAAAACTACCCAGTTTACATACAAGGACTCTTTCAGCTTTCCTGAGATACGTCCTTTTGTTTCTTCCTAAGCCAGAAAGAATTCGAGGAGAGGCCTTTGCACATTTATGTAAATGTCCAGCCCATTCACAAGCCAGGCAGAGCAGAATTGTGATACATCAAAATTCCTGAACATACATAAATGAAATAAGTGTATGACAAACATTCAGGGAAACTGACACTTGCAGAGCCCGTAAGACCCCTGACCTACCCTGCAGGTGTAGTAAAGTTGTTTTAAGCATACATAATAAATCTGAATTGTCCTGAAAGAATCAGAATTGCTGCTTGTGCACTAAACCATGTGTGAATTTGTATTTCCAGGAGTCTCAGACAGTTTTATTTTTAGAGTAGAGCTATATGAAAATTCATGCTGGATTCTGCTCTAAGAATCAACAGGATTAGGTAGAAAGCCATTACCGTAGGCTGATCCAAAATTAGACAAAACTCCAACAGCATCCATAATGGCAGATTACATAATCTGAACCAGACAAAATAAAAAAAATATTTATTTTTTATTATCAGGCTATAAGTATTAATGGGGAGTGTGTGTGTATTTAAGTAACTCTGTAGACAGATGTAAGGTAAGAGTTCCTAGAGGATATTTTAACTGTACTTTTTACTTTAAAAAATAAAGAAACAAAAAACCCAGTATTGTTGATATTTTTGTACCCTTTACTGACAACGAATATTTTATCCTTTAATAGCAATGCATTTCTAAACTGCAGCTGGTGTCTTATGCTGCTTTCCATTGTAGGTGGTCTTTTTTTTGCAAAACCCATGCGATCCAAAGGCTATGTGACAATGCTAGACCCTTTTCAGCAGATTTATGGAAAAAGGATGGGAGGACTACTGTTTATTCCAGCTTTAATGGGAGAAATGTTTTGGGCTGCTGCCATCTTCTCTGCTTTAGGTAAGGAATAAGCAGTATAAATATTAATTTATCACAGGTAG